>VWZY01001260.1:0-77233 GCA_013399075.1 Chloroceryle aenea | reverse complement strand
ATCAACAGCTTTCCAGATCTCAGTACAAGGCACAGCACTGTGAGGGATGCTATGGTGAAAATTTAACTCCAGCTCAGTCAGACTGAATAGAGCTAGAAAAGTAGCTAGAGCATTGTTGCTGCTCTTTTGTCCTTTTGTGCTACTCTATTTTTTTGAGAACACACTTTAATTAATAATGATAATGATGCTTTTAAACATTATGACTTTATCTTCCTGTGTTCTCTGGGGTTTTCTTTTCTGCATGAAGGCAACAAGGTGTGAAAACTTTTTTTTGTAATACCATGGTGTAAACAGTGATCAGCTTTACTTTATTGACTGTATTACTCATTGAGATTGAGTTTGTAGCCATAGTTAGTGAAATGGAATTATTTTATTTAATTCCATTAATTGGTGATGTTGAATTTTGCCTTGTAAAATTTGTTAGACAGGGAAAAATTCTGGTGTCTTCTAACTTTTGTCTTTTAATTATCCATACTATTCGGATAATTGTTAAATACTGTTAATGGTTAAGACTAATAACCTTTACAATTTTTAATGGCTGGAAACTATCTTGCTCTAGAAGCATTTATTTTTAATTTTGTTGATTGACAAGCTGAGAGAATTACTATAACAACTGACACTTAAAAACATTTTACCCTATAGAAATATGTTTGCATCATCTTGAAATACAATGTCAGGATAGAGACATACTGACATTACAGGCCTTGATGTTCTAGTCTTGTTTACTGACTAAATTAAATTATAAACTTCATCATTGCCTCTAAATGCTAAAAGAAATTAGAGGTTATCCAAGAAAGGCACTTTGACCTTTGTGCTTTTTACCATATTTCTGAAAATTTCCAAACTTGTCTGGCTTAAAACCCAAAATGACATGTGATTTGTTGAATGAGAGCAAAAGATACAATACATTACAATATTCTACCAAGTGCAACATTCTGACTTACTTCATAGCAACTAAAATATCATGTCTCTGTCATCAAACCAGAGGTATATTTATGGGTCTGCTCAGACCCGTTCACCTAATTTACGGAATGCACTCTGCAGATTGGATCCATGTTGTCCTTCACACAGTTTCACACTGAGGACCAGCAGAATTTGCACATGGGAGGAAACACTTTTGACCATCCTGATTAAGGTCATGTTTTGTTCATAGTTTAGTATTTCTGTTTGCCAAACTGGTCATAGGAAGATTGTGCTTTAACAAATTCCATCTTCCACTGGGAATAAGAATTTTGAAATTGTCAAGTTCATAGTGGACTTGATATTAGTTTGTATTTGTGGTTCCTGTAGATCTTCCCCTTGGACTGACAGAAGCCTTTCTTCAGCTTGCAGAGGAAGCAGCTATATATGTTTCTCCTTATAAGGTTCTGTAATCCATGATAACTAATATTAAAGAGAATGAGAAAATTCAATAAGGTATTGTCCTTCACCTAAACCCGTCTGCAATCCTGCAGAAAATGTGATCCCTGTGTTTATTTCATAAACTCAAGTATTTTAGCACTGTACTGGTTAGTCTTTTGTCTATTTCATTAACACTTTGCTACTATTCATTTTTTCCTTTTGAATAATACAGCAAATCCTGTATTTTGAGTTGCTTTGATAAGTTTAGGCATGATTAAGTTCTGTAAACTGTTCTATAGTAAAATTGCTTGGAACCTAGAAGATTAGGTTGCTTGATGAAGGTATGTACTTATTCCACAAAACACTAAAAATCAGCAAACTCATGCTCACTTCAATTCTGAGTATATAATTTTAATGTCTCACACATTTATATTAATTTGTATTAAATTAAAATCTTCCAAAGGCACATATTTCTTAAAATGTTTTGATTTTTTTAATAGTTGTATGAGACTTCTCTAGTACGTCACGGGTTGATGATACTTGGACCTAGTGGATCTGGAAAAACAATGGTCACAACTATATTAATGAGAGCACTGACAGAATGTGGTGAACCTCATAGAGAAATGCGTATGAACCCCAAAGCTATTACTGCTCCTCAGATGTTTGGAAAACTAGATGCTGCAACTAATGATTGGACAGATGGAATCTTCTCTACACTGTGGAGAAAAACACTGAAAGCTAAAAAGGGTATGCAAGTGTATTTGTGGTATAAAACTCTGTCTTGAATGATATGTTGAACAAAACATCCTGAATTTGCAAATGTGTTGAATTTCCCTCTTGAGAGAGAATTAGGGGAAATAGATAAATGTTACAGTTTATTTCTCAAGAAAGGGCAACCGTTTAAAAGTTTAACTTCAGAAGTGTATCTACATTAAAAATTATTTTCCTAGTCACTTCAGTTCTATAGTGCAGATGTCTTATTTGGAAGCTGATAAATTATAATTTAAATATACCTTGTACGAATTGTACCAGCTTTAAAAGATTTTTTTTCCCCTGTGTTTCTTCATACATTGATTACCCACATCTATATTTTAGTATTTTAGGATTGGAATACTGAAATTCCTTCTCGCTGTGATTCATTTGTATCTGAAAAAAAAAAAAAAAAAGAATTTCAAGAAAGTGAATTCTTCTAGGCAACCTTCCTAGAAGAAGACTCTTGTTAAGAGTTGGATTTTCAGTATTAGAAATGTCTATATTTTATCAATTGTTAAGTTCTCTGTATTCAAAATGAGGCCAGAATTTTAAAAGTTGATTGCCAAAATGTAGGCATTTACATGTGTATTTATGTTTCAAAATAAAAGAAAACCAACTAGATTGTCAGAATTGATGACTGATTGGACTTTTCCTTAACTTAAATGGGATCTGTGAATATTAAACACCTTTTGTTTAGTTGCACAAAGAACCATTATTGTAGCAAAACCCACTAAATTCTCCATTCCTTCCCCCTCTCCCCCACACCCATGCTGCCTGGGGACTCAGGTGTAGGGAGAGGAAGGAGGAAGAGTTAAGACTAGGCTAGGAAGGAAGAACATGAGTGTGGAGAAACAACAGGGGGTGGCAGAAAGTTGTTTCAGGCTTTGGTCTTTGTTTCTCATCATCCAAATCTATGTTAATTTTCCACAAGTCAAGACTGTTTTGCCTGTGACAGTAGTTGGCAAGTGATCTCCCTGTCTTTACCTCAACCCATAATCATTTTTACTTTATTTTCTCTGTCCCATTGAGGAGGGAGAGGGAGAGTGGTGCAGTGTCTGTTTTGGACCCAGACAAGGTAATTTCACCACAGATGTTTAATGTTATAAAGATATACTTGTGTCCTCATTTGCTAATTTTGTTTCAAAATAGCTCATTAAGTATACAATTTATACAGTAAAGAGCATTTTTTGGCACTTCCTTGCTCTTTCAGCATTGAAAGAATATGCATGAGCATATCATGGTGATATTGAACTATATATCTCTTTCATTTTTCCAGGTGAAAATGTGTTTCTGGTTTTAGACGGTCCTGTAGATGCAATCTGGATTGAAAATCTGAATTCAGTTTTGGATGATAACAAGACCCTCACTCTAGCTAATGGAGATCGAATTCCTATGTCTCCTACATGTAAACTGTTATTTGAGGTCCACAACATTGAGAATGCCTCTCCAGCAACAGTTTCTCGAATGGGTATGGTTTACATCAGTTCTTCTGCCCTCAGCTGGAGACCGATACTGCAAGTAAGATTAACATTACAGGCTACTTCTAACTTTACCTTGTTATACATTATATACAGAAAAAAACATTGTGGATGTTTTTCAGGCATGGCTGAAAAAACGTTGTTCTGAAGAAGCCGACATTTTGCAAAGTTTGTATGATAGAATCTTTGAACCTGCATATACATACATGAAGCTAAATCTTAATCCAAAAATGGAGCTTCTGGAATGTAACTACATTATGCAGGTAAAACAGATACTGTGTTAATCTATATGAATTGACTGACTATAGTAGTCATGCATTAATACGAAACACATGAAAATTTTACTTCTCTTTATTGCTTCATGTGTAGGTTAGTCTGTTGACTGGAATTTGCAGTCTTCATTAACTTTTCAGAAGCATGCATTTAATAAGCTAGTGATTTCATTTCAGTTCTTTAAAGCCAAACAGATTGTGGTATGGGTTAATGTAACCCTACTGATAGTGTCAGCAGAGAGAGTGAAGAATAGTTCTAATTATCTTTTTATCTCCACATGTAATGCTATCATTCTGTCAGTCAGCTCTTCCAAGGTCAATGTAGTAAGTTTTGTCTGTCCCTTCCTATCAATTGGAATTCTACCTTGAGTGGAGTCCAAATTTTATCAATGATTTATTAATAATAAAATTATGCATTTGGCATATTTTGAAAGACTTTCAGTCCTGTACTACATGGTTAATATTAAACAAACCAACTTGCCCCAAATATCTCTTTACTGTTCTTTAGGGATTTAGCTTCAGAGTTTCAACAGTTTTAAGTCTTTTGCTGCAAATTAATGGCCACACTAAATGCTGCAAAGATTATCTGTAGAGTATCAAATGGAATTAAACTATCTATAGAATAGAAGCTCTGTACCTTATCAGACTCCTAATTGGTTGTACTGTCCTGTGTCTCTCTGTTAACTGTGGGATTCGGGATGTGCCACTTCTGTTCAGTTCAGGTGTTTTTAAAATTTATTTTTAAAATTGATTTCAAGCTAGTTGTGTCAGGCAGATAGCAGACTTGTACTTGAGTTCCAAAGTTCAGTTTTGGATGTTCACCCAAACACGCATATGTACTCAATTATTTGACATTTGTTAGCATTCATAATTTAACAGCTTCATAATGGTTTTATATAAAAAGTGATCTCACCTTTACTCTTCTCTTTGTAACTCTCACAGACTTTCTGTTTACCATCCTCTGGCCCACCTCATTAGGTAGACAAATATAATTTACCTTAGCAGATTCAACACAGTTTTTGTTTAGGGTTATCCTGCCTTACAAACCTCTTGGAGAAGTCAATAAACTTGTAGCTAAAGGTGATCTGATTGATATAGTCTGCCTGAAGGAGCAAAGGTATTCAATAAAGTTCTTTATCAGGGATTAACTGGAAGCTAAGCAGTCATTGCAGAAGATAGGAGGTTCATTTCTAGATAAATAACTATTTAGAAGAAAGGAAATGTGTGATTGGAGTATTAATTCTTAAGAAGGACAGAGGCTACCACAGGTCCTGAGGTACCTTTACTGGGACCAATACTGTTCAAAGTGTTTGTAAACAATTTTGAAAAGTTTTAGGGAAAGAAGTTTACTTATGATACTAAATTATTCAGGGTAGTAAGGACAAAACAGCTAACCGTGAAGAACTGTAGACAGACTTTATGAGACTGAATAAGTAGGTAATAAAATGGCAAATGAAATTCAGTGAAGATAAGCATGAAGGGTTTCACACAAGGAAAAAACAAATTGTTCAATGCCATGAATAACAGACCTATGGAATGTTTTGCCAAAGGGTCTTATGGATGATAAAGGTTTTTGTAGGTCTTGGTATTTTCAGGGTACAAAAATCCATAGAGGTTTACTAAAATCAGGGAAAAAAATTGTATTTGCTTAAGAAATCCCCAAGCTAAAGAGACTACAAGCAGAAAGTATCACCCCCAGTGCTACCACAAGCCAAGATAACTTTTTTTTTTTTCTTCATTCTTCTCTAAATGTCCGGTTATGGTCACTATTGTAGATGAGATGCTGGGAAAGCTGAACTTTTCATCTTTCAATCATTTGTGCGTTTTTATAAGTTAGTATAATTTTTTTCTGTTTTCTGTCTTCAAAAATTTGTTAAGACCCAGAGCATCATTAGCTGATTGAAAAATCTGCTTCAACTGTTAAAAAAGACATATTTTGACACAATGTGCTTGACACTGTCTTGTATAGAAAGTGCATATGCATGAAATTCTGTGAGATGGTCAACCAACTGATTTCATGAGACACATCACAGAATTCTAGATAGCAAGTTAATAGATTTCTGGAATCTGAAATTTAGTTTATTAGAAACAGAGTGAAGCAATAATAAAATAGGATTTTTTAAAATTATTTTTTAAACACAAACAGAACTTAATGTGATACATGGATTAATTGTCCAGAATTGAGATAAATACATTAGACAGATGCTGAAAATTCTTCCATGCTTCCAAGATGGAAAGAGCTGTCTAGGCTCTACCTGCTTTTGGAGTTCTGAATATCCTACTAGATATTAAAAAAACCCTTATAAAACTATTGTTGCCCATGCTCTTAAATGACATTTATTACATAATTTAAAGGGATAGTTGGGTATCAAATTACTTAATTTTGAAAATTTTACCCAGTTTTATATAGTGTCTTTAATCTGTGGAATCTGTAGGTCTGAATTTTATGCTATTCTTTGGTAACCTGCATTGTTTTTCAATTATGATTTAAAGTTTGAATACATATAAATAATGCATGCGCATATTATTTTGTAATATGTATTTCCTAATGCATACAATTTTAAATATTTTCAGTCTATTAATCTTCTGGAGGGCTTGATCCCATCAAAAGAAGAAGGTGGTTTATCAACTATATTTCATCTGCATAAATTGTGCTCCTTTGCAATAATGTGGAGTTTAGGTGCCCTTCTGGAGTTGGACTGTAGAGATAAACTTGAAGCCTTCATTAGAGCTCATGATAAACAATTAGATTTACCAGAAATCTCCCCTGGCACCAGTCAAACGATGTATGAATTTTATGTTACTGATTATGGTAAGAAAAAGCACAAAATTTCTCTTTTTTTGTATTGTCATTTTAAAACTGAGTATAGCTTCTTTGCAATTTAAAATTACTCCTTTAGTCCTTAGGCATCCGAGTGGAGATCTTTGACAGTATCATCGGAAACAAGGGATAGAGTGATTATTGGCAACCTTTTCTTATTTTCTTTGTTTTTACTTTCATTCTTAGAGATTTCATTTCTAATAACTAGCCTACAATTTTTTGATAATTTATGTTTAGGCTGGTTTATTCTAAATTAATATTAATTTTATATTTAGTTTCCTCACAGCTAGTATTTTTTGTTAAAAAGTACAACCAGATTTTAATTCTAGTTAATTATTATTTATTCATGGCTGATAATCACTAATAATTCTAACAGCTAATAAAACTGTAAGATTAGATATTTTGAACAGTGTGATATTACCCACAAGTTTATACTTTAAATAACACACACACAAACAATTTCATAAAGAACTTAACTGCTCTTTCAGAGTATATTCTCACATGAATATATCTATTCCTTTTGTATCCAGATTGTGATAATTTATTTTGCCTTTTTTTTTGGCCAGTAATGTTGATTTAGCACATATATACATAATCCATATTCTCACATTCTGTATTTTTTCACCAGCTCCTTTAGGTTTTGTATTTAGATAGCTATATATAAATTTAATAAATATGTATGTATATCATAGGTTTTGTAGACTAAATAGAGAGCATGACTTAGTATGTCCTTTTTTAGATGTATTGTATCTAGATTTGAGACAAATCTATCTCATTTTATATTTTGCTGTACTTTATAATTTCTAGGAGGCTTTTATTTTTTTACTAACAAATACTGAATATGATCAAAATATTGTGAGATATTGTCCTCTTTTTTCCATCATTTCAGGTGACTGGGAGCACTGGAGTAAAAGAGTTCAGGAATATGTTTATCCAACAGATTGTGTTCCAGACTATGCATCTATTCTCGTTCCAAATGTTGACAATGTCAGAACTCAGTTTTTAATAAACACTATTGCAAAACAACAGAAAGTAAGTACAGGATTGCTTAGTTAATTGTATGCATACTATATGAAATAAATAGAAACCGACTTTTAAAATAACTGGGAGTTGCAGTCATTCTTCATATACTCTATCTCTAGTCATTGCTTGCCATATGCATTGCTATTTATATATTGCTGTATTTTTATTTTCTTAACATGAATCCTCTGTACTTATTTCTGTGCACAGGCAAAACATTTAAAATATCCTTTTACAACTAAAATAATTTTTAGTTGTAAAAGTTTTCTCAAAGACAAAACTTTGTTCTTAGTCTTTATAGTTGGTTTTCTAATTTGTGCTTTCTTGAATAGGGAAATATGGAAAATAAACGTCGCAAAGCAGTTGCCTAAAACCTGAAATTCCTAGACTTTATTCTCTATAATTATATTTATTTATTTAATAAGGAAATTTTCAGTTAATAGCAGTAGCCACGACTATAGAAAAGAACACATCTCCTACAGCTTTAATGATTGAGGACCAATCTGGTCTCGTGGCTTTTGTTTCAGGCCACATTAAACAGTAGTTAATAAAACAGATAAGACTGTTTTCAAACAGAGTAAGATCTGACAAATGCATACTTTGCTTTAGCACAATGCGCTTAAAACCCCAGCAACTCCCTATGGAAATCTATGTCAGCTTGTGAAATATAGGTTAATGTACTCCCTTCATAGCTGGGGCCAATATTAGAAATACAACACGTTCATGAGCCAGTGCTGGAACCTGTATTTTTCTGTAAAAATCTGAGATTTGGACAGAAAACCCATTGACTGGGTGTGAAGAAACTGTTCCAGAGGCCATAACATGTCTGTGCCTTTGATATATCCGACACAAATTCTGAAAACATGCAGAGCCTTTGTATTTGGAAACAAATAATTAATCTTTGTACATTAATGTCTCGGGAGATACTGGTTTTATTTCCAGGTACATTCTTTGGGCCATCAGGGCAGCTGAAATAACAAACATTTGAATCTTCTAAAAAGAGTCTCTGAAGCCTGGCATTTTCCATAATTCAATGTTATTGTAGTGTAAGGTTTATAACTTCCTCTCTTCAGTTGAATGGTTGCAGCATTCAGTGTGCAATGGGACTTGTTTATGCTTCCCTTTTGAGCAGAATGTTCCCCTCCACAGAAGCAGTTAACCTGCTTTGTTTTCACACATTTTTTATTGGTAAGATTTGATTTAATCATGTAGTGAACTGTGACAGAGAAATATATTTTTAAAATTATTTCTGTCTCCTCTGGATTGGATCACAGCAGCATGATCTTTCTTTCCAACTGATTTACATGTACTAAATGAAACTGAAGTGATATTTTTCAGGTCTGACTTGACTTGTTGGTTCTGCGAGTCTGGTACTATCATGTATGCCAACACGGTCAGTTGATCACTTTGATGTTCACAAACAGGGTGAAGAATGAGACCATGCAGTGTCACTGTGACTATCTATTGGAGAGCATTAATTTAAAGCAGGAGCAATTTGGTCAGGAGTATCTGAGCATTTCATATCTCCTGCACAATGAACTTCAGTGCTCACAATCATAAATAAATACATATTGCCTTTTGCAGATTGATTAAATTCCTTTCATGGAATGGATATAATAATGAAGATAATGCCATTTGTCAAAAACATAAGTAGGATGAAAATATGAGATATAAAAAATTATGGATAATTCTTACATGCCTGATAAAAGAGCAGGGTTCTTAGTTTGGTCACTTTCATGAGATGAAATGGGTGATCTCTATAAAAAGCTTAAAAGAAAGGAAAGAAGTATTAATCCTTTAGTTCAGAAACTTTCTGATTTAGATTCAGATTTTAACAAGATAAGAAGGAAACCAAGAAATATATTCTTCTTTCTTGACACATTTATTACGTTTTTCAGGGACTTGACACTTAGTGTACAGATTAGCCAGAGAATAAGTTTTGAATAATTTATGATATTATATATTTTAATATATCATATTAAGAAAATCAGAAATAAAATACTTGCTATCAAAATATCAGTTGAAGCAAGAATTTTCCGCACCTTTACTTTGAATAAACCACCAGAGAGGAGTAAAAAAGCTTTGAAAAGGTAAAAATATTTATATAGAGGTATCCATTGTAGTGGTATGAGTTGTAAGAGCCAAAAATGCCACATTAGAAACATGAAATGCTGCTGTTATAAATATTTCAGTGATAAGGAGTCACAACAATTATATTTGCATCAAAGGGGAGATTGTTTCTAATGATAAAACAATCAGTAAGGAGAAACAAATTTTGGAGAAAAAAACTATAATATTTCCTGACTGTTCTGTCAACACCCTTGGCCAAAATCTGCTTTTTCAAAACTTGATATCAAGACCCAGTGATCTAAAGGCCCTGTGCTACAGCAATCTCCGTGTTGTTAAAAGTATTCTGAAAAAAATGAAGTGGTTTCTGTGTCCTCCATGACTGTGTAGAGTCCATGACATTCTATTGATGGAACTGAGGCAAAAAAGCAGAGGTCAAGTTTGGTTTCAATTCTGAAATACTGCTGCCAGAGGACACATGGATTCTTTAAGAATCCAGAAGGCATTTCTTGCTAAATCAGTTTATGTCGGCATAAGTAGGCTTGGGAACCTGGTTAACATTTAAAATTCCTATTTAGGAGAAGAGAAGGGTTGGATAGGAACTAGAGTTCCTTAAAGGAAGGATGGTGTTCTTTTGAGGAAAGTAGAAGAATGACTGCCTGCTTTGAAAACAAGTTCTCTTCCTTTATGCTGCTAAGTAATAGTTCTGAGTTCCTCTTGTGAGTGGAATTTAGGACATGTTTCAGAGTTTAACTGCTAAATTGCTTCCTCTCCTACTTTTTTTGGCCTGTTCAACAGGGGCCATGTACAGTACTTGCTGCACATTAAATTTATATATCACTTCACACATTCAGTTTAGAGAAAAAGTTTGGATAAGGTATTTTAGAAAATAATGCAGTAATATAAGAGGAACTCCAAAAAAGACTACAATTCTATATGTGGAAAGCAATCTCTTTGATCCATCTAATTGTTTCCCACCTTTACTAACATTTATTACAAAGCTGTGTTGTGTCACAAAGGTTACCTATAGACAAAACAAGTAGTAGAAATTTTATATTCAAATTAGATGTCAGAGAGTAATTTCCATTATAAAGAAAGCCTTGGTAGGGTCATAGACTACAAGAGACTGCTGCAGTGAATGTGTTGGAAATGAAAAGAAGGAACTGGAACAAAACCCACTAGTACATTCTTGCTTCTTTTCCCTTTTGACTCTGTAAATAATTTTCTTGGACAGTCTGGGTGGAATGGAAAACATTTACTGTGTCACTGCATATGGAGACATAGGAAAAATCTACCAGAATAATCTATCATTCAAAAATAGACACAGAAATTATCCCTTTCTCTAAAAACAGGCCTGTTATGTATATTTAATGATAAGCTTCGATACTACTTATGCTATTTAAATACCTGTTACAGGCAGTTTTGCTCATGGGAGAACAGGGGACTGCAAAGACAGTCATGATTAAGGCATATATGAAGAAATATGACCCAGAAGAGCATTTGTCAAAATGCCTAAACTTTTCTTCTGCCACAGAACCATCTATGTTTCAGGTAAAAATACAGATTTTTTTATTATTATTATTATTTTTTAGCAGTTTGTTCTTATAATTTCCTTGCTAAGTATTTAAAGTGCATATAGTTCTGATGATAAAGGAAGTGAAGAGTCTTTTTCCCCTAAGTCACTTAATTCAGAAAATTCCATAAAATTAATTTTTGCAGATCAGAATAAAAAGTAGTCACTCACATGGGGATACATAAAGTCATGGTTGCTGTATGCTTTTTTCATTATGGAATTCTAAGAATCCTTTTTTTGCTGAAGACTTTTCACTTTAGAATAATGAAAAAAGCATTATACTTCAGTTATTTTCCTGATTTTTTTAGTTTATAACAATTTTTATTTTGTTAAATAATAAAAAAAAAGATTTCAACTTATAGAACTTTTTTTTCTTCAGCTCTGGACTGACTACAGCAGCAGAAACCAATGTAAATGTTAAGAAAATGGTGAAGTCATGGCTTAGACATCTATTTCTTTTTAGTTTCCAAAGTCACAGAATATTTGCTGAGTTGTTCTGTTATGCATAAGGTCTCTGTCTATGGTGTAT
This sequence comes from Chloroceryle aenea, assembly GCA_013399075.1. NCBI lineage: Eukaryota > Metazoa > Chordata > Aves > Coraciiformes > Cerylidae > Chloroceryle > Chloroceryle aenea. Next base: position 65,379 of record VWZY01001260.1, on the reverse strand, counting down.
ATCTAACTGTGAGCCAGAATGAGGCAGGCATCCTTTCACACAAGCAAGATTAATTGAACAGTCAGTATCTCTGTTTCAGTGTCATTTACTTAATGTATTGTGAGTCCCTAGAACATTGCTGTCTTGAAGACAAAACCCAGACTACTTTGTTTCTGGTACAGAGAGTCTATGAAAGGATCTTACCGTGTCTTGTCTCTGCTTCAGTTCTGTTGTACCTCAGCAGATACACCTTTTTTTTTTTTTCCCCCCAGCTACCTAGTTGAATACATTCCATTCCTCTCCAGACTACCCTTTGGAAGGGAGAGTCTTAAATGCCTTTCTAAATAAGCCCAGTATCTATAAAAAGCTTTATGTAGATAATGGAAATACCATTTCTGCTGGTTGATATATGTATACATACTATCTTGATCTTAATTAATATCATTTTGATTAATCCTTATCTCAAATTGTGTGTTGTTGACCTCTTACTGATTTGAGAAGCAAGAGAAAAACAAAAGAATTCACAACTTGTCATATGTTCATTTTCTTTTCTCTTAGTTTCTTTTGCATTAATCTTGACATATTTGAAGGCTGAAATACAATTATAATGAGATGTAATATTTCATGCAGACATAATGTGACATACTAAAATTAATGTCATTTTTGTTTGGTGACTTCATGATAATAAATGACTTAAATGCTGCTAATGAAATAATAATTTCCATGTCTGAAAACTTCTAAAAACCTTCTCTGGTAGCCTGAAGTGGGTTGCTGGATGTAGTTCTAAGGCCAGGGAATTTCATAGAAATTAGTATGATGAGCAGAACAGGGTTCCTTAATGATGAATTAAAGGTGAAACTACTAAAAAGAGGAAAACACTGAATAAATGCTGTATCAGGAAGCAGTAAGTAACACTTTTTTTTTTTTTTTACAATACATTTTAAATATTGTTACTTTAGAGGCAAAACAAGAACTTTCTTTCATTTTTAGAGGACAATAGAGAGTTATGTGGATAAACGCATTGGAAGTACCTATGGACCTCCTGGAGGCAGAAAAATGACTGTTTTTATTGATGACATCAATATGCCATTTATCAATGAATGGGGAGATCAGGTAAGCTGGTTTTTTTTTAGCAAATACGGCCTATCCTCAAATTAGTTTGCTTTATTTTTATTTACATGGGAATTGGTGGACTTCCTTAATATTTTAGTTAACTGTTAATTCTTGCAAATGCTTTCTAATTATGGCACACCAATGAAGGAAAAAAAAAAGAGAGAAAATTAGACTTACTGAAGAGAACATGTAGGATAATGGTGGCATAACTTACATCATCTCCATTTTCTCATATTTTTGTAAGACTAAATAAAAAGCATCTCTGTAAGAAGTAACATTAATTTCAAGACTGACATGCATTTGAGAGCACCAGTAAAAAACTTTCTGCAAAATGGAAGTGTGATACCTTGGAGAAAGTACTAAAAGCCATGTCCAAATTCAAGGGTAACACATTGACTCACAAACTGGATAAAGATTTTTGGCTTTCAATGAGCCCATCTACAGTTTGTGTGTAACACTCACATGCCTATACATACCCAAAATCAGGCAAAAGTGTCTCACAGTTCCTTCTCATACTATGTCTGAAGTATTTCCAGGCCAGGTTGGAATTCTTCTGGAATGTCTATTCTAACATAAAGACAAACTAGGCTTACTACTACTCTTTTTTAAATTTGCTCAGAATAAATAACAAATGAGAAATCCAGGGCCTCTGTGAACTTTTGAATGGTCAAGGCTCCCTGGGTTCTCTGAGGGTCACAGTTTGGGTTAAGGCTGCTTATAGCATTAAGATGGTTTGTTGACAGTTTGGGTAGTAAGTCCGGTCATGCTTGGGAACATACATTTAAGTGGCAGTATGGCTATAAGTGAGTCTATATACACTGAATAGTTCCTCCTTTTCAATTCAGAAAGATATTTTGGTCAAAATGAAAGCCAAGCATGTGCTTTTCATGTATCTGAAGTGGAATGTGGTATAAATGCTAATATATATACCAGTTCTTGTGTTTTTATCATAGGCTCTCACTTGAGAGAGCTTTGATTTTATTTTTTTTTTAAATTGAAATTAGGGTTGAAAAAACTAAAATACTGAGCTGCTTCACCATAATCTAGAACATAGGTGGTTGTGTTTGAGGAAAAGCCCACACCAGCCCAGGCAGTATTCAATATATGGAGTGATGTCCATAATTGAAGGACCTGCTCTAGGTCTTCCATTGTGGCACCAAGACATTGCTGAGTAATTTTTAACGGGTTGATGCTTTGTGGTTGATGCCCTGATGCATATAATGTGGGTTTGCTGGCATATGTGAGTACATAGGGCTTGCTGAATATTGTTGGAACAATTGTATGGGGGAACGCATAGAGGTGCTGTAGAGAGGAATGTGGAATGAATAATCTTTTCAAAATAAACAGTGCCCTTTAAATTGAAATTAGGGTTGAAAAAACTTTCAAAGGAGGCCCAAGGAAGAACTGAAAAGCATAGTTTGAACATCTGGGGCTTAACGTCCAGCAGCAAAATGTGGAACAAAGAAATGTTTTTTTTTTAGTTCTTTGCCTTAACTTTACTTAGTTAAAAGGAATACAAATATATTTCGTTGATGTTATATGGTAGTACAGTTATGAAAAAAATTTCCTGCTGTAAACCAAGGTCTCCTGTATGACTAAAGAAGACAGTCTGATCTGAGTTGAAAGTGGAAATTCCTCTCTAGGGATTAATGGTACAGTTGTAAGAGATGAACATATTAGGGTATATTTTCTTTTTTTCTGTTTTGATTTGTAATTTGTACAAGTTGCATAAAATTACAGGTAACAAATGAAATAGTTCGTCAGATGATGGAAATGAAAGGAATGTACAGCTTGGATAAACCTGGAGACTTCACTTCAATTGTAGATGTACAATTAATAGCAGCAATGATACATCCCGGAGGAGGCCGTAATGATATTCCCCAGCGTTTAAAAAGACAGTTTTGTGTATTTAATTGTACATTGCCATCCAATGCATCCATCGACAAAATTTTTGGTACGTCTTTCTCTTTAGTCTAATTTTTCTTTCATAATTGACTTAAAGTGTATAAAAGTATGTTCTCCCTCACTCTTGTCATGCAAATTCAGAGTACTTCCAGTGAAACAGTTGAGGTTGCATTACAGCAAAAATAGCACTGTGAAAGAGAAATTTTCACCTTTAAATGCTTGTCTTTCAATTTCTGGACAAACAAATTAATAATAAAGTAATGGCATTTCCTAGAAGAATGAGACCTGTGTTGCTAAAGTTCTCAATTCTGTTAACTTTGTCAATATAGTATATTGTTAAAAGCTAGCACTTAATGCCAGTTGTTGCTACACCAGTTCAGAAAAGCTATGAACAAGAGAGACAAAATTATTTTATTATTTTATAGTTTAAAAGCAAATTAGTATTTTAAGTAGTACTTCTATGTCTCACTCCCAACCTACCTTATTATATCTTAAAAGTTGACATTAACTGTATATTGCATTTTATCTTGTCAGGTATTATTGGCTGTGGATATTTTCATTACTGTAGAAATTTTACCCCTGAAGTATGTGATATGGTGAAAAAATTGATCCCAACAGGCAGAATATTGTGGCAGTGGACAAAGGTATAACTTACAGTGAAAATTTTGTCATAATCAGTCTGACCAAAGTGTCTACTAGTGTAATTTAGGCACATGTTCCTTAAGGATATATCCACAGCAAAAGAAAAACAGGAGAAATATGGGATAAAAATGATACAATCTGGAAAATATCCTATTTCAGTATGCAAGAGTGATGAATGGATATATCAGGCTATTCATTCCTATAGCTTTATTCGTTACCCAAAGCTTTAATCACTATTGCTAAGGAACAGGGAGTTAAATTCTTTATAAATTTTTTTTTTATATATATAACCCAGAGCAACATGTGAAATATATGTCATAAGAGTTGGAGTTTTACATTTAGCACTAGATCATGCAGCCAAACAAATGAGATATTTTTGATGACTTCCTAGAAAGTCTGCCCACAATATTATGTGTGAAAATTAGTAATTACATTATTTGTATATTTTACATATTAGTAATTATAAATTTATAGTTTATTTTTTATTCCTTCTAATTGTTACTGCTTTTTTTTAATAATAACTATATTTTTCTTAGACAAAGATGCTGCCAACACCATCTAAATTCCACTATATCTTCAACCTTCGAGACCTTTCTAGAATTTGGCAAGGGATGTTAACGGTAAAGGCAGAGGAATGCAACAACAGCAAGGTCCTTCTAAGACTTTTTAAACATGAATGTACCAGAGTAATTGCTGACAGGTATAATAACTATAGCATTTTATATTTAGTAGGTTTAGCCGTTTATTTAATTTATGCTCATTCATCTGTCAAACTTATTATTGTGACAAACCTTATTAGGCCAGTATGAAAAATTTTGTCTTACTTTACATGCAGTCTGCATTGAAGTGTTATCCCCAAAACTATGCTACTTACTTATAGATTAGCCCAGTAATTGGATGGACAACTCCAAAATGTAGGTAGCTTCTATATTCTAACCTACATTTTTATTTTTTTTTTACCTGTGTTTGGCTACACACAGCTAATTCCTCTCTAAAAAAAAAGAGGAATCTCATACTTATGATTACAAAAATGGCCCATCTCCTGTAAAGGTTCTTTAAAATATTAATAGAACAGACACAGTTGTGATCTCTATGTGTTAAAGATCCAGTAATATTTTTGTGTTTGCAGTGTTTCAATTTCTTCTGAAATTCTACATGTAGTACTGTAGGTGCCAGTAGGAACTTGATAGAAACTGACCACTACTGTTGATTTTTCACAAATATAATTATTTCTTATTATGTCCCGAGGAAGGGCCTTCATAATTTGTATAAAATTAATGCTTTAGAATTTACTTCATAAAGCATTTACTTTATAAAGCCATCCCAAAGTTTTAGGAATAAAAAATTGTTTTGCCATTGACAGAAGAGGTGATTTTATATTGCTTTTCCTTATGATTAGACCTAAAGACTTTGAAATGTCAAGTGCTTAGGAGTTATCTGACATAAATAGATTTTTTTTTACATCGAATATAGTTGCAGAAGTCTAAAATTAAATTTATCTATTTTGAGATTCCATTTATGATTTGGCATGATTGAAGACAAGATGTGTCATACATGATCATTGCAATGTATTTAAGCACAGTCAGGCTTAATGATTTTTATTTTAATAACTTGGAACATAAAGGGAAGAGCAAGAGTATAAAAGAATTATGAGGAGTTCCATCTCTGTTTTCAAAAGATAAGAGAAATAAAGGGAAATCCTCCTAAGTATACATTGGTATATGGACTTTAGTATGTACTTGAAGTACAACTTAAGTACACGTTGAAGCTAAAACAAAGCAAGATACTTAAACCAGATTTATTACATACTACCAAAACTGGTGGATGAAACAACCACCCTCAATTTCAGGTAAATGTTAGAAACAGTTCCAAACAAAACACAGACTATTGTCAACGAATTTTGTTTACCATCCCTACTTCTATCTTCTAGAATCCCTCATTTTCTTCCATGAGAGCTCTGAATCAGCTGGCAGATGCCTTCTAGTTTTCCCCAGGAAGGTGCACTAACAAATTTACGGGCAAAGAAAGTAGGATTGATTATTATGACCAATTCCAATACCCCAGAGGAACTCTAATTTGAAAACCTACTCACTTCCTCCTCGATATTTAGATACATACACTGAATTCAGAAAATGCACATAGGAAATCTAAAAGGAAATCTTATCCCTCAGTTGTAAAGAGTGTAATAAATGAAGGCCAGAGTTTTCTGCTGACTTTAATAGTTTTTTCTCTACAATCTGAGTGAGCCTACTCAATCTAAATCCACTACAAAGTCGTAACAATGTTGACGTCTCTAAGTGCCTGAACTATCATATAGTACATGAATATATAAATTACCTGTATTTATGTATTTGCACTTATATGTGCAATAGAGTGCTGTTGATATATAAAGGGAGAAAATGTTTAATTTTAATTTGAAGTTAGGATCATACTTACTGTTGCATAAATGTCATACACCTTGGAGTGTATTGCTTTCTGCTTCAAAGTTAGGAGCAATATCACTGAATTGTTTTTTATTATTATTCGTAATGGGGAATTTAAAAATACATGGAAGATACGTATTTGTACAGATATGTTATATATTAGAGGGAGAGAGTGAAGTCATGTAGTTACTTCTTTCATGCAGCTTTTAGATTCCGCAGTGGTTAGTATTATAATATCATTAAGAAAAGATAACAATAATGAATTATATAAAGTATATCTAGCCTGTCTCTGCAGAACAGTTCTTCAGTATTCTTTATCTTATTTGAAAACTTGGAGCACTGTGTACAGCATTTTAATGTTTGTCCTATTTTCCTCTCAGTTGTATCACTGAAAAGGAAAAGAAATAAAGATTAATCTATTCTGAATAGTTTTCTGTACCTTGACATTCACAGTTGACATTCCCCTTTTCAGGGGTCGAGGAAGTTCTTGACAGTTACTACTAAGTATCATTCTTATTTCCTTCTCAGATATTCATAGTCACAGATAATAAGAGTAGTCAAAGGTCTATCCAGGGAAGCAGATACAGTTGTTTAGACAATGAAATGCAGTCACTAGTATTTGTATTTTTGCAGGCTGTTTTATTTCAATCTGCATTATCCAACATTTCAGTCTGCACCCCCAACCCTGACTGTATATACCCATCTATTAATTATGGATTTTGGATTGAGAATGAAATCAGGATGTAGTGACTTACACTATCTTCCTTTCACTATTCCTTACCTCATTGCAGTTTCATGGGCAGTATTGTAATATAATTATGCTTTTCTGCTGCAGGTTGAAAGATAAGGGTCACTTAGCAATATTTATTTTGGAAATCGTTACACCTTTTTCCTCAGACTAATTACATGATCTGTCATTGGCTAGTTCTAGGTGAAAGTTGGGAAGTCAGTTGTTGCTTTTATATTTTATGTTTTATGTGATGGACTGGTATACTTGAGTATGGAAGCATTTCGTATCTGTGAGCAATAATCTGTTTCTGTGACTGTTGTCTAATGTGTATCACCTAATGTATATTTTTTTTGGAAAAATCCTAAACTTTACTTAGTATTTAATTATCTGGTTTTCTTCATATATAACCAGAAATCAAGGTGGTTTTTTTTTTAATTGTACTATTCTATGTTTTTTAGATTTATTACTTCTGAAGATACAGCCTGGTTTGATAAAACTTTTACTAACGTAATTGTAGAATATGTGGATCCAGACTTAACAGAAGTTCTCCAAGCTGAGCCATATTTTGTAGATTTTTTACGGGAGATGCCTGAGCCAACTGGGGATGAACCAGAAGACTTTGTGTTTGAAGCACCAAAAATTTATGAGGAGGTATTTAATTTTACTCTTAAAACACTAGGTTCTTTTTCCTTTAATTATTAAATATGTTATATTGCTAAACTTGTATCATACAGAAAGTTTTGTTGAATACCTATCGCATTTTTGTGAAGATATATGTAGATTTTTCTGGTTAGTATACAATAAATCATTTTAGTGGTGTTAAAGTTAATAAGTCCATATAAATTTAGTTTCTTGATTTCTATTCTTATTGTCTTTTTTTTTTTTCTCCTCACCATTAGCAAAAAGAAATCTGCTTAAACAGAACTACAACACTGCAATGAATTAACAAGATAATGCCTTTATGAGTGGCCAATGCATGAACTCATGTTTGTGTAAAAATATCACTGCAGTTTTAAATTCTGAAGGGCCACGCTAGTACTGTGACTGATTTATTTTTTTCATTTTGTTTTTATTTGGTGTTTTTTGTTTTTTTTTTAATTTTGTTTTAGATTCCAAGCTTTGAATTCCTTTGTGAAAAACTGCAAATGTATCAGAGACAATACAATGAATGTATCAGAGGATCGTTTCTTGACTTGGTGTTTTTTAAGGATGCAATGACACATCTTATTAAGGTTTGGGGTGTTAGTTTTTTATTAGCTTAACTGTTAAAATAGTGTTCCTGATTTGGGCAAGCTATGCTTAGAGAGCACATTCTGAAAAGCTATTCTTATCCTTAAACCTACTTGTTATCTTTGCATAGTCATTTTCAAGAACTACAACTGAGCTACAGTCATTTTACCTGTTTACACATTTTGTAATAAATACCTTATTTTATACATTTGTTTAAGCTTCTAGGTATTCAGATATATGAAGATTTTCCTAGGTGAGGTCACAGAGAGGCACATTTTTTTTTAATTTTGTGTGTGTATGTATAGAGCAATTTAACATCATTAAGAATTAAGAGAACACTTGAAAGGTATCTGTACCTGAAAAGTGACCAAAACCAACAGAAGGTAGAATCTGATTGTATGAGACACATTAAAAAGAAATACAAATCAGGGCTGCAGTAGAATCTGTGCAGTGTAGAGAAACATCTTGGGTTACAGTGTATGAACCCCTATTCAGAAAGGAAGATATAAAGAAAGAATTAATCAAAAGTCAGAATCCAGTTCACAGGGGGAGGGACACAGGGGAAAGGCTAAGCATAAGATTTGTTTGAAGCACTGTGCCTCAGCTTTAAGAAGTTGTTTTAGTTTTCTCAGGAATTACTTTAAATTGATAATAATGAAAGACACATAAATGTCCAAGGGAACCAAAATAGAAGATGTTTGGTTCTTCTCTACTTGACATCAAGTGAAGTAAATTATTTTGTTTTCTTTGCATTTAAACACAAGAAAATAATTTTTCTTTTAAACACAGTTAGTGTGCTAGATGAATTCCAGAAGGCCTTGAAACTCTCTGCTCCTCCATTTCCATTGGCAAGTTTTTACAAGAATATCTCAGATATGCCATTAGGTCATTGAAAGGAACCCTGCTGTCATTATGGTGACAGTAAATATAGTCACCCTCATAATTTCACATTTAGTCTTCTACTTTAATATGGATAACTGCATAAAGCCAAAATGTCTCTGAAGAAAAAAAATGAGTAGGATTCAAAGGCTTGATATACAAAGTGCAAAAGATTGTCGTATATGTAATTTACGCAAGGAGCAAAGCAAAATGTAGCACCTTAAATGTAATAGTGCACTAACATAAAATAAAACCAAGGAAGATGTGATATATATATTTATATACAGGAGATGTGCAAGAAAGCAATAACATAGCACATTTGTAATCCAGCTTTGTATCTGGAAGACTTGTTAAGAAAATTCTCTCAAAGGAAACACTGAAGACAGATAAAATAGAACACTAAATGATAATTTAAATGTGTCCAGGTCTTTCAGGCATAAAATTAGGAAAGTAGTGTGTTTATTCTTCTAGATACATTTTTTTTTAATTGATATTTTTAAGCATATTCAGGACGATACCTTCAACATAAAATGGAGCTAAAAATGTTTCCCATTATGTATTTAAATCCTATGTGTAAATGAATATAACCATCCAATATCCTTATGTCTAGCTTTTTCATTAGCTAAACAAAATTCCTAAAGATTTTACAAGTGTTCCTTTGAGATAAAAATTTTCCTGCAAGTATGCTTTTAATAATCTTTACATTGTACTCTAGTAAATAAAGTGCAGAGTATAACAGAGTTTTAACTTTGCTAATTAATGTTATAATGTCAATTTATTAATGAGCTCTGCTTCTATTTTTTCCTATACAGATTTCCCGGATAATTCGGGCAGCATATGGAAATGCTTTACTTGTTGGAGTTGGTGGTTCTGGAAAACAAAGTCTGTCGAGGTTGGCTTCCTTTATTGCTGGCTATAAAATATTTCAGATCACTTTAACCAGGTAAGATATGCGAGACGTACATTTCTTTCTCTTTACACAGTCATAACCTTAAGTTTGAAGCAGCTTTTTTATTTACTTTACTGTTTTGTGTACAACTTGGAATTGTTTGATCTGAAAAAGCTGGACTATGTGTTACCTATTCATGAATAAAAGTATGTATATTTACACAGGATGTTTACAGTATAATCCATAAAACACTGTGATCTGAAAATAGCAGTAGTCTGACTTTTTTTTGAATTAACAAGTGATGTATCTTATTCTTCCTAGATCCTATAACGTAAGCAATCTCTCAGATGATTTAAAGTTTTTATATAGAACAGCAGGATTAGAAGGACAAGGCATCACTTTTATTTTCACTGATAATGAAATAAAAGAGGAGTCATTTTTGGAATATGTAAATAATCTACTGTCTTCAGGCGAGGTAAGAGTCTCAGCGTGACAGGCAATGTATGCTGAGAAAGCAGGAAATTCATCAGGAAACTACAGAATTTGTTCCCACTATTTTTTTTCCTGTTTATTTTGATGTTATAGAATCGATAACTATTAACTAAAATAGCTCAGCTTGTAAAATAAATATAATCCATTAAAAGATAATGTAATCAATGTAAACCAGGAAAAGATATGGAGATGTGATGGGTCGTTCAGTAGCCTTCCTTAAATGAGGATTCACTAGCCAGTCAAGATCAGTACTTTTCCTGAGTTAGAATTCCTAGTTTTTAATGGAATTACTTAAGTATAAATCAGGGACAAATTTTGGTTTTAATCTGTCTGTACTATGTATATGCATAGACAGAGATGCAGATCTAGACAAATATTTATAAAGAATAATAATTGCATCCTTATAATTTATTTCCATATAAATTTTAATTTTATTAAAAGATTTCTAATTTATTTGCTCGGGATGAACTGGATGAAATCACCCAAGGATTAATACCTGTGATGAAAAAAGAGATACCCCGGTGTCCTCCTACCTTTGATAATCTTTACGAATACTTTTTAACTCGGGCAAAGAAGAATTTGCATGTTATTCTCTGCTTTTCTCCTGTAAGTTTTGCTTTGTGTCTTCCTAACTTCTGTTATCAATCTATCCTGTAATGTGTGAAAAGTTTTATAGTTTTCAAGCTTTTTTTTTTTTTAAGTTTTCAAGCTTTATACCTTTAAGGAGATTTAAAGACACAAAAAAAGATCAGTGAAATCTGGTTATAACTCCTAAGATAATAAAAGTAATAGTACAGTTGTCAGAACTTAAAGCAAAATATTTAAAAATTAACTCATTCCTTTACCTGTTAATTGACCTTTTTTTTTCCCTCCTGCCATATTTCTTAATACAAATCAGTGAATGTAACTTTGTGAAATTCTTGCTTGTTTCTTGAAAAGAAGATTATAATGAAAACTAAAATAAGTTAATTCAAGTTCTAAAATATTAAGAAACATTTACATTTGTCATGAACTTATTTTTTCAAAATTCATAAAATATTGAATACTGGAAATTTACCAAATTACTTGCATAAAAGAAAAATCCATGCAGCATGTTGTAAGTAGAAAAAGTAGACAATTTAGTTATTTACATGAACAAACATTTTGATCTACCTAATCAAGTTATCATATTGTAAATTAACAGTGTTACTCTGTTTAGGTTGGTGAAAAGTTCCGTGCACGTTCTTTGAAGTTTCCTGGTCTCATATCAGGGTGCACCATGGATTGGTTCAGTCGATGGCCCAAGGAAGCTCTTATAGCTGTAGCCAGTTATTCTCTTTCAGAATTTAATATGGTCTGCTCTGCATCGATTAAAGAGCAAGTAGTGGAAACCATGGGTCTCTTTCATGATACAGTTTCAGAAATCTGTGAGAACTATTTCCAAAGGTAACATTTTATACAAATGCAATAATCCCTAAAGTGTTACTACTGATAGTGGTTTTTGAACTTGTTGTGTTACATGAATCAGTAACTTAAGACTAATACAAAAAGAAATCTGCTATATCAAATTATGCAAAGGCAGTGAAAGCTAATTACTATTATGTTGCAAATTCATTATTATCATTCCCACTGTTCAACAAGCTTTAACTGCTTATGTGGATAAAAGCAATGTAATTGAAAATAAGAGTTTGCATTGTGAATAAACTTGATTTTGACTTGATTTATATAATCTCCTGTTTCATTGGAAGTAATAAAATAGCTGGTCATATCAAAAATATATACTAAGTTGATGCTTCCTATATATTATGCTTTAGGTATCGAAGAAGAGCTTATGTAACACCTAAGTCCTATCTCTCTTTCATCAATGGCTACAAAGAAATTTATACTGAAAAATTGGAGTACATTAATGAACAAGCTGAACGTATGCAAATAGGTAAGAAATATAGGGGTAAATGTCTATTTCCATGTATGATCTCAAATGATCTGTGTCTTTAATATTAGTCTTCTTATTCAGTTACCACTTAAAATTAGATCTGCTGGATCACAGTCCAAATCAGGTAGCATGTGAGGACCATTTCCAAAATTCTCCAACTATCACCAACTCACAATGATTCTGTTTACAAAACTTCCTCAAAGAAGCTGCTAGCTTAATCGTTCATCTCAACATTATATTAAACTTCAGTATTTCTCATTTAGCATTTGTAGTAGAAAGTAGGACCTGAAAATGGCCAGAGAGAGCATCTTATCTACTAGTGTAGAGAGAGGCAGCTCTAAACACAGTTATTAATTTATTCCTGGACTTGTCTATGGAAATTTCTGCTATACAATCTGAGCAACTCAAAATTGATTTATCTCATATTTCTGGTGTAGAATTTGAAGTTGTTACTTCTGGACATTTAATAACTAGGAATCTAAAATGCAGAAAACGATTGAAATGTTCTTCTAATTTTGGGTATTTGTTTGAAATGACCTAATTTTTGGCATTGGAATAGTGCTTAATGGGTTCAGACTACATTTCCAGTTTTCTCTGGCTTGCTTCTAAACATGCTTTTCTAAAAATACAAAGGTAACTGAACAGCTTAGGAAACTTGTTCTTCATGAGAAAAAACATTGTGTATCAATCTAACAAAACAGAGACTTCTAATGATAAGATCTTTCATACAAAGGTAAGAGGATGCAGCATTTAGACAATAGTGCAGCTGGTACACTTCGCATAAAGAAAAGAATAGATTGGGGTTGTGTAGATATTTATTTTATTCATTAATTGTTTGCTGAATTAGAATGGACTGTAGAGGAGTAAGTGATCCTCATTATTTTCACATTATGCAGATTTTCCTCTATGGATCTGTTCTATATGTGTAGGTGTCCAGTTCAGGAGAGACAGCCATCTTTGAAATTGCTCTCAGATGAATGGGAGGTGATGGCAGAATGTTAGTCTCTATGTACCTCTACCCCTCAAAGTATTTTAGTAAGTGGCATATGTCTGGGAAAATGTAGCTTTCTAAAACATGCCTCTTATTTCAGTCAACATTATTCAGTGAGTATACCATTGAACTTTATGGCAAAATAACTTGTCTTTTGGTGAGGAATAGTAAAGAACTTATAGAATGGCAGTAGCCTAATCTTGAGTAGCTGTGTCAGAAGACCAAGAAATGTTCTAGGAGAGAATCCTTGTCTGTGTGAATTGTGGTAACATAGAAGTGGAGAGATCACAGAGAAACATTGCACACCAAATGTATCATTTCAAATGTACTCTGACACTAGCCCCTTAGGTAGAGGAGATGAAGGAAATGCTTCCAGGAACATTGTAAGACATTAAAATTCAGTAATGAAGAAGAGAGGAGAGGCTAGAGAGGCTGCAGCATGCAATATCAGGAATAGCTGAAAAAAACTGTGCTCCAATATATGAGCAAGAGAGGAGAGAAAAAAAGGAAAGCATGAATTAATGGGAAAGACCATGAATGTTTGTGGAAGACAATATATAATAGATGGAGCAAACTCATTCCTTTCTGGGCAACTGTTAGCATAAGGCTGAACAGCTTCCATGGATGGTTGCTTCAGCACGTATAAGAAAGAGGGACTGTGATGGGACTGGCCCTAAGGCAGGTGGGCACAGATGCTTATACATGCTTTTCTCTGTCACCCAGGGCAAGAGAGAATAGACTCAACATGCAGGAGCTGGGGGTTATAATCTTGCTGTGACCTTTGGGTCCAATTTTGGTCACTCCACTTCTTCTTACATCTTCCTAGAGAGAGCTCCCTATTGGAAGGCAGTTATGGTTCCTAATATTTATGTCATTTCCTCATGCTATCATAAAATTCAGAATCAGTCTGATTTTCTGAACGTCCTGTGACTTTGTCACAACATATCCTTGACATACCTCACCCTTTTTTAGAAGAATCAAGCTTTTTTTATAATATTTTTGCACCTTGTTTATTTATTTATAAACATGAAATGAGAATAGTAGGCACAATCATGATAGTATGACTGCTTACACCCAGTTTCTCTCTTTTACAGAAATTTAAATGAGAATACAAGTACAAATCTAGTGCTAGATTGTATTATCTAACTAGGAAAAAATGGGTTTAATTTTTCTGAATTTTATCCTTTACTTAATAGGTCTATCTAAGCTGATGGAGGCCAGTGAATCTGTTGCTAAACTCTCTCAGGAGCTGGCCATTAAGGAGAAGGAGCTGGCTTTGGCATCTATTAAGGCAGATAAAGTAAGTACCTCAGTGTTAAATAGCATTTGTTTCTGAAAGCAGCACTGTAAGACTGCAGGAGAGGTTGGGTGCCTTTCATGTTCTCCTCCCATTTCTTATCTACTCCTCTAAGCATTGTTTTTTCATTTTCTGCTTCAAGTTTTTTTTGTGTTCTTTATTGAAGTTTATTAAGTTTGGAGTTACATGTGCACTTAGTTGCAGATAAGAAGCCAAGAGATGGTAACAGGATTTACTATTTCAAAACTGCTTAGAAAAAAGTGTTCATCACAGTTCGGTTTCAGATTTTGCATTTTCCATTAACAAGGTGTCCACGTGTTAATGAAATTTTTAGTCTGGTAGAAATCTACTTTCAAAAATGCCTGTCCGGAAAGATACGTTAGGGAAGATACTAGAACAGAGCAAACTTTTGACCAGTGACAGCTAAGGCACTGTTCTCCAAGGCCTTTAATCTCTTGAGAGAAAAATATGACAGAAAGAGATGAAATTATACTTCAAAAATTTCAGGAGTATGACATATGCTGGTGGATTGTTTAATATTTATATTTTATATAAATTTTGAAAGAGGTGTCTGACAATCATTCATATAGCCTCTTAGTTGTCAACTTTTTCAGTAGGACATTACATATGAGTCATCAGAAGTAGAAGACACAAGAATATATTTATTTAAACTATATGTGGCACTGTTCATGTTCTGTATGCACTTATTTACTTCCTTTAGCACTGAGCCCCATAGAAATCAGAATTATATTTCACACACCCAAAAAATTGAGGGATTTAAGGATTTTACCTGTCATTTTTTCTAACAGGTATTTGAGAGCATTATTTATGTACTTGTAAATACATACCGAGTGCCAGCCATGCCCCTGTAGCTGATACTGGTGAAAAAGCATTCTGACAAAAAGTATGTCACAAATACACAATAGAATTTAAAAATATGTACCAAAGAACAAGACACAAATGGATAACTTAATTTTGTGAATTCACATGGGGCTGATTTTTGAAAAGACTAACAAAAAGTGAGGTTTTTTTAGACTAAAGGATTAAGAGAGGCTGACCGTTAGTGCATATGGTTTGCCATTTTCATTAGATTTTATTAGCTATACTATTTTAAATTTTATCTGCAGAATTATAGTGAAAAAAAGAAAATACTTTATTGTAAAGGTATACATTCAAACAGGTGGTTAAAAATCCATCATAGGATAAAAAAGTGACTTTAAAAGCCACTGAAAGCTTTTCTATCTGTTTCAGTTTTTACTATCCAACTCCTGCTGAGATATTCATATTGCTATTTTTTTGTATGCATTCTGTAAATTCTATTTTTTTTTCCTGTATTTATATAATATCATGTATAGTTAGGGTTACCGTTGTATTTTACTGTATAATAGACTTTATATATATGTTTTCTTTTGTGTCTGATAAATTAATTACTTGTTCCACCATTTTGATTTCTATGTTTTATATGTTTATTATCAATTCCAGGTACTAGCAGAAGTCACAAAAAGTGCTGAAGCTGCAGCTAAAGTAAAAAATGAGGTTCAAGGTGTGAAAGATAAAGCACAAAAAATCGTAGATGAAATTGATTTAGAAAAAGTGAAAGCAGAGAGTAAACTGGAGGCAGCTAAACCAGCACTGGAAGAAGCAGAAGCTGCACTGAATGTGAATAAAATTCTTTCATTTTGATTACTACTATTTGAGTCCCCCATGAAAGAAAGGCTAGAGCTACCAGCATGTAGTCATTGTCACTTGCTTTTGACTACTAGCTTTTTGCAGATAGTGGCCATATCTGTGGTTAATATTTATGGAGCTCACATTTTGCCCTAAACATATAGCGATTATTTTAACAAAGAAGGTTCAGGATGATCAGAATCAGAGTTAAGAAATGTAAAGGCATTGCTACACTACCTGATTTCATTATTCTGCTCTGAACAATTTAAAAGTAAAGAACTCTGGAATCAGAAAGCAGTGATGTATTCTATTTTGAAACCTTCTGTTCCAATGACCAATATTTATGAGGCAAAAAATGTTGAGTGGAAAAACTCAGAAAAAGAGCATTGTTTGGTCTTATACTTGGCATTTAGATAATGAGATAGCTGAAACTTCCAAAACTGGTCACAAAATAAACTTATGAAATGTGTGGACTCCTACATTATCCTGTGCTTTATAACAGCTCTGTAACTATTCCTGATAGACATAGTAGTAGTGGCATGCATGTATTTTGTAGAAACCAATTAATATGTTAGTTTTGAAGTTTGCAGTTATTTATTATTTTTATATTGGATATCAAACTAAGCAAAGTGTCAGTGACACTACTAGAAAATGATATAAAAAAGCAGTATTTCACACTTATAATAAATTTAAAAAAAAAATCACCAGATCCATCTCTGAATAAATGATGATACTATAAAGAATCAAAAAGTACTATTTTACTGAATTTTAACTGCATTTTTACTCAAGTCCTTTGCAATTTTACAATATATTTTTCTTCAGTCACTTTGATTGATAAATTAAGTTAATGCTGCTGTTCCACGCATTTAAATTTGATTTTTGTATGATGTCTTTAGCATTGGGAAAACATTTTCATCCAATATTTACTCATTAAAATCATTAAAGTTTCATGAAATTATGAAATTTATTAAAATAAGCCAAATTACTCACTTTTTTGTGTGTACTTCATAGAAACTTGCCTCAGAGAAAAGTATGGCAAACATTAAAATCAAGATATTGAATGAGAAAAATAAAATAAAGGTATTGATGCAGTATTCTGTTACATTTTTCTTCAAATAGACCATTAAACCAGTGGATATTGCTACTGTTAGAAAACTTGCAAAACCTCCTCACCTCATTATGAGGATTATGGACTGTTGTCTGCTACTATTCCAAAAGCAACTAGATCCAGTCACCATGGATCCAGAAAAGGCTTGCTGCAAGCCATCGTGGGGAGAATCACTGAAAGTAAGTAGAGTTTTCAGTGTTTCTTAAACATCAGAAATAGTAACTTGTATATCATAGAATTTATAATGCTCCTTACTTCTAGGATCCTCCTTGACTGTTTGAAAGACTCTTTGACGGAATACTAAGAGATAGCAGCATTTCCTCATTCTGCATTTCAATATTCCTGGCCCAAATTCATTGGTCAGCCAGCCATCCCTTTCTTCTGTACTCTAATCTTGTCTCAGGATACTCATTTATTTCCATGTCATCTTCTTCTACCATTCCTGAAATTCTGTTCTACTTCTATTAATGAATAAATTTACCAATATTATTGCATTTGTGTGTGTGTGTGTGTGTGATGCAGATTAAAAAAAAACCCAACATATTTTGGATATGAGTAGAGTTCTTGCTTTTTATTTAAGATTTTCCAGGAATTAAGAAATCATCAATACTTTTTATTTTTCACTGACATAATAAATTGGGATAAGCAGTTTTTCCATGAGTTGTCTTTAACATGTTAAACACTGATTAGAAGAAAGTTCAAACCAATGATTTCCCTTTCCAGAAGATTTATATCATTTTTTACAAGTGCATAAACAGATTTTTGGCATTCTTTAGATAAGTTACAAATGCATCTCTGAGGCTTTAACTTGGAGCAATGTGTGGGTTTTTCTTATGAAATGCTGCTTCTTAAATCCTTTTTAAATGGCACGCAGGAATATGGAAAGTGCATCAATAACCCCAAGCCTGTGTAACTGCTTAAAATTTTAAAATAATTGAAGGTATGTGGGAGGAACTACAACTGACTATCACACATAATATTTACTATGTGAATCACCTCTGTTTACAGAAGAATTTTAGGAACATATTTTTAACATGTCTATGAACAAGCTTTTGAATGTAAAATGTGTAAATAGCTTATAAATATCCTGTGTTGATTTTTGCAGCTTATGAGTGGCCCATTCTTACAGAGTCTACAGCAGTTTCCTAAGGATTCAATCAATGAAGAGACAGTAGAATTACTCCAGCCTTACTTTAACATGGAAGACTACACACTGGAGTATGGTAAAAAAGTGTGTGGCAATGTGGCAGGACTCCTCTCTTGGACACGAGCCATGGCAATATTTTATGGTGTTAACAGAGAAGTTTTACCTCTTAAGGTAATACATCATTTCTTGCTTTGTGTTTGCTTTCCAGGCAATTTAATTTCCTTTAATATTAGTAGGATTTTAAGAATATATTTAGCTAACTTTATTCAGATGTAATTGCCTGTAGACTTTACTGGTTAAGGATGATAAGAGCAAAACCCCCTCATAACCTCTTCTTGATTCTGGACAGAAGACAGAACAAAAGAAATTAGCCTAGATTAAATTTATGTGCTCTGGCTTACTGTGTACAGTGAAAAATGTTTTCAGTATTTGTTTTTATTATGTAATAATTACTTTATAATTATTTTTAAAAAGTTGTACCAGGATCTTCATTCCTTCTTTAAAGACTCCTGCAAACAGATATTTGTAGCTATTTTACATTATTTGCTTTCACATGGTAACTTGGAGTGAAGGACTGATACCTTGCCCAAATATTGGCATCCTGAAGAGATTCAGAGGTCACATCAGTAAAGGAGTAATGTTACAATAGTGGGAACCAGAGTGAAATGTTTTTGTCACTTTTATTTTAGTGTGGGAGTTCTTTCTGATGTTTGTGAGCATTTGAATAAAAATTTTTATTAGAAGGAAAGATCATATAGAAACTTAAAGACAGTGATTGTTGATTTTTGGATTCTAAAACAAGTATTTAATACCTACATGTAGCACAGTTTACCAAAAAAAACCCCAAAATAAATAAGAAAATCCAAACCAACATCAACAACAACAGTAAAATAAAAGGGAAATCATCTGAATGGTGATTTCAAATCTTCTCCACACTTTTTGTCACTAGTAGAAGCACTACTTACAAAAGCAACATATGTGCAGGTGAATGACTAACAAAAAATATTTGATTAATTTCCCGTGTTCAGCATAAATACTGATTTATAAGCAAAGGTAATATTCACTGTTTCGGGACCATGATTTTTCTAGTGGGTAAAAGCTATACTGCTAGCTGATAAAGGACCAATCTCCTGTTGTTGTCATAGTTTATCACTACAGAATGCAAAAATAAAAAAGAAATAATAAAGCATGTAATAAAGCAAGGATAATAATTAATAATTCACCCAAGTGTATTTAAATCTTTTGTGATTATTGTTTTAATATTTCTTTTCTTTGCAGGCTAACTTGGCCAAACAGGAAGGCCGCCTGAAAATAGCTAATGCAGAGTTAGAAAAAGCTCAGGAGGTGCTAGATGAAAAGCAGGTTGAACTGGATAAAGTGCAGACAAAGTTTGATGCTGCTATGAAGGAGAAAATGGTGAGATAAAAGTAATTTAATATTATGAAAAAATGTTTTCATACAATACTGTTATGTAACCAGAAATTGATAAAAATATGCATTTTGGTCTTTTACCTTGGATGGCATGGATGAGGTACAGGTATAAACCCAAGAGATTTAAATCTGTGTTCTCTCATGTTTCCTTCTTTGTGTGAATAGGAACATGGAAGACAATAGATGTACATAGTGTTCTCAAGAATTATTTTAAAATAAATCTAATAGTCCTAATAAATATAAAAGAATGAAAAAAATATATAAAATCGGTCTTTACATTTTTGCATTCTATTATTAAATTATGTAAGATATTTCTTCAATTTTAGGACTTACTTAATGATGCAGAAACATGCAGAAGAAAGATGCAAGCAGCCTCTGCACTTATAGATGGACTGAGTGGAGAGAAAGTTAGGTGGACTCAGCAAAGTAAAGAGTTTAAATCTCAGATTAACAGGTATTGAATTAATCAAGAAAATAAACAATAACAACAAACAAAAACCCCACAAAACCAAACCAAAATAATTGTGAAAACTGGAGAGCTAGTAAGCAGTTTAGTAGCTTTAATAGTTGTCCTTCATTCTCCTCTTGGAAATTTTGATATAGTTACATAATTAAGTGAATTATCCTGAATTTGAATTTTCTTCTCCTAAGTGAATACCTAGTGCAAAACTGTAATTCAGTTCAGAACAATACCTCTAATTTTGGAATTTATGTCCAATGGGATTATTTCTAGTATGGTTATGTGCCTGTATTACACCTGCCTCTCCTGCTCCCCTGACACTGCACCCTGTTCTAATGTTACTGGAAAAATGAAACCTTCAGGGAAGTGGGAAGTAGAGATAATCTAAGATTGACACTTGAGAGGGGAAAAAAGATTCCCGCTCAGTACTGGATAGGAAAAGAAGCACCCCTTTTGACATTACTTGTGGCATATTTGAAAAAGAGAAGGAGTCCTAGAGACCAGACAGCAATCCTTGTCCTATATCCTGTTTGCTGAAACACAAGGGACAGTAGGCGTTATGCTTGGAAACCTGGGAGTCCCCATTGTATTGCTGTCCAAATGACAAAATGTTGAGCAGCCTAGGAGCCAGAAGTCCTAGCTGTCTAGAAAAGAGCAAACCTGTCAAACCAGTTGCTGAAGGTAAATACCCTGAAAGTTTAGGCTCAGCTTCTGTGGAATACTTCTGTTTCTATCAATTTCTTATGGGGAAATTCGACATTTCCTGTGATGTCTGCTCCTTTAAAGAGAATAAAGGTTATATATTTTGATAAATATAGTATTGCAGACATACCTTTCAGAAATAAACCAATTTATTTCTTCAGTTATGAAAGAAGGAATAGTTGTCATCAAGGCTTTATTGCTTTGTAGGGGTAGAGAATAAAGTTTTCATATGATACTACTCAAGTTTTACTACAAAAAATCCTTTTAAAACATGAAGAAATTATCTGTTGTTCTCAAACTAACAGCTCTCTCCTTAAATTGTCATTGGAACAGAAATCTTAAGTTTCAAAAGCTGTCTGTCTGAATTGATAGAAATTTAAATTGTACATCACCTTTGATTTATGATTTTGTTCCTGTTCTAGACTTGTGGGAGATGTACTGCTCTGTACAGGTTTTCTTTCATATTGTGGACCTTTTAATCAAATCTTCAGGAAGCTTTTGCTCAAGGATTTATGGGAAGCAGAGATGAGAGCCCATAAAATCCCCTTTTCTGAAAATTTGAACCTGATTTCTATGTTGGTAGATCCTCCAAAAGTAAGTTCTTGGTGCTTGGTGTGTTTCATTTTAATTTTGATTAATGTATTCTGTGACTGTTAGCTAGCATTATGCTTGCTTAGAATAGAGAAAGAATCCACAATATTGCTGCACAGTGCAGTTCTGTGGCTACCAAATGCTTTTGGCAATTCTAGTAAACATTTCAGAATGGAGCAGTGTTTAAATAGACATACATTATATATTCTATATTCTATATATATTATATATTCTAATTAAATAACATATTATACAATTAGACAATTGCCAGTAAGATACTGCACTTTCAGATGTCTTGAGAACCTATCACCACAGCTATACATCACGTATCTACTAGAACTGTGGGTTTTGTTGCTAGCTTTTCACAGGATGTCAGGGTTTGGAAGGGACCTTGGAGATCTTCCAGTCCAAGTCCCCTGCCAGAGCAGGACCATACAATCTAGCACAGGTCACACAGGAACACATCCAGGCGGGTTTTGAAAATCTCCAGAGCAGGAGACTCCACAACCTCTCTGGGGAGCCCATTCCAGTGCTCTGTGACCCTTACAGTAACGAAGTTACTTCTCATGTTAAGGTGGAACCTCCTGTGCTCCAGCTTACATCCATTCCCCCAAGCTTTATATTCTGTCAGTATTGTCTGGGTCTGGTTTCTAAATTTGTATCAAAGAAGACATCTGAATGCAGAAGGTGTTTTCATTCGATGTCAGTATATGAGAAATCAGACAGACAACGATGCCAGGATATTCAAGTTTTCTTCAGTAAACTTTAAGCCCCAAAAGCTCTCTTAGCCTCATTTTCTCTAAATAAATTCCAGTATGTCAATTAGCATCAAGCTGCCTTTGACTTTCTTACACTTTTAAAATATATATTTTTTGATCATAGCTAAAGACATACGTAAAAATAAAATCCTGGAAATATTTTTTCTATTCTCTTTAATAACTTTTCAGCAGGTTCAGATATGTATGTCCTTTGGCTTGATGTCCCCATTATTTCTTAGAGCACTCATAACTGAAAGGTAATTCCAGTGTGTTTTTTCTGTTTTGCTTTTGTTTGCTTTTTCTTTGTTTTGTATTATTATTATTATTTGTTTATTCTTCAGATTAGTGAGTGGAATCTTCAAGGACTGCCTGGAGATGATCTCTCGATTCAGAATGGTATCATTGTCACTAAGGCAACTCGATACCCACTTTTGATAGACCCACAAAGTCAAGGAAAATCATGGATTAAAAAGAAAGAACAGGATAATGAATTACAGGTGAAAATAATTTAAATTAATTATGTGCTGTATTAGATCCTTCAAACATTAATGCTTTAGGGTGTATCTGCATTTGAGTAAGTGTAACTCTCATACACACATCTGAGACAATTTTAACTTGTATGGAGACTGACACTGATGTAGTTGCATCAGCAGAGAACTTGGCAAGAGCTGTAAATTCTATTTGAGGATTTATATAGTAGATAAATACTGATATGAAATCTAGCAAGAAGTATGAAAGAGGAGGAGGTAGCCCTGTGTTCAAATCCATCGAGTAAATTCCCTATACAGAGCAAAGTAGTGAAAAGTATGACAAAAGAGTATAAAATGAAATGTATAAATGAGAGTAAATTGGGAAGCTATTAGTAAGATTGTGAACAAAGTCAGGATAATTTACAATAATTTTTAAATGTAGTCAAAGTACTTAATACTAGTGCAGTCCAGAGTTTAGAACCCAAAATGGAATTCACATACGAAGTTATTGCTATAAAAGTAAATTGAGGACAACTAGTTGAAAACAAACCCAAGACAAACACGTTTATTCTAATGTTACTGCAATCTTAATAGATCTTTTATAGCTTAAGCCAGTAGGGTTAAATGTCTGCTCATAAAATATAATATGAAGATATTCACATGTCACACGCAGCTTGCATCACAGATGCATTTTTCACAAATGAAGTAGCATGGGAAAAAGAACTTGCATTTTAAAACATGAACATTGCAAAATCTCATATAATTCGCTGAATCTCAATAAATTTGGGGGGTATTAGGATCTCTAGATTTTGAGGATTTTAAATCTTGGAGTAAAGTGAATGTGAAGTTATTTCTTATAATTTTATCATTAATAAAGCAAACTGCCAGCACCACAGAAATGATGAGGTTGGAAGGGATATCTGAAGATCATGTAGTCCAGCCCCCCTGCTCAGAGCAGGATCTACTAAAGCAAGTTGCCCAGGACTGTGTCCAGTCAGGTTTTGAGTACCTCCAAAGATGGAGACTTTCTCTCTGGTCAACCTGTTTTAGTGTTCAAACACTCTCACAATAAATTTGGGATTTTTTGTTATATTATGTTTAAATGGAATTAATTCAGTTTGTGCCTCTTGCATCTTGTCCTGTTACTGTGTGCCACTAAGAAGGGTTCTTCATTCTCAACTACCAGGTATTTACATACATAGGTAGATACCCTTGTGAACCTTCTTGAGGCTAAACAATTACATAATTAGACATAGGACTTCAGGTATTTCTCTTCAGCACTGAGCACAGGGGAAGGATTTCTTTCCTCAGCCTGCTCGTAATGTTTTTCCTAATGCAGCCCAGAATGATGTTGGCCTTTGCTGCAGATTGTTGGCTTATGCTCAACTTGTTGTCCACCAGAACTCCTAAGTCCTTTTCTGCTGTTTTCCAGTAGAATGGCTCTACTTCATACCTGCAGAGAAAATTTTGAACATGAGAACTTCCTGAATGTCAAAATCTAGGAAGCAGTAAAAAATTAATGTAGTTTATTCATATTTTTAATTATTTCATATATTACAAAACCAATTTTGTGATATTTCTAAGATCTGAGTTTGTAATATTGTAACAGCAGTTCATTAGTTAGACTGAATTCAGGTTTCCAGCAAGAATTTCTCAACACTTCAAAGCTAAAATTAGTAAATCTAGTCCTCAGGACATAGAAATTAAATAGGAATAGGAAGAGAAAATTAGAAATTAGATGCCTCTGACTTCAAAAATATATGTAACAGCTTCAATTCCCAATAAACTATACCAGGTTTATTTGGTATGTTATTACTCTCATAATGAAGTTTGGCAGAGTCCATTACAGTCTTTTAATTCACCTTTTTATGGTACTTTTCACTGTATATGCAAGAAGTATTTCTGAATACATTGCTGCAGCATTTATTACTTTCTTTAAAAAGCATCTAACAAAAACAATTTTAAAACTTTTCATTGTCAGATCTGTAATTTTCATGTAATACTTTGAACAAATTTTTTTATCCTTACATCAACTTATAATTTCCTTTTTGAGGTAACAACTTTGAATGACAAGTATTTCCGTACGCACCTAGAAGATAGTCTTTCACTGGGACGATCACTCATGATTGAAGATATAGGTGAAGAATTGGATCCAGTCCTTGATAATATATTAGAAAAGAACTTCCTGAAATCTGGAACTTCTTTCAAGGTCAGTAATCAAACAAAAGACCTGGAATAAGTAGTTAGCTTTTGTGATGAATGATATTTTACCTTTTTATTCCAAATCTCCACTGAATCATGTAAACTTTGTATTCAGTAGGGTAGTATGAAAAGTCAAACTGCACTAATAAAATATGGGAGACAGAGCCTCAGATGAGTAGTAAGTTCATGAGTCTAAAATGAAAAACTGAAGTTACTGTTAAAGATTGCAAATTGGAACCAGCTATGTTTATCCTAGAGAATGCTTACAATACTTCCTATTGATGTCCAAGAAATTTCATTTTACACCCTTTAATAGAATTACTACAATTTAAAAGTTCTCTCTCTTTCTAGCAGGAAGCATTGGTTGTAGCAACTGTAGAATCTTTAATCTGTGTTGGAGTTGTTTTCTGATGGAATAAGCAAAAAGCACAAAGTTTTATGGGTAATATTAAGTGTATTCCCAACCTTGAGATATCATGAGTCTTTCTGACCTTCATTAGATAATAACGCCCAAATTTTAAAAGAAACCCTGTTCAAACATCCTGAAATAAAATGACTGCACAGCCTATATATTTCCTACATGTATTTTTCTCACCTTATCTTCATTAGCTGGCTGGGATATGAAGAGATGATAAACCAGATATGGAAATAAGGAATATACAATACAATAAGGAAAACACAATGATTGCTATTTTTGTGGTGTATTTATAATTTGAATATCAGAGCAAACTATATGCTTAATGGAGTGGTTTTGTCCTACTCCTTCTTAAACCAGGTATTTAAACTAGGCTTACGTGGCGGGTCATACACAATGATCAGATTTCCTTGTACACATGCAGTTTTCAAGTCAGACTGATGATTTGGAATATCTTAAGTTCTGTAAAAAATTATATGGAAAACTCTGAATAAATTTATAGTTCCTTTAGAAAGATTTTTAAGACCTGCTTAGTGTTAATAAATAAAGAATTAATTTCCAATAATTTCTGTTCCATTGTTGGATCAAATAATTTTTTTTCTGAACACAGGAGAACAGTGCTTTCTCCAAAGGTCATTTTCTACCATATTCACTTGAGGTGTGATTAGGAGCACAAAACCTATGCCAAATGACTCTGGAGGCATTAATTAGAACCTACAATGGAAGCAATCCCTATATTTACCTGAAAGGGAATGTTACTTTTATAATGTATCTGAACTGCTACCTTTGGTTATTGATTCTTATTTTCATGACAAATCTGAATTGTGAAATAAACAAAATTCCTCTCTTGGGAATTTCAAATGATGTGACATGTTAGCTGGTCAATATTATTGAGCTGAATAAAGCTCATTTTCCTTTGCTTAAAACTATTCTAATTTACTCCACAGGTGAAAGTTGGTGATAAGGAAGTAGATGTTATGAGTACATTTAGACTGTACATTACTACAAAGCTAGCCAATCCTGTTTTCACACCTGAAATTAATGCAAAAACATCAATTATTGATTTTACTGTTACAATGAAAGGACTTGAGAATCAATTACTGAGAAGAGTAATCCTTACTGAGAAACAGGTAAACTAACAGTATGTACAATCCATAGTGAGACTTAACTATTTCCAAATAACAAAAACACACCTAGAGGATCTTCTACCTATGTCTGTCAAAATGACACAATTAAGCACAAGCATTTGGCATTGGTAAGATACTTCATCAGTTACTGAATAAACACTGCTTTAAAATAAATTTAAAAAATAAGATTATGTTATAAAAACATGTTTTAGATACCTGAGAAAGTAAAACGCATGTTTCACAACTGGATTCTCCTCTTCACCTATATCTTCCATTACATTTCATGAACTTGAAAAGCCAGAAGATTAATTTTACATAATGTGTCATGACGTTTTCTTATTTTTCTAATAATAGGAACTAGAGGCAGAACGAATTCATCTCATGGAAGATGTAACTTTTAATAAGAGAAAGATGAAAGAACTGGAAGACAATCTTCTGTACAAACTAAGTGCAACCAGAGGTTCTGTATCAAAGGACTAAGAGTATTAGGCAGATTAAACCTATTCAAATTAGAACCTTTCCATACAGAAATTGATTTATCCATTCAAGATACAGTAAGAGAAAATCTAATGGTAGAAATTTGAAGTATGGTGATTTACCAGAGTATGAGGGATTTGGTAATGTATCATGCCACTATATACAACCCTAAACACCTAGTATTTTTAACACCATTAGGACCTGAAGTCTTTTTGATTTTTGGTATAGTAATCAACATACTTCAAAATAATTGAAGTACTGTGTATGAATATGTATAAGAAAGCTGAAATTTCTAGTACATACTTCAAAGCCATTTATATTGATGCATTCATATTGACAAAGGTTAAATGCATTTGTTTAACATGTTGAATATAAAAACAATTTTTAGTATTGCATATCCTGTATAGTCTCCATTTTAAAAGCTTTCTGAAATTCAGTAAATCATTTCCATTTCTTACAAATAATTCCTGTACTTTGGCTTTTCAACTTTTATATATATGAAACCATATATATCATTATAAGAACATCATAAACATCCAATATTTCACTTTTTAGGTTCACTAGTAGATGATGAGTCTTTGATTGGTGTTCTGCAAACAACTAAGCTAACAGCTGCTGAAGTAGCTGAAAAGTTGTCTGTAGCAGCAGAAACTGAAGTGAAGATTAACACTGCTCAGGAGGAATATCGACCTGCTGCTACACGTGGAAGCATTCTTTATTTTCTTATTACAGAAATGAGCATGGTCAACAATATGTATCAAACTTCACTGGCTCAGTTCTTGAAGCTATTTGATCAATCCATGGCCAAGTAGGAGATTTTTTTTTTTTCCCCCTACTGTTCACATGTTTGTCTTTTCAATGTATTTGCTGTTGCTGACATGCTTTCTTTGTGCTTTGTCTTTATGGTTCAGATCTAAGAAGTCTCCTGTACCTCAGAAAAGAATCTCAAATATTATTGAGTATCTCACCTTTGAAACTTACTCATATTCTGTTAGAGGCTTCCATGAAAACCACAAGTTCCTCTTTACCCTCCTACTGACATTAAAAATTGATCTTGAGAGAGGGCATGTGACAGACAAAGAGTTCCATACATTCAGTAGAGGTAAGTTTTTAAAAAAATGTGTTATATGTAGAGCTATTCTCAACTTTTTAAACTTTGATACCACTTTTAAGTATAATTTTTTTGGACTGCCTATTTTCTACCAATAGTTCTGTGGAGCTGCCAGGGACCTTATCCCTGCTGTGGTCCTCTTAAGATAGATGCAGCTCCCCATCTCATTTCTAACTCTGTCATTTACCCAGGATGTGCTCTAGACTGAGATCGAGATGATAGTTCCACTTCTTTCCATCATTTGATTTTTAAATTGTATACATTTGTATTAAATTGCTTTCCCTACTTTTATAAATTAGGTGATTTCTTGCTCCTTTGCTTTGGTGGAGCTGAATAAAGCTATCTTCTAAGTTGCCAGACCAGTTCCACAGAAAGTCCTGGGGCTGCTACAGTTTTTTATCAGTTTCAGCTTGAGCTTTCTCTGACTTTTGCATCCAGGTAACAACGACTTTTAAAGAACATGATGTGTTTCTGTGGCCCATTGGCCACATCTGCCTGCACTGTACTCTGTGAGTTTATCTCTCTGCTGAAAAAGGATTGCTTATGTGGAGGTCCATATAAAACCTGTTTGTATTTTGCAGTGTTCAAAATGAATCTTTACAGTGTGCAAATGAATCCAGACACTATTAATGTCAAAGTAATAAACCAAGATTTAAAGGTCATCTGCTTTTAATGAACAAAATGGACAGGAAATGATATTAAATTAACTTCTGTCATAATGGTTTTATCCTTTGAGAATGGTATCCAGCTACCAGTTAACCACTGATGTCAGGCAGGGCATGCTTGGAAATGCTTTCAAAATGAACTGTCTACTTTAGTAAAGCCTTAGACAAGGAAACATGTTTCTTGGCTTCTCAGCTTATGGATCCTTGTTTTGCCAGAGGAAAATATAACCTGGGCATCTGAAATTGGAAGTGGTCACTTACCCTTTTTTAACCAATGAGAATCTGTAATAAAATACAGGAGTAGTTTTAGCAATTTTTGTCTAGAACATTCAGTTTCCTTCCCACAGTTGATTTGATATTGAGAAATTCTTCTGGTGTATAAAATGGCACCAATGGAACAATATATTATTCATGTATTATTAAATAAAATTGGGAAGTGGGCAGATTGCTAGCCAAAATTGTCCAGGACTCTTAGGTATCTTCTTCAACGAATGAATTGTTCAATTTTTCTCCTTGGTTGAGCTGTTCTTGGTGCAAAATGAATGGCATGTTACCAGACATCACTGGGCTGCTGGAAAAAGGATTTGTTTGAAAAATAAATCTCTCTTCTCTTCTTTAAATTTCCTTTCCAGGAAAGCTTTCATGGCTTATCATCATACCAGGGGATGTCTCAATGAAATAAGCACTGCTATTTAAAATTAAAAAGTCTCTAGAACACTTTATTCAGCTAGTCTCAGGAGATTATCAACTCTAAATCTTTCCTCCTGCTGAAGTACATAAATTGAATTTCATTCTATTTACTGTATTCCATTAAAGCCAAACACTAAGGACCTTCCTGAATATTGTAATGCTATAGCTTGAAGGTAACCTTAAGTCAGCAAAACAGAGAACTCATGTCCACAAATAATAGGAAAATAACCAACACGCCATCATGGTGACATAGAATTTTTATTGAAATTGGAGAAAGAAACAAAATCTAAAAGATAGAAGAAAATATAAAGATTTCACTGATAATTTTGTAGGCATCCTGACACTTAGGTAGGCTGTGTCCTTAATCGATAGAAAGTGAGGGACTGGCGCAAGTGAAGAATATGATCTTATCTAGCAAAAATATATTTTACTAAGCTCCATATTAGAGATCATGTAACAGAAAAATTGCAAAACATCTTTGGCTTTGTTGACTTAAACACCACAAATACTGCCAAGTAAGCTTGAAAACATTTAATTTGTATATTAATCATATCTAATTCTGTTTCTTGATTATATCTAACTGTATCTATGTAGAGGAAAGCATTGTGCAAGATCTTCTAGTTGCTTGGACTTTTCACATATGCCTATGAAGGGCAAAATTTTAAATAATAAAAGGGAACCATAAGAACTTAGCAGGATTTATTAAAATATTAGATATGTATACTAATAGTAAAAATGTCAAGTATTACAATGAGAAACATATTGTTTATACTTCTGTAATTATCATTCTTCATTGAGGAAGTTTGCCTCAAGTAAGGTTTTAAGTTTTTGCTTTTGGGGAAATATTCCCTAAGATCTGTTTACTTGCCCACTTAGAGAAAGTTTTACTTTCTTGAGTTTCTACTTAGAGGATATTCAGGTAGCTGGGACAATAAATATTTAGTCTTTCTGAATCATATGTTCTTTTAAAAGAAGTAGGGCTGCTATTTTTTGAAAATCATCACTGATAATATAAAATTCTTGCTTCCTGGAAGCCTGCAGGAAAATATCTCGAAGAATAAAATCTTTCCCTGTAAAGTCTATAATCTAAGCAAAGGGGAAAATCAGAAGATAATTTGTTGCATTATAACATTTGCAGCATCATAAAGTCTTTCCTATAATGTTTCAGAACTTTAAATCCCAGTTCTTTAGCTGCATCAAAAATACTATACATAATGTCTTTCCAATAATTTATTAAATAACAAAATTTGTGCTTACATAAATATTATAATCTCCGTTCACTCCAACAATAAGTTTGTCTTTTGTTCTTTTTGTTCTTACTTTCATGATTCTTTTTCCCTACATTCCATTCATTGAGAATTCAAGGATGAGGTGAGTGCAGAATAAGAAAGCATATATATACCAGTGAATTAAATGAATAAATTATCTTCGTTCTGGAGATCACTGGAACAATACCCTCCAGTTTTCCCAAGAAGTGGCATTAATTAATTTGTGGAGGACAGTGAAAGAGGCAACTACAAGAAGAAGAAAATGATGATAAAAAGTTAATTATGATAAAAAGTTCAAAGTTAATCTGTTTAAAATTGGATTGCAGTCTTGTCCCAGAGGTATTTCTTTGTGTTTCTTCTTCAATTGCATATCAGAGGATGTGAAACATGTGCTATCTGGCTTTATCTATGCAATTTAAAATTATTTGAACTTGTTAGGCTGATCTAGGAGTGATCGATTCCATCAATCCAGAGTTTGTTTCTTCTCTTGAATGTTTGGGTGGTTTTTTTTTTCCAATGATCCCAGGAGATTACTTTGCTAATATGTGTAACATTCTATATAATATCTGAAAGATATTATAACTACATGTTTCATTAGAAAAGAGGTAGAAGTTTGCAGTTAAGGAAAAATATTTTCTTTTCAATTTCTTTTCTTTTTAGGAATAATGGAATAAAATACAGACCGTCTTAAGGGAATGTCTTCAGAGAAGTATTTCTATATTTCAGATAAATAATAAATTATCTGTACTGTATTGTCAGCACAGATGGAAAGGAAAAGATATTATTATTAAAGAATTTCCCATGTCACAAATATAATCAGTATCATTGCATAAACGTATAAAAACTGTATGGAGTACATGATCTAAGATGAGAGGCTGAAAAAACTGGGCTTGTTCAGCCTGGTGAACTGAAGGTTTAGGGGAGACCCAGTAGTAGACTTCCAATACCTATAAAAAGGCCATTAAGAAGTCACAGCCCAGCTTTTCACAGCTGATCACAGTAGGAAGATCAAAGATAACAAAAATACACTGGAAATAGAGATGTTCAGAGTAGATGTAAAGAGAATATTTTTAATTCTGTCTAAAATGATTATACAGCCTCGCACATTGAAGGTTTTCAAGACCAGACAGAATAAACACCTGATTTTACCTTATAGCTGACCCTGATTTGAACAAATTGGTCTAGACACCTCCTGAGGTGCCCTCCAGATGAAATTATCCTATGATCTTATGAAATAAATGCTAAGTACACAAGAGTGTAGTTAGTACCCCAGTGAAAATTACATGGGCCAGAAAACATAATTTAAAAAGAAATATCAAATATATCTTGACCCCTGGAATATAATACATATTTCATCAGAATGTTTTTATCTACAGGAGGTGCAGCACTGGATCTACAGGCTTGCCCACCCAAACCATTCCACTGGATTCTTGATATGATGTGGCTAAACCTTGTGGAATTGAGTAAACTTCCACAGTTTGCAGAAATTTTGAATCAGGTGATGTCTACTAATTATCTTTTTAATGCTAATAACCAGTTTCACCAATAATTCTTCTCCCATATCTTACATTTCGAATGTACAAAAGATGTTAAGAACGAGAGCAGAAAGAATACAGAATAAAGTCATGGAAACAAACAGTTATGTAGCATGAATGGGGGTATATTTATTTCCTCTGCATTTTTTTTTTGTCTGCTTTATTGTATTTTGTATTATAGTCACTGAGCTAGAAAGGAAACAGGAGCAAAGTCCTAGTAAAAAAGGAAGTTAGTGAGAGACAGAAATAAAAAATAAAAAGTAGAGGTATCAAAAAGGCTCAGAAAGCTAATGTACAAATAACATTAAGTTACAATATTTCATGTCATGAATTTGACAATTTTTTACAAGTGAATTATTTTCATCTTTTTTTCCTCAGACTTGAATTATAGCTCAAAAAGAGACATTTGGTGTTCATGAACCTCTGTGACTGAGTTTCATTATAGGAAATAAGTGGTTGGAAGAGGTCCCTGTATATTGATTTCTCACTCCTCTCCCAGTCCGTTCTTAGTGTAGGTTGTTCTGCAACTACTTCTATTTCAAACCAAGTCAGTCAACTGGAAGGAGCTCCTTGGTTTGTAATATGAATATGGAAATGTATTTCAGAACAAATGGTATTAATGTGTTCCTTATTCTTTCCAGTGATCTGACTCTTCTCAGTCACTTCATTAAAGTCTCAACTGCATAGCAATTTTCACTGTGTTCTGTCCACCAGAAGCCCTTGTCCTTTTAGGTCATAAATTCTAAGAGGTGCCTAAATAACGATCATATTTGTAGTCAGACTTATTCTTTCTCAAGACAAAAGCTTACTAGAGTGTTATTTTTAATTTGTGATTCTTTGGCTGGCTGGACTGCACTGGGACAGATTTTTCTGTTCCTCTTAGTACTTTGTGATCAGAAGGAATAAATTAATCACAGTAGTTCCTCTCGTAGTATAGAATCCTTCTGCTATTTACTGACTTGTCTAAAGTAGCTGCATGTGTTTGTGAGCAGAATCCATGAATATCTGCTCAGCTTAATAGCCTGCATCTTAATACTAGAATTTCTATTTGAAATATCATAATAGCAATTCACATGGAGTATGTCTTAAATGCTATAGACTCTTAAAGTAGTTTGTAATATATTCCAATAAAATAACAGACTCTTATTGAAACATATATTTACAAGGGGATTTTGCTACAGCTGAAATATATTTATGTGTGTTAATGTAAAAAATTTAGATAGTCTGTAATGAAAAGGAATGGAAAAGATGGTTTGATAAAGATGCTCCCGAGGAAGAAAGTATACCTGATGGATATGATACACTTGACACTTTTCGCAAACTTTTGCTTATCAGGTGAGAACCTTCAGAAATTTGTGAAATAACATACATAGTCAAATCATGTGTCTTAGTCTATAATTATGCTATTTTCATAATAGAGTAATTTTTAATTAATGTATAGGTAATGTGAAATATTATTTAATTCACTCACATAAAATATGATTTCATTCACTCACTTTGGATCTGTCCTCTGAAGAGTCTAAAAAAAGTTATTTCTATAACATATTTTTTCTATAGCTTTGCTTTTATGTCATGGCAAATGGAAACTTGGCACCACAGTGCATCCTTCTCCAAAGAGCCACTGAAAAGCAGAGTCATTCAGATAGTTTTCAAAACATCGGACTTTTAAAAATGTCTTTTTAAAATAACTATTTTTAATAATTTTAAGTAATTAAAAAAAAAAAATTTTAAAAGCAAAGCAGTTATTCAAAAGCCACATGTGAAAAGTGTGCTATAAATTATTTTATTGCATCAGCTAAGATCTCTGTGACAAGACTTGGGCTAGAATGGATTTCCCCTGCCTTACACATGAGATCATATCTTCCTACATTCATTGTATACTTTCCAAGTCCTGCAACAAATAAATCAGAGACACTGCAAAAATACCCTCAACATTAATTACTAGAACATGATTTGTTTCTGGAGCAGATTCAACCTATGCAGTAAAAAAGGCCAATATTTGACAGAAGTGCTATATTGCTATATGCTATGCACCCTGAAGGGGGTAGGGAGCATCTAGATTCTGAGCCTTTAAATAATAAGCCTGTAAATTGAAGATTTGCAAGGTCATATCTTTTATCCAGAAGTAGTTCTTTATTTTGTTTTGTTTGGGCTTTTTTTTTCCCATCAGAAAAAATAAAGGCTCATCCCCAACCCAAATGCATTCCAATATAAATGAGTTGAGTCTGTAAAAGGCTAACATACCTAATGAAACTTCTGTATAATTTTCCTAAAGGGCAAAAGCATTCTTATGTTTCCCTACTTATGTTCTCACATACAAAAACTCTGTCAATGAAGGATATCCCAACCTGATAAAGGTATCCAGTGCAAATAGTTTATTTAAGGCAAAATTGTAAGCAACTGAAAAGTATTGAACAGTCCTATGTAGGAGAAAGACTCCAAGCTCCATTATTATATCTGTAAAGATAAACCTACAAACATATATGTCTGTGTGTGTATGTTTTTATATATATATGGATATTATGAAGCAAAAGTCTCCATTTCATAGAAATAGAATTTCTAATTTAAGTCTGGTCTTTGCAACAAGAAGAGGTAATTAATTTGTATCTTGTTATATATTTTAATTTCTAGGTCTTGGTGCCCAGACCGAACTCTTTCCCAAGCCAGGAAATATATTGCAGATTCCTTGGATGAGAAATATACAGAACCAGTCATTTTGAATTTAGAAAAAACTTGGGAGGAAAGTGACACACGAACACCTCTCATCTGTTTCTTGTCTATGGGATCTGACCCAACTATTCAGATTGATTCCCTGGCTAGGAAGCTCAAATTTGGTATGAAAATAATTATTCATTTTCATATGTTACAATACAGAAGGGTAATGTAAGTTATTTCAGATTTTTTTTAATCTGAAAAATGTCTTTATTTCTTAAATTCTATTGCACTAGTTTTTGTTCCTGAACCATCATTTTAGAGACAAAGTAATATTTTAAATAAGAGATGTTATTCTGAGAACCATTCTACATGCTGTTAGTAATATTTTCAGTTCTTTTTTTAGAACCTGTTATCTTAGTTCCCAGTGATGATATTTTTAATCCCTATCTGTAAGACAATATCTACTTTTTTCTTTGTCTGTCATGATGACAATGTTGTTTTTTTGTTTTAACTCTTGGCTGCATGGAATGTAAAGATCATCAATCTTCTTACAAAATGACTTTGTAATAAAAAAGTACAAGATCTACGTTTGTGTATTCTAGACTTTGACTACATTATGTGGAAATATTAAAAAATTGTGCATGCAAACTGATTGGGAAGTAGATGCTTATATTCATTATATCAGTCACATTAGTATATTCATAAATTCAATTTTACAATTATGCATTGTGCTCATTTGCATGGATATATTATCTACACTTGAAGAAAAAGCTGGGTCCATATTTCAAAAGCTGTGGCTTCATTAAAATTTGGCTCAAATTCCCTTTGACAATAATAACATTTGTCACATTGTTTCACTTCTACAAACATTGTAAATATTGTGGATGTACATTTCAATATTATTTTTACAAAGTTTCAGTGTTCAGACAATTCATACATAGTAGCATAATATGATGGAGAAGGGATTCTACTTTCATGAATATATATTTTTTCATAAAAATGTACTTAATTGTGCTGTATTTAGATCATTGATTTTTTGGACATAATTGAAAATCTTACTTTTTCTCAAGAATGTAAGTTCATTAATCATACATTGTCAAATGTGTTGTAGAATGTAAGAGCATCTCCATGGGCCAAGGACAAGAAGTTCATGCACGCAAATTAATTCAGATGGCAATGCAACAGGTGGGAAAACACCACTGCAATATAAATTGACTGCCTGGTTTAGTATTCTTTTACACCTCTTTTGTGTTTAATCTTAAATATTTTGCATTTTTACCTTACTATGAGGCATATCTCAGATAAGATATGATATCTTCTATCACATCACTTTACTATGAGGTATATCTCAATCTCCCTGAGTGCCTGAGCTTAAAAATATTCCTCTGTGAGACATACATGTGCCAGTGGAGTCCAAGTCAATACTTCTGGCAGCTGTGAGACTGAGCAGCTTTTCAAAGGCAGCACATTCCCTTCCAAGGGGTAAAAGGACATTGCGTCCTACTTCTATCCTGCAGGACCTGCAGATTTCTAGCTCTTTTCTGGAATATTTTGGATGGTTGTGGTTGGGTTTTTTTATGTGGTTCCCCCATGCCCCTCCCCTGTGAGAGCTACCTGGATGTTGCACGGTTTCCATTAGTTAAAATGGTGAGTGCACATATAGCTTAAAGCTGTAGATACAAAAGAATGTGCTGGATCCTAATAATGTGATAATCCTGATAATGTGAGCATTTTACTCAAATCTGTCTTAGTGAGAGGGCCTCTTGCTCACCAGCAACTGGGTTTGGTTCTTTTTTCTTTATTTGCCAATACTTTTGGCTTTGAGTCCCAAGGATGTCTGAAAATTTCCAAAAAATACTTAACAATTTTTCTCTTAAATACTGTAGTGTATTTTATTATAGCAGATTATATTCTCAAACAGGAAAACATCAGAAGTCTCAGTAGCAGCTACAGAAAGACAGTAATTGAAACCTCAAATATAATATAAAAATTACAATGTAAAGGTAGCACATTTCTGGACGTTTCATAGAGTTGTGGACAGTGTGGCAATTGAAGACATACAGCCATAATTGCCTGTAAGCATAAAATGTTGGGAATTAGTCTTGTACTAGTATTTTGAAGGCCTGTACTGATCAATGAAATGTATTTTTCACATGACCATAACTGACAGTTACTCCTTACTAAACCAGGACTACAGCACCAGTTATAATATTCACCCAAAGAAACTTGACTTGAGTTCAGTAAAATTTAGATTGGTACCATATTACCTATTCCACCTACAGTGGAAGTATTCATCAAAAGTTAGATAAAATGTTAAAGATGGATTGATTATGAAATTTAAAATATAATTCCTCACAATATATTGCATCCATTAAATTCCATGGGTCTCTGTCCTCATATATCAGAGTTCTGGAAATACAAATGGTGAATATGACATCACAACAGAGAATACTCTGCAAGAACAAATGTACTTTTGAAACTGTTACAGATTCATGATCAAGATAATTTCAGATTTCCATTTGAACTGGACAGTTCTTCTGTCACTTTATTCTCTAATGTTGAATCATAATAAGATGAGGAAATGCTTCTTTATATACTTCCTCAAAGTCCTGTCCTCTTAATCTGACAGACTGGAGTGCTTCAGAGTCTTTCCAGGACTTCCTGTCTTCCATGCAGAAAAAAATATAAAAGGTCAGGCAGTATCAGTTCAGGGAATTCCAATTATATTATAGAATTATAGAATAATTTGAGTTGGAAGGCACCTTTAAAGGTCATCTAGTCCAACCTGCTGTACAATGACCAGGGACATCTTCAACTGAATCATTACCTGCTATCTGTGAGGTATCTTCATTTGAAGAAAAAAAAAAAATCTTGTCAGATGATTTTTATTCATTTGACTATACTATAATCTGCTTCATTTGTCTTTTTCTCTTATGGACATATATTATACTTGTATATGGCCTTTTCTGCACACTTTCTAGACACTACTGTATAATCCAAGGTTCTTTAGTTAATGCAGACTTGGTTATGGAAGTTCTCTATATTGTGTATCTATTCCTATCCAAAGTTATGTCATCAGTACTGTAATACAGATGTACATCACTTTGGAGAAAGAGGAAAAGAAATCCCTTTATAACATTTTTTACGATGTGCAAATGCACACACATTTCTCATACTTCATTGAGTTTGCATGTCTAGAATGGTCATTATCAACTTCATGTTTATTGGAATGGTGAAAACTGGGGTAACCCTGCCTTTCTTTTGTCCCCAGTTAAAAGCACAAGGCTGTAGAGCTCCAGTAGAGCTACTAGTAACAATTTCTGAACTAAATGCCTTGGTGGTGTGCATATTTTATAGAGGGCAGGAGGGATGTGAATATCAGATTTGGAAGAACAAAACAGAATTGGTGAATATGAAGGCAAATATCTGGCCAAGAGTATATAATATGATTAAAACTGCTGTGCTGTGTTACAGGTATATAATTTTCAAAAACTGAGCTTGATTCATTTGGAAATGTGACAAATTGATTAAAGAGCTTCCTCAAAAAAAGTAGATTCTCATAAAAGAAGGAAAAAAGCCTCCTTCATTTAATATCTTCTTTTTTTTTTTCAATATCCACCAGATCACCCTAAATTTTGTTACCAAACATTATTTATTTCTTTTTAAATGAGCTAAAACAAAAATGCCAAAATGAAATTATAAGCTGTAATGAAATCTACACATCACTGTTTAGAACTGATGAAATAATGTCCCATTTTAATATCAGGCTTCCGATTCATCAGGCTTCTAACGTGATGCTAAAAAAGCTGATTGAATTTAATTCATAAACAGAAGTGCAGAGAGATGATAATCAAAGCAGAGCTTTCTTGCAATTTGAGAGTTGAATAAGATCAGAATTAATATGCATAGGTTGAATTCATGCAAATGCATTTATTGCAGATAAACTAATTAGAGTTGAAAAGGTTTAGAGCCCTGTTGCGGCCTCTTTACGCTTATTTTAGATTATGTTATTAACAAATAAGTTTTTAAAAACATAAAATCCTTATATTTCAGCTGTTACTTTACCAGTCATATTCTTTTTGATCTGAGGGAAGGGGTGTTTATCACTAATGTTTTGCTGGGAGAGGACAGGAATTACTTCTTTTTACCACTAGATAGCACTGATACTTTATATTGGCTCTGGTTATGTTATTTTCATTGTGAACAATGGGATGTAGAAATAACTTTTGCACTAATTTTTCCTATTTGTTATAATTGTGCCAATATCATATCAAACAATAACCCAATAGTGAGGAATAGACCAACATTTTAGAGAAAAAAAAAAAAAAGTGCAAGAATAAATTTGATTCTAATATGGACAGTTGATTGTAGGACTATGAATAGCTTGTTCTAAATTTTATATGGTAATAGTTGATATTCTTATTTAGGGAGGCTGGGTGTTACTTCAGAATTGTCATCTTGGACTGGATTTCATGGATGAACTACTGCAGACACTTCTTACTGCGGAGATACAGGATGAGACATTTCGAGTTTGGATAACTACTGAACCACATCCTAAATTCCCAATTACACTGCTACAGGTTTGTTCAAATATTTAATTCAGGTACCTTATGCCATCAACATTATTCAAATTGTGTAAAAGGCAATTAAATAAACAGAAGTAAAAATGAACTTACCTTACAATACAAATATCACACTAATTATGTACACAGAAAGACTTGAAGCAAAACTATCAGGTATCCCTTTTTGCCCAACCGGATGCCTTGTGAACAGAATAGTACCTCCAACTGCTCTTAGACTCCAGATGAAGGATAAAAGGGGCAGAATTCACATGGACAGCACATCTCAGAGAACATAATCCACCAAGAAGTAACCTGTTTTTCTTTGGATAAACTATAAATGGTTGGCCTGTAGATCTCAAGTAGACATTTCATCAGTACCAGGAAAATTGCCTAAACTCTTACAAACTCCATGCATTTAAGTCACTTATGATGGTTCCTAGCACTCTCACAGCAGGTCATAATGCTAGTTAACATCGAGTGTAATAGCTGTGTGTTGATACTTCTCTGCTCATACACCCTTCCCTCTTAAAAAGTGGGAGTCTCCTTAGTGGTTCTTATTCTGTCTAAATAAAATCAGATACCATACCTAGGTAGCTAGGATGTAAAGAGGGGAAAGGTTCCTTTCTTGAATTAATTTAAGAGACAACTTTCAGGAGGAAGTGTATGTCACCAAGGAAAACCACTGCGTATAGGAAGCTTAGCTGTATCGACCTAAATTCTCTTGTATTCTCTTAACAGAAAATGACAACTTCAAGGTGTTTATGAATAGTGAGGTATATAAATGTACAGTTTGCTGAAGATGAGAATAGAAGACTGAGAGGGTTGAACCTCTCTGAGAGTAGATGAATCTTCACTGCATTTATCTCAAATGTTTCATATGTGATTTCCCAGTCTGTAGTGTCATGTTACCTGATAGAATATTAACATGTTCAGGGATTCTAGAAGATAAATAACTGAAAAAACAAAGGTCAGCCCCTTCTCAGATGAAAGGAGAGAATAATTTGCATTTCCTTATATGGAACTTTCATAAAAAATGGAACAAGATATCCTTTGAAATGTGGACAGACTGGTTAGCAAGTGTTCCCATTGAGTCAAATACTCTAGTGTGTTCATGTGCAGATAGGTCCTTGCAGAAGACTGAAGCTCACCTCTGAGACAGCTTGCCTGAGCTCTATGGCCCTGAAATAAGTTTGAGACTCAAGTTGAAAAGCCATTCCTTAACTATAACTTTAAAATTCCTTAAAAATAAGTTCTTTATGACAAATATGTAGAAAGTAATACTGGCAGGTAAAGTACATATTCATGAATGTCTTCCATTAAGTGTCTCTTAGAATTAGAAAGAGTAAGAAGAAAGGAAGTTCAGAGACATACTTGCATGCAGCCCATTGGCTGCCTGGCATTTACCATCTTTTCAATGCATGTTACCATGTCACCCAAGCAAGCCAGACAAGTACATACTGTTGAAGGAGAAAAATACTTAGTTTTTATTTGAGTTTCTCTAGCATTTGAAAGTGTCTCAAGGAACAGATATTCTGGTAAGGCCAGTCTGTGTCTGAACTAACAGATTTAATTGTGCCTCATGAATGCTACCCAGCACTGGAATGAAGTACCCCATAGGGGTAAATAGTTAGGACATTCTCTGACTTGAGAACCTGTGCTAACTAGCACTATTCCAAATAATTTACAGGTATTGTTTGACAAGTAAGATGATGTGGCAACTATTTCCATTAGGCAGTTCACATGAAATGAAGGGGCTGTATTATAAGCTCTGGCAATATAATACCACAAATACAAATTCCATGCCTGCTGACCAGAGTTCCCAGGAACATTCTTAGGTGAACCTAATTTATTACTATAGGTACAGCCATAGAGTCTAGAGTAGACACTGTGACCACAAAGATCTGGTCTGATGAGAGATTTCATTTAACATGAAGTCGTGGGACCAGAAACAACAACAGAGTTCTTGTCATCTGCTCTGGATAGTTCTCTTCCATCATTCAGTCATTGAATTAGGGATAGAGAACCTAATCCAGTGTGTACTCTTCTTAAGCAGTTTATAGTAAAATTATATATCAACATTTTACCTAAAATACTTCATCTGTTTACATTTTAATTATAACTAATAGTTGTGACATTTTTGTATGTTTCTGGTTTTAAGTAAACAAATCCAATTCCTTTATCTTTTTCATATGACAGAGTGCTATAAAGTTCACAAATGAACCTCCCCAAGGTATACGTGCCGGACTGAAAAGAACATTTTCTGGAATTAATCAGGATCTATTAGATGTTAGCAATATGCCTGTGTGGAAACCTTTGCTTTACACTGTAGCTTTTCTGCATTCTACTGTTCAGGTATTTCTTATAAGGTTTGAAAATAGAGATAAATATTTATGGGGTCACTTTAACAGAAGTTCCTGAAAATACACATTCTAATATTGATAGTGGCATCATGTTGAGGATAAAAGCTTTAATTTCTATAATCTCTATTTCAAGGTTCAAGGTTCTCTTAATTGTTTTACAATGTTTATACAATTTTCATTCTATGAACTTTTAGAATTATGTATATTTTTATTTGACTTTATCTGTCCAAAAGTCAGTCATTTGGTGTACAGGAAGAAGCTCTCTCTGTACCCAACAGAAGGCAGATAAGCATCCCAAAAAATGAAATGCCTTAGATGCCTCCATAAAAAAAGGGAATAATTTTCTCTAGATAGATCACTCTTCCTGTGCATTGATTTTAAAGGCAATACAGATGTCTAGTTTAGAGTAGCTGTCTACTTCTAGATGGCAAAAATTAAATAAAATTCTTTCACTTAGTGTCCTGTGTCAATGTGTTTTCCACATTAATTCCAATGTGAACACTCTGGTACCTAAACTTTGTACTTTATTGTGATCTTTAAATACCAGCATTTTGAGCTCTCTGAATACAACCTCTTTTCATCAAAGATCTCAAAATAGTTATAAACCACTATTTAAGCCTTAGGCTCTATTGAGTTCTTTGTATTTTCAGTGTAGAAAAGATGGTAAGAGATGAACAATTTTTTTGGAAGTTACTATTAAGTTACTGAATTTTGCATTATTTTCTTCCTTTTACCTTTTTATAAATATTGATAAAGTTCTTCTGTATACTGTCTCAGGACTATACTGTTCTTGTGGAACCAGAAGAACTAAGTTTATTCAGCCATCAGTATGTTTAAAAACTACTATAGCTATTCATCTGTTCAGAAAATTTGTTTGTGGATTGGCAGTCAGCATAATATATATGTTGCCCTGCCTTTAGGAATTACCAATTCCTAATATATTTTGGTGACAAGAACACTATGATAAATACAGCTTGAGAAGTAACTCAATTTTGGCAGAAAATCATTATACCTTTCAACAGGGTGTTATTGGTTAATACTGTCTCATCTGGTTCTAAACAATAATTGATTTTGAAAAAATAAAAGAGGTTTTTGTTGTTTTGTTTGTTGTTTTTTTTTCAATTCTAGCTCTTTTAGGCACCTTGGTTACATATTTAAAATGTTATTTAAACAGATTTCACAAACTCTCAGTCATTGTTTAAACTCTAAAAAATAAAAACTTTAAGAAATATGCTATCACTTAGTTAATTTTACAATGTCAGGTTTATGCTGTTTATTCATTAAATAAACATCAGCACTATTCAACAATTTCTTAACTTCTTGGATTAATTTGTTCTACGTTCTGATAAAAGTCATTGAGTGCTGTAACTGAATTGGGTAAAACAAAGTTGTGAGAAATCTAGTGTTGGATGTTTAAAATGTCTGGACTGCAGACTATATGTTTTTCTGTTACTGCGTTAACATTTTATTTTCAAATATGTATACAATAATAAATTTGAATAATGTAATGGTGATAGCCTTATAATAAAGTTGAGAATTTAAAAATAAAGTGTATTAAAAAAATACAGTAAAACAGTAAGACAAAAGGGGCAACCTGGGAGCCTTTGGATAAGTAAGCATTCATACAGGAGTTTGAAAAATTAAAACAATCATCAGTAGATGGTATAAGTAAAAAAAAAAAGAAAACATGTAGAACTTGGCATTGTTGAATGTCCTGAAAACGCATATGTTTGGTAATTATTTAAATTAATTGCTTAAATTAAAGATCTGATCACCCACACAGGTATGAGACATTTCAAACCTATGACTGATATGCTGATTAGTAAAGGTAGCAATAAATTGTTCTGTTGTATTTTCTATAGATATTTATCCCACATAGTATAACTCGATAATAAATTTCATTTATTACTGCTATGTATGAGGTACATAGCTAGCCTAGGAAACTGCTTTCTTGTCAGTTACTCCATTATTATTATTATTCAACTTTAATAATGAAATAAAATTAAATGTTGTTTAATAAACATATTTTGTTTTAATTATTACTAAGGAACGACGGAAGTTTGGGCCCTTGGGTTGGAACATTCCCTATGAATTTAACTCAGCAGACTTTACAGCCAGTGTTCAGTTTATACAGAATCACTTAGATGAATGTGACATAAAGAAGGTAAATAGTAAAATTTGCATACTGTATAATTAATTGTTTTTTTACGTAATTGGGCTTTTTTCTTCATGGTATTATTTATAATAGTTTGTTAACTGCTCTTCTTTCAGTGCAGCTTCTAATGATCAGAGTTTCAGATTCTCTTTAAGAGTCAAGCTTATATATTTTGTGTGTTGTCACCCATGTAAAAATATGGAATAGTTA
The DNA here is from genome assembly GCA_013399075.1 of Chloroceryle aenea. Taxonomy (NCBI): domain Eukaryota; kingdom Metazoa; phylum Chordata; class Aves; order Coraciiformes; family Cerylidae; genus Chloroceryle; species Chloroceryle aenea. Next base: position 21,130 of record VWZY01001260.1, on the reverse strand, counting down.
AGAACTTCAGAATTTGATGTTGTTTTTTTCAGTACAATATCTAAAATATTAACAGGTCTATACAATATTTGTTTTGGAAAGGGAGCTCAAATATTTACAGTTTGACAGAGCCAATCAAACTTCTCTATGGCTGTCATTTTGTCTCTACTATTTATTAAGGAATAACATAATAGAATAGCAACTTCTTGCAAAGTAGCACTTTGCCAATAGAGAAAGATGAGAAACTCGGGGAAGAGAAAGAAATATAAAAATAAAGAGGAGATGAAGTAGCTGAGAGTGATATCGGGTCACACAAGAAGTGAGATGTATTTCTAATAGCAGGATCAAATCCAACACTACTATAAAATTATAAAGCTGAGCTCAGAAAATACATTAGAAATAAAGTTGGGGTTTTTTTCTTCCAACAATGGTCTTTTCAGCTTACCTTTCAGAACCTTATCATCTTCAGATGATATTGAAATTTTAGGCTGAATTCCTTCTTCTTGCATGTTATAACTACAGTTTTTCATTTACTTTACTGCATCTAGGGGATATCATGGAACACAGTACGCTACATGATTGGAGAAGTACAATATGGAGGCCGAGTCACAGATGACTTCGATAAGCGTCTTCTTAATTGCTTTGCAAGGGTAGGAGACTTTGGAAATAGAGTTATTTTTCATTTTTATTGGCAGCTGCAATATAGAAATCAGAAGACCTTTCTGCTAAATATGCATTTCTTCACCAGTTTATAAGACTCTTCAGAGCAAAAAAATTTCAAAACATCATTATTTAGCAATGAGATTCTATCCCTTTGTTTCATTTTAGTGAGGTGCAAAAGCTATTAAAAAGATTTAGCTCCTAATGATTTACTCATGTATTCAACTAAAATTAAATATAGTAGCTAAAAAAAGAACCCTAATTCTCCAACAATAAAAATTAGATTAAAAAAAAATGTTGAAGTAGCAAAGTAATTGTGGGTTTTTTCCTCTGGATTTTTTGCAGGTATGGTTTCATGAAAAGATGTTTGACAGCACTTTCTGTTTTTACATTGGATATAAAATTCCAGTGTGCAAAACCTTGGAACAGTATTTTGAATACATCCAGTCACTCCCTGCCATGGACAACCCAAAGGTCTTTGGTCTCCATCCTAACGCTGATATTACGTAAGTAGGTCTCAGCATATCTATCTCTGAAAGCAGAGTCCCTTTCTTTTAGTATTTGGAAACAAATACCTATGAAATGCTTCAGGAAAGTATATTTTTCATAAGAAACACAAGATTCATGTGAATTTCACTATTGGAGTGGAACACTTGAAGTGTACATAGATGGTTATGAATGTAGTATCTTAGCTACATTTTACATGTTTTTTCAAAGCAGTTGCAGTTATTACTTACTCCTTGTGGTTTAGAAATATTTTTTTTTTAAATTTGAAAGCATTATGGAACTTTTATATATACGTATGATACAAGGTTCTATACAGTTCAACTAGAGAAAGTTTGTAATATTTGCCTTCTGTTCCAAGGAGTATAGCATTTTCCTGTGCATACTCATTAAATGATTCTTTTCTCTGGCTTGCCATTTGTTTTACAAGCACACCTTTGAATGTAACTAAACTTTTTTATTTCCATCAGTCCTCCTATTTCCATTATTTAAATGAGGTTTTTCAACTGCACCAAATAGTAACTCCATGCAAAATTTTATCTTTGACTTAACTGAGTTTTTCATTTCAAATAATGTGTGTAACAGCTTGGCTTTTATTTCCTTCTAATGTTACCTGCCCTGTTACCTTCTTTTTTTCATTGCAGTTCTTAATAATTTTGCCTTGAATTATTGTAATTTCATGATGTCCACATTCATCATTTCTTAACATAGCTTTTTGTATTTTTACCAAAAAAAAAAGTATTATTCAAATGCTCAACTGCTATGGAAACCTTGTATCTTCTAACATTTTTGGATAGAACAATAATTTCCCACAGGTTTTCAGTCTCAAATTTGAGAGGCTGATGCCATATCAAAATCCCAGTATTCTGAACATGCAGTGAGAACAGTACACAGTTTTATTGTCAATTCTACTAGCACCTACCATTGTAAATATATACTTCTGAAGAAAAGAATCTAAAAGTAGATTCTGTTTCAAGTAAATCTCTGATACTTTCAAGACCTCACTTCCAGAACCGACTAAAGAAGAGACAAGATTTAACAAAGAACTAAAGAGAGTCCTAAAGAGGGACATGCATCAGGTCCAAAATAAGGCTTTTAGGAGGGCTAATTTATAGGAGGAAACCCAAGACTAACAGTACTGGAAGAGTAGAAACATCTCTTTCTTTTCTCTCTAGTACTGAGTTTTTCTTATGCTTGGTACATCAGCATATTCCTGCTACTTTAGTCCTTTTTCTGGACATTTTTCTTGGAGGTATTTCTTTAGAGTTTTGGGAAAACAATCAACAGCTTCATGCTTTTTTCCATGTCTTATCATAGTCTGTTATAGGCAGCTAAGCACATATACTGAATTTCATTGTTGACACATGGACCACATGGATTCACATCCCATAAGTATAAAAAATTGCATTTGAATTCTCCTTAAAATATCCAGCCAAGTCATTTCAGAGGTCTGGAAAGGTTTCTTAGGCAGGACGTCTCCATGTTATTGTTACTGAGAACAAGAAAGACCTTCTCTCTCAATGTTCTAGTGGGACGGTTTTCCAGTTCAGCCAAAAACTCAATCTGCTGGTTCCAATTGTAGGGCTTTACTGAATGTCAGTAATTTCATCCACTTGGGATTAATACCTGAAGTCACTGTGATTGTTTTCAACTTGCTATATGATTCATAGGCTCTGCAAAGTTAACATAGTTAACAGTTAATTGAGAAGGCAAGGAGTTTTCTGACAATATTCTGTCAAAACCCATTCCCCAATTGGTCCTATAATGAAGCCTTAAGCCTAACTTAATTTTTGTTAAACTATTGCAAGTTGTTATTAACCAACTGAAGATAGAGAAGAATCTCCCATTGTCTCTTACTGAATGTAAGGTTTTGAATACCACATTGCAATAGATATTGCTGTTTTCTACACAAAGCTGAGGTAATGTTTCTGTCAAACTGCATTTGTTCTTCATCTTAACTTCCAGTACAGAAAATTCCTGATGGCGCAGACTCCAGCTATCAGCCTGTGATAGGCTGTTGAATCAAAACTCTCTAAGAAAATCTTCTAAATAAAACATTTTTGAGCAAATAAAAATACAAAATTCCTACTTTTTCCCCTCTTATAACACAATTTGCTTTGCAATACTGCTTCAGGGAAAAACAATATAAAGAGGTGTAAAGTGCTTTATTTTACATACTGATTATTAGGCATCATTGACACTGTAAATGGGATTGACTTAATGTTGCTTTAGCTTCCTTTACAGTTATGCAAGATTTCCTTTACTGCAATAGAGAAAAAGGGATCCTTGTAAAGTGCAATTCCTTTGATCACAAACCAGACATTTAAAATCCATGTCTCGAATCGTGCTTCCTTGCATTACCTATAAAGGCAATCTAGAAAGGCAGCTGTTATGTAGACATCTGCACTTAGGTGTCTAAATGTGATCAGGGACACCTCATGGTGTATATCTGATTTCCTTCCCAGGATCATGGTACTTCCTCTACAAACCTGTGCAGTATTTCTTTTTTCATATTGTTTTTATCTATACTTCATCATTTTATTTCCGATGTGAAGGAAAATCAGTTTTTCCAAAGCCCAGGAAAATTTTTATTTCAGTGTGTCTTTTAAATTATCCGTGTCCAATTGTTATCCTAATGAAATTTCTTGTTTCTATTTTCTCCTCACTTCCACATTGGAATATTATTTTTAATTATGTATACATTGAAATGCATCTTTTTGTCTTTTTTACTTTTACGTGCAATAGAAGTCTTCTTGGTCACACTGCTATTGCTCTTTATATTTCCTTCTTTATACAAAGCTTTAGAGGATTTCTCCTCTCCAAAAGGTTCCTACCTTGTGTCACTGAAGAAAGGAATATTACTTACCTTTGATTATGGTCCTTTGAGGCTATTTTTCAAAAACTGTTATCTGCTTTCCCCGATACGCTTTTGCATATTCCCTCTTTTTTAAATTGTTTCATTTTAGTTTATATATGGGAAAGACCAAGGTCTTTTATAATTCTGCAGTATTTTGTAATTTAATTGATGTAATAATCTTGGGACCTATTTCTTCCACATAGAATAGTCTGACAGCAGCATTGGAGGAACAGTACTTGCAGTGTGAAGAGGAAGGTTCACATGTCTTATCATTAGTTGTTAGATCAATGAGACCCAGAAGTAAGGGTTACGACCATCAATATGTTATCCAAATTAGGAATGAAGATGAAGCCATGAGTCCAAGAGAAGCTTGATTTTTATCAAATTTTTCTGCTCATGCATGGTCTTGAATAAATCTGTTGTTCTTTAAATGGGACCATAAATGGAAAAAAGCTTGAGAGCTTTGACTTTAAAGTCAAGTATTATTAAAAAATGTGAAAGACCCACCTTTCCTTTACCAAGAAGCCAAATTACATCCTCTGAGAAGTAAACTGACAGTAGGATTTATTCTATTTTTCTGATTTATTGTCTATAGAATTGCATTCACAAATAACTTACACTGAAATGCTGCAGTATCCAGCTTTTGTAGTCTTATGATACTATCTCCAAAGCTTAGATGTTTTAGGAGTTCACGTGTTCTATCCTGTGGCACAATCCTTGGTTTCATGTCTTTTGTGTAATTATGTATGGCAAAGTAATAGAAGGATATGGGTGTTATATGAAGGTTGAAAAGTAAAACTGGCATGCAAAATTATGCTTTGAGTCAGTATAAATTTATCTTGTTTCACACTCATGCTATATGCTGATTTCATAAGGTAAAAGTAGGCAATGCCAGCACTAGTACCAACACACCCTGTTATGTTTTCTTTTTATTGTCTCTCATAGATCTATGCCACTATATAGCATTGTAACAAAAGTATTTCTATAATCCTGGTTGTGTTGAAGGACTGACGTGGTGTACTCTTCCTTACCATCAAATGCTACTTGAATTTAATTAACTTTTTTCCCATTGACTCAGAAAATAAATTTACATTAGCACTGCCCATGCTATGGAATAAAAGGTTTTAATATTCACTGTTGTAAATTTAGCAGTTTTTATCATTAATCCTGAAATACCTCAAAGAATGAATTTAATATTTAATAAATGGGCAGACTGCAGAGTTATGCCTCAACCATTTCCTCCTTCTGCATTCCACTTTTAAGAAGCAACTAAATGAGGAAAATAGCCTTCCTTGTTACAAAATTTTTGGTGCTTTTTCCCAGCAAGCAGCTGTTTAGAAGTCCTTATCAGGCTTATGCCTTCTTCTTCCCTTTCCTCGGAATCTTTAGAAAAGATACAATAGGTTTTTCTGTCACCTTGTAGAACTCCTTCTTAGGCCTGAAGGAGAAAAACAGCAAGTGTGCAACAGGACATGTAGAGGGAAGCTCATATTCTTTACAACCATGGTAAAGCAAACATTGTTCACGATCAAGGTATTCAGCTTCATGCAGGATGCAAAGGAAAACATTTTCTGGGGTGCATAAAGAAGAGTGTGTCCAGCAGGTCAAGGGAGGTTCTCCTCCCCCTCCACTCTGCCCTAATGAGACCACATCTGAATTATTATGTTCAGTTCTGGTCTCCCCGGTTTCAGGACAGGGAAATACTGGGGAGAGTCCAATGGAGAGTTACAAAGATAATTAAGACACTGGAACATCTCTCTTATGAGGAAAGGCTGAGAGATCTGGGTCTGTTTAGCCTGGAGAAGAGAATACTGAGAGGGGATCTTATTAATATTTACAAATATTTGAAGGGTGGTTGTCAAGTAGAAGGGGCCAGTCTCTTTTCAATGGTGCCCTGTGAAAGGATGAGAGGTAATGGTCACAAGCTGGAACACAGGAAGTTCCACCTCAGCATGAGGAAAGACTTCTTTACTGTGAGGGTGATGGAGCACTTAAACAGGCTGCCCAGAGAGGGGTTGGAGTCTCCTTCTCTGGAGACTTTCAAAACCTGCCTGGATATGTTCCTGGGTGATCCTGCTCTGGCAAGGGGTTTGGACTCCATGATCTCCAGAGGTCCCTTGCAACCCCTACTTTTCTATGATTCCTTTGGAAGCTTTGATTCAACCTTATGACACAGGATGTTTTTACTCAACGTTCAAGTTATGCATTCTACAAAGTATCATTTAACTATGTAATTTATAACATAATTCTTATCCTCTCAGATACCAAAGTAATACAGCAGCTGATATTCTAGATACCATTACCAACATTCAGCCTAAAGAAAGTGGTGCAGGACCTGGAGAAACACGTGAAGCAATTGTTTATCGTTTAGCTGAAGACATGCTAGAGAAACTTCCTCCAGATTATATACCTCATGAGGCAAGCTTATCTTAGTTGTTTTCTTACTTTTCTCTGTTGAGTTTTTACATAAGAAATTCCAAAAAAGAAACCCCGGATGGTAAAGAAAGAATGTATAGCTAGTAGCAGATTCGAGCAAGGAACCAAAGTCTTTATTGGTATCAGGATGAATCAATATGAGGATTTTTTATTTAAAATCTAGAACATCCAACAACTGATCATGGGGATATGTCATGGAGACTGTGCTTGGACTTCCAATGCTGCATGTGAAAACACAGGAAAAAAAATCAGTCTTAACCTTTTGTGACAGCAATTTTGTGGGCCTTCTGAGTGAAATCCTATTCTAGCAAACTCATGACTAATTGGATAGCATCAGACAAAAATTAAAAATAAAAACTGCAACAGTTTTAAGGGGATGTTAGTTGAAGTACACATTTATTATTTACTTCTCTGAACACAAAGTTACATCACATATGTCATATATAACAATAGTATTATAAAAATACAGATTTAACTGTGTTACATCTTCTGTGCTTCTGTATTTTAGGTAAAATCTCGTTTAATTAAAATGGGACAACTTAACTCTATGAATATTTTTCTTCGGCAAGAAATTGACCAAATGCAAAAGGTGATCACAATAGTCCGCAACACTTTGAATGATCTTAAATTAGCCATAGAAGGAACTATTGTTATGAGTGAGGCAAGTAAAGCATATTTACTACATATAGAATACTGTATTTTAAACTATTACCTAGACTGCTTTATTTCATATATCATAATTTCATTCCTTCAGAATCTGAGAGATGCACTTGATAATATGTACGATGCTCGAATTCCTCAAGTATGGAAAAGAGTATCCTGGGACTGTTCAACACTTGGCTTCTGGTTTACTGAACTTTTGGAAAGAAATACTCAATTCTCTACTTGGATATATGAAGGAAGACCAAATGTGTTTTGGATGACTGGATTCTTTAATCCACAAGGTAAGTGTATTGAAAGGACTTGAGTAATAATGGTTTTACTACATATCTAATTTAATATTACACCTACAGCAAATGTTTTAATCACTGTCAGAATATGTCATAGAAGCCAAGATGATAAATGGGTTCAAAAAAGAGATTAGACAAAGTCATGGGAAACAAGTCCAATGGTAGCAATAAACATGACTGTCCAAACTTACCGTTTGAGTTGGGAGGTCCCTAGACTCCAGATTATCAGAGAAGATCATAGTAAGGAAAGGATTTATGTGTCATTTTGCTGTTATAACATTATTTAACTAAACATCCATCTTTGTGTAATTTCAGAAATAGGATGCTTCTGCAGATGGTCTTTTAGTCTGACCCATAAACAGAGGTTTTATATTAAAAGAAAGAAAACATGTAGTTAACAAATAAAATGCTTTAACTTGATGACATATTGTAACATGATATGATGCAGCTTTTTAAGAAAATACTCTTTTCCTGTTGTTTCACACTATTTAACTCATTCCAAACTGTAAATTGAAAGTATGAAGGAGCTTTAATCTAGAGCAAAATGTTGTTTATGTGCAGTACAATAGCAACAGAAATACTTTTTTTACAGTAAGAGCAATCATTCACTGAGCAGCCTCTGCAGGCACATCATACAGTCCCCACTGCTGTAGGTTTTCAAGATGCAATTGGACAGGGTGCTAGATAATCTCATCTAGGATCTCTTTCCCGTGAAAGGTTGGACCAGGTGATTTTGTGAGGTCTCCTTCAACCTGGGATGTTCTATGACTCTATGAACATGCAACTCTATCAGAATTCATAGCATTTATCTGTCTTTCACAGAGAAATATCAAACTGTAGTTTTCACAGTGTTTCCATATCACAGATTGTTTAATGGACAAGTTGTTCAAATTCATCAAAGATATATTGCAAAGTACTAGTAAACATTATCTATTATGCATTACAGCTTGATATATTTATCATTTATAGGAAAGCGGAAGAAAAACAAATTCTAACAATCTCCATGAGTAAGAAAGCCTGTTACCTTATTAAATACATGTTCATTAAAGAATCTTACTTAGTGTACACAACTGTCCATACAGAATTCCTGTGAGAAACTTCTCCTATGTAGCAGATATGAGTTGGGTTTTTTTTCATTAGTACTAACCTCTGAAATCCTTGAATGTGATATCTTATTCAAGGATTATGTCTTGAATGAGTATTTAATTCATGAGCTATGAGTTATAACCTTCACTTTGCGATGCTTCTATTCTTAGTGGCCTTTCTGTGATCAGGACTGTAAAAAGTACTAATGTCAAAGTCTTTTTTTTTGAGTCACTCTCGGAAACAGTTGAGGTGCCTGGAGCACATCCAGATTATCATTAAAAGATGGTATTGAGATACCAGTCAAAACATTATTCAGTTAGTATTATAAATGGCACAGCTGGTAAGCATACTGATCTCTGGTGATTCGACAGCAACACTCACAGTGGTATAAAAGAAGATAATGCATCAGATTCTTTCGACCAAAGAAAATATTTAGTCTAATAGCAAGCAAACCTGAGACACAGATGGTCTTGAACTTGATGATTGCTTCAAACTCTATGTTCCAAAAAAAATATTCCTGTAGATGGAGAAAGAAGTCAGCTAAGCACAAAAGATGTGCTATGGCTAGAGGTGAGGTAAGTGTAGTTACTGTATTCATAATACTGCTAACCAGGAAATTCTGAGTAAAACAAATCATGCAGTAAATTTTAAAGATTGGCTGGTGTGATGCAAATCAGAAATTGGACTAGCCTGTGATGGCATTGAAGGAAAATCTAGACTGACTGCACTGGTGAATCAATCTCTAAATCTATCATAGCATTTGCAAATAAATTATAATGCTAAAACATGAGGAATTTATTTTATCCGTTTCTACTGATGCCATTTAATCTTTAAGTCTTTACAGTAATCACTCATAACTATGCAGTTCTCTCTGTGGTTAACTTTTCTCTCTTCACCTCAGTCTCTTTCTAGCAACCTCAGTTAGTTTTCATCCAGTATTAAATAGCATCTATAGTACTCTAAAATAACAATAATTGTATTGAAACCTGTTGTGATTTTTAATCAGTTTTTGTCTTCTATAAATTATCACTACTGAGAATGTATGTCAATGGTGGTGCAATATTCCATTCAGTGGACATGGCACGTGGAATGAACAGGCTTATAAACCCAAATATCATATTATAGAGGTATAATTAATATAAATATAATTTGCTAAAAGCAAAATTTAAAAGCCTACGTAATACTTTTTTTTTAAATCAGAATATAGTCTTTGAGAAAGGAATGGATGTTCAAGTACTACACTAATTGTATTTACATCACATTTGAATATTTGAGCTGTGACAAATATCTTCTCTTCTAATTGGCTTGTTAAGCCACTTCTTAAATCTTGAAATGCTGTCTTCTACTGCATGCCCATGTACTTTCCATGTCATTCCATTATTACCCCCCTGGCTTGTCAGTATTTCTTTCAGTGGTTTCTCCTTGTTAGATACTTGACATCGCACAAAATGATAGTCTGCTTTTATTTTTACACCCTATCAAGAAGGAACTGATGCCATTTAATCTTTAAGTCTTTACAGTAATCACTCATAACTATGCAGTTCTCTCTGTGGTTAACTTTTCTCTCTTCACCTCAATCTCTTTCTGACAACCCCAAATAGTTTTCAACCAGTATTAAATAGCATCTATTGTTTTTTTGGTGACTGTATTGTCATCTTCTGAGACACTTATACAAAACCAACCAGGTATTTGCTCATGTGTTTCATTTTTGTAGCTCGTCCTTTATAACACATCCAAATCTCTTTGCTGCCTTGTTATTCGTCATCTTGTCCTTATGCTGTTCAGCCCTTTACCTCTCAAACCTTTTTCATTGCAAACCTCTGTAAAGTCTATTCAAAACAAAACTCAAAAAATCATCTCGTTGCTTGACATTGTCATCCTCCACTTCCATTTCTGCCTAGGACTTCCTTCACTAACAAACCATAAATTTTTTCATCCTTTGTAGGCACTGGCTTGTCTAGATTCCCCACATTCATATAGATATTTTGTCATATTCAGACATATCTTTTCTGGTTTCCATTAGTGAAATTTATTTTATTTTTCCACTTCTTTAATTTAAAAAAAAATGCATTTTTCCTAAGCTGCCTTTACATAAATATCAGCTCACACAATAGATACCTTTTCTGCCTTCTCCTCTTGAAACAAACCTCTGCCATGGATCCTGTACTTAATTGCCTAATGATAATTTCTAAGTCAGTATCCTGAATGAACATTTGTTAACTGAATCATTCAGTAGAAAACAAAAAGTATACTGTTTTATGTGCCATTTCAAATTATTTTTCAGTGTAATGCATTTCATGCCACTTCTGTTCCTATTCTGGCACCAAATCAGTTTGCTATCATTAGTCAGGGTGCTAATTTTCAATAGGACTCTAAATATCTGTCTAGAACATTCAGTGCAAAACCATACCGGTAACAAAGAAAGAGTGTTTTTGTTATGAGAGGTTTATACTAAATCTTTGATTTAATTTCTCAAGGGTTCCTGACAGCAATGAGACAAGAAGCAACTCGAGCACATAAAGGCTGGGCTTTAGATACAGTTACATTACATAACACAGTGCTAAAGCAAAACAAAGAAGAAATCAGAGCACCTCCTTCTGTATGTATGACATGCAAAGATGTTTCAGTATTAATTTCACTAATTTATATTGTGCATCATTCAGTCATTTTGGATTGCTGGAGGAAAAAGTTACTATTGTCTTCACCTCATTTTTTTCTCAGCATAGAAGATAACAATAAATATGAAGGGTTTTTTTTTTATTTTGCTGTTACAAAAATATTTTATTGAAAGAACCATTTCATTGTACCACTTGATTTTTTTAAATTTATAGTAATCTTTAGATCAAATTTTGTACTGTATGGGCTTTATTAAACAGCTTTTATTGGTATCCATTTCAATAGCACTATCTTCTGAATAAGGTTGGTATTACAGTTTAAAATGAAATTGTTTGAAAAGATTCAGTGTCAGTCCAACAGAGGGCTACAAGAATGATGAAGGGACTGGAACACATGCCTTATGAGGAAAGGCTGAGACATCTGGGGCTCTTTAGTCTGGAGAAGACCAGACTGAGAGAGGATTTGATAAATGTTTATAAATATCTGAGAGCTGAGTGTCAAAAGGAAAGGGACAGCTTCTTCTCAGTCGCGCCCTGTGATAGGACAAGGGGGAATGGATGTAAGCTGGAGCACAGGAGGTTCCACCTTAACATGAGGAGGAGCTTCTTTACTGTAAGGGTCACAGAGCACTGGAACTGGCTCCCCAGAGAGGTTGTGGAGTCTCCTTCTCTGGAGATTTTCAAAACCTTCCTGGATGCGTTTGTGTGTGACCTGTGCTAGACTGTATGGTCCTGCTCTGGCAGGGGACTTGGACTGGAAGATCTCCAAGGTCCCTTCCAACCCCTGATATCCTGTGTAATATTTTTAACTATAAAGCATATATTCCTTTTAATATTTTAAGCCAATTACTCATTTTTTCAAAACAGATCCTTTACTTTGTGTAATGTATCTGCTTACTCTCCACACAGGAAGGAGTATATGTCCATGGGCTATTCTTGGAAGGTGCAGGCTGGGACAGACAAAATAGCAAACTTGTTGAATCCTCACCGAAGATTCTCTTTGTCCATCTGCCTGTGGTACATATATTTGCTGTTAATACAACCAGTCCTAAGGATCCCAAGCTCTATGTTTGTCCTCTTTACAAGAAGCCCAAGAGGACAGATCTGAACTACATTACAGTGATCTATTTAAGGACAGTAGTGTCTCCAGACCACTGGATATTGAGAGGAGTGGCTCTCCTGTGTGACATCAAGTAAAGTGCTTTTTCATACCGAAACAGAATATATGGCACATGTAACCAATTACATGTGTAATTCTTCTACTGCTTTTTATCTAGTGGCCATTGGTCTTATTAGAACTTCCATTTAGTCTTGGCTTCATTAATTTTTTCAGCTTCCAGTAAATTCTGTTTGTCTTGGCTGTTTGGTGATAGTTTTTGAAGTGGTTTTCAAAACAAGTTCACTGACTGTAATCTTTAATGTTTCCGTTATATTACTTAAAAAAGGATTATTTACTTTAATTATACAATTAATGTAAAATAAAATGTTGTTAAAAAACCTGCTTTTTCACATTCTTTCTTACAGACAGCTTTTAGCTTGTGTTTCAGTGACATATAATAACAGAAGACAATATAGAACATAACAAAATTTAAGTTCTCCTAGATACAACTTTTAAAATATTCCTAGATTCTTCATGAAGCATACATTCTTTTCTTTGACTGCAGGAAAATTTATATTTAAGATTGAAAAGTATATTTGATCTATATATTTTTTGCTTGGGGTGTCTCAGGCTTCACTTGTTCTGGTTAAACAATATAGATTAAGCAAAACTACACTAGGAATGTCTGTGTTTGAAATATCTGACAGAGAGTAGTACATTCTCTGTCCAGTTTAGCTGTGTGAGAATACAGAAGCTACAGAAGTACAAATGTGCCAGCTACATAAATGTGGATGATTTTGTAATTAAAATAGAGAACCAGATGAACTACAAGTATTATTTTCCTGGTTCTCATCTTAGCTCTAAAATATAGGCTGGAATCCTTGGAGTGGCTACCAGTGGCATTATTAATATTAATAACCTGCATACATTTTTTTTCTTCCTGCAGATACCTTTATTTGGCAACATATTTTTTTTTACTTACACCCAATGACTGGACTACATTCTTCCTTTTGCATTTTAAGAGTGATCAAATGCATCTTCTGTGGCAAAGTGCAGCTACTACTTGATGAAGTCCTGGGGCATCTGATTTGGGTGGTAAAAGGCTGCTTTCTGTTGGAGGTCAACATTCCAGGATATCTGCTTGCAGAAAAGCCATGGCATATAGGCGATAGCAATGCATAGACACAAAAAGATGNTTTTTTTTTTATTTTGCTGTTACAAAAATATTTTATTGAAAGAACCATTTCATTGTACCACTTGATTTTTTTAAATTTATAGTAATCTTTAGATCAAATTTTGTACTGTATGGGCTTTATTAAACAGCTTTTATTGGTATCCATTTCAATAGCACTATCTTCTGAATAAGGTTGGTATTACAGTTTAAAATGAAATTGTTTGAAAAGATTCAGTGNTAAAACAAACAAACAAACCCAACTCCAAATGCAATGAAGTAAAACATTTCTTCTCTTTTTCCTCTGTAGATTTAGATAGATCCAAATACAACAAATCAGCTAAGGTGTAAGATAAAATCACACAGAAATTTTAAATGTTGTACTGCCGAACTATGTCTGTCTGCACAGAAGGAAAAAAAAAAAAAACAAAAAAACAACGAACCTGACTCTGCAACTGCAAGAGATTTTGCTACAAGTGACCTTTGCTACAAGAATACAAGAAATTTTGACAGTATTTATGATGGGTTGAACCCGACCAGGAGGCTAAGTATCAGCCCAGTTGCTTGCTCACTCCACCCTTCCTCAGCAGGATAGGGGAATGAACTGGAAGAGTAGAAGCTGAAAACACGTGTGTCAAGATGAAGGCAATTTTAAAAATTGCAAATTAAGGAATTTATTTACTGTTTCCCACAGGCAGGCAGATGTTTAGCCACTTCCTGGGAAGAAGGGCCTCAGCATGCAAAACAATTACTTGGGAAGACAGATGCAATAAACACAAATATTCCTCTTCCATCTTTCCCCCAGCCTTTGGTACTGAACATGACATCATACAATAAGGTATATCCCTTTGGACAGTTGGGTCAGCTGTCCCAGCTTTTTCCCCTCCCACATTCTTGCACATTCCCAGTCTACTCTCTGTGGGGGCACAAGGGGAAAAAGTTCATATTGAAAAAACAGCGCAACTACAGTGTCCTCATTCCTAAAGTTTTTTTCCTGGTCTGGTTAAGAATATTCACAAGGTATTTCTCTGAACTAGTCATAATGTGAGATAGTGTTCTATCAATTTGTTCAGAGATAGCTCTTCAAACATCTAATGAGGTGCAGTTAATTTCTTGAATCACCAGAAATCATTCCTCTCAGCTGACATAATCTGTAGGAATTCAAAACTTCAGTTCAAGAACTTTCACTCCCAGGAATGCTCTATACATCCAGGATATTGTAATAGGCATTAAAATACCTAAATTAACTCTGACATAGTTTTAAGTTATGGAACAAGTTATTTCCTGAACCTTTTTATGCTCATTTACCATACTGCTGTTTGAGTTGTGAGACAGTATTGTGGTACCTGAATTGACAAAGACAAAAATGCCATGTCAGTGAAACACAAATATTTAACAAATGATTAAAAAAAAAAAAAAAAAAGACATATACTTGAAATATGGCATTCCCAAATGTCTAAAAAGATCAGTGGCTGTGTTCTGTCAGTTAGAAAGTCCACTTTTGGGTAACTTTAACTTATCTTGTTGATACACCCATCACTTGCCTTATATTGTTCTATTCTTTATTATTAATCAAGATATTATTCACAGCATTCACACAGGTAAGGTTCAACCTTTAGAAAAACTATTTTATCATTTTTCATAAATACTGAGATTTCACCCAAAACATATTCTTAATGTCACTTCCAACATTTACCTTAATTAACATACACTTATCAGTATTTGTCACCCTAAGTCTCATTCAGCTCCAGGGCAGTGTGATTGCACCCTTAGGAAAACACTAACTTTTATTCTTTCTAGGACAAAATCTGGAGTTAAAGAAGGTCCTCTCTGACTGCTTGCCTTTACACCCCCACCCCTGCCCCAAGTCCTGGACTTCCCTTGTGGATCTGCAACTTCTAATACCTTACAATATCAACAGGTTGACTCCTCCAATTCACCTTACACTTCATTTTCCCAAAGCACTCTTGGCAGCATGTCTTAACAGATAAAATGCAGCTTCCTGCATATATTCACTAATCAGTAATTCCTCCTACCACTGTTTATATTTGATATTCAGATTAGTCAAATGGTTGTTCAAGAGGTTAGCTAATTAAAACTCCTAATATTAATTTCTCAAAGTCTGCCAGCTAATCATCAAAGCGGGATTTCTCTGAACAGATTCTCAAAGGCAGAATGATGATTTGCCTTCCAGACATGGTAATTCAGAGAACTGCGTTAGACATATAATTGCCCTTCATCCTTGCAGCTTTAGATGACTTATGAGCAGGTTGCTGTAGAGCAATGGAAATGAATGATGGTTAGGGTCATCCTCTTTTGGTAGGGGGGATGTTTATGATGTGAAAAGCTATGGCCTCAAAAGACACTGTAATTAACAGTTTGTGATTTCCTTCTCACTGGGCACATGAGCACAAAATAAAATTACTGTAATGTAAATGGCCATGTAAATGGAAAGGATGTAACCTGCATATTTACAATCTAGAGAATTTAATCCAAACAGTGTCCTTCTCTTTAGTCATATCTCTGGTAACACATGGGAAAGTCATGAAACTGGTTCTCCATCTCCCTCATTCATCCAGAATATGTTTTTTTAATACAAAATGCTAAACTATAAAATATCATCTCTTTCTCAAGAGACACATCCTGTTGCTCTTCAAAGGGGGAAAAATAATATCTGATGCTACATACAAGCTACTAAAGGCTTGTCTCAGCATTTGGGAAGCCTTTTCCTGAGGGAATCCAGGTCCTACCTTGTAGTCTAGCAACAGTGTAGGCAGAAATCATCTCTGTCTCTTTGGAAAAGATCAGCATTATGATCATTGCACAAGACGTGTATCAAACTGTACAAAGCAGTTTTCCTATTCTATCAAGGTTTCCGTTGCTGAGAAGATATTGAATGGAGTGATTTCTAAATAATTTTCTCACAGAAAAAAAGCTACCACTACAGAAAAGGGAGAGAAGAGAGTAATATTTCTGTCAATTTTACTCAGTAAAGAATAATTTGACTTCACTCCTTCCTCCCTGTGTTCTCTGATTCATAGCTTCCTACTTCTTGTGAAAAATGAGGAGAGAAATTGAATGCTTTACTGAGCATTTCTTACCATAATTTCCTCTGTGATAGCATATTTTCATTTTGCTCATCCTACCAGCCTTCTATAGTCCAATATACAATTCTTAACAAAGCATTCCTGAACAGGTGATTCTTATTTAGGAAATTTGAATTAGGAGTCAGATATTGTGGTAAGAAATTCAAACTGTAACAGAAAAAGTTGTTTCCTATTATATTACATGACTGCAAATAACCTTTACATCTCTATACTTCTAAGATTTTTAAATACAGCAATGACTGGGTCAGATTCACAAATGAATCCTTCAACAACATTTTATAGAAAAGGTTTAGAGCAGTTTCTTTATAACACAGAGAATGTAAGCTTTGTATTGAATTTAAATACCTATCTAAACCATTCCCTCCATACAATCATTACATAGAATAAATTCCACAAGGCAGCTAGACCCCAAAATGTAGATGCAGCTATTTCAGTTCACAAAACTTGACTTAAAAAAAAATCTTTGCACTCATTTCTTTTGTTGTCATCAAGAAATATATAACCCAAAGTGTACAAGCCATACTATCTGATTGCCGAAAAATGGAGCTGTCCATTTTGCTCAAGCACTGTTAATTCTTTTCATACACTAACATACAACCAGGTTTTTAGGTCTGGAACTAGGAAACTAGCAACAGCTTAAGTTCATTCATGCTGAGTCTGCATCTACAATACTACACATTATAGAAAACTGGGAGATTTCAACCCCTGCACTCCAGCACTCTGTAGCTACCATGAGACATTTCATGTAATGAGTACATTCTCCTACTTGTGGGCAGGTAACTTAACTAACAGAACAATTAATGCTCATAAGCACTAAACTAAAAATAATGAGCCTCAATGCATAAATGTGTACTATGGCCAATAACCAGGAGAAATTCTCCTGCTACCTAATGCACTATATGTTTAAAAGGTTTGTACATTGATCTGTCATGTAACTATTTACTGTAGCCATGTTCTGCTACAGAATACTGTAACATCTTTTTCTGAATATTACTAAGATGCTTAAGTTACCCACTCACCAAAGTCCAGGTTTCATGACACAATACATATGATTTAGTTTCTCTAAAGATACTGAAGTGCACATAACTCTAAGAGAACATGATCTCACCTCTAAACATCGATGTGCTTGTAATCACAGTTATAGCTTATGTGTTTGAAACTCTCATTTGCATAATACTGCTCAGAACTACCTTTTTTTTTTTGTTCCAGGTGGCCTACAGAAGGATTCAGCCTAGATGGACTTTTATTTCAGTTAAGTAGGTATCTATATGAATTAAAATTCTACAAACATCAGCCAGATTCAATAGTTAAACACTAGAACTCTTCTACTTCCTTTTCTAAATGCATATTTCAAATTTCTGAGCGATTTATTTGAGTAACTTCATAGGTTCTGGTCGTCAGATCAGACATTTTAGTTTTTATTGAGCTTGTAAAGACCTTTACTGATAGTTCCTCTTGGCTTTGTAAAGAAAAAAACAAGCCAAAGCATATTTACTGCTGCAGCGCTAGTTACAAAACACACCAGTAAATAGCTAACAGATTTTCAGGCACATTAGCGACTCACACAGCCACTGCACATGGCAGCATCTCCCTCCATTTTTCATAGAAATCCTGAGTTTAGGTGAAACACTTGATTCTCCTAATCTCATCAACCCTGTACCCTGCAACTTCAAATCTACATATACATATGAGGTAGAAAGGAATAATTTCACTGAGAGTTTAGATCTATCTGCACTGTGGTTGTTTCCAAGAATTGCATCTCTCTATTGCATTAAAATATAGAAACCCAAATAATTACTGGTCATGGAGAAGCTCAAATTGCATAACTTGTACTGAAAACAGGTAATGTTCTTTATGATACTGCCTAAAACATCTTAGGAAAATGTCTCTTAAGAAATGTCACAGCAGAAACAGGCAATTTCTCCATGAGATAGATTTTTCTCTTTTAAAAAGTTTCAGAGACAAAGCATTCAGTCTCATCTGGGACAGGGATACATGAATACATGAGACTAGCCATCGTAGTTTTGGGGTCTCGGAGAACCTGAACCCTTACAAAGGCTTTGTCTCTTTCTCCCATGGCAAGTCACCAGTTACAGTGTTTCAGCAGAAAAGGATTATCATGGGATGTTATTAAAAGAGACACTGAGCTTTTCCAAAGTACAGTAAATTGCATTAATAATATTCGATGGTCATTGGAGTTCAATAATCCCTGTACTTCGGTGTAACTGCAAGGTAGCCTCTCCTTAATACATTTGAGGAGTTTAGTCCAGCCTAGTGGCAAAAGAACAAGAGAGAAGTTACCAAGTCCTTAATTTTAAATAGAATTTGCAGTACTTCAGCTACAGAAATATAGGTGTTTTCCTCAACAAACTAAATTCTTAAGTGGAATAATGCTTCTTCAACTCATTCCATTGTATTTTTCAAACTGAAACGAAACCTGCTCCTTTCAAATTTGGATAGTGTCATTTTAATGCTTCACTTGTCTTTTTTCAAACTGCTCTTTTCTTACATTCTATTAAAAGATCAAGTTAAATTTTAGTATTAATAAAACCATGAACAAATATAACAGAAATACCGCAGACCCAAATTTTAGAGACAACTTTCATCGGTTCCCCCCACCCGCAAATATTTGAATTTATTGGATAACTACCTTTCTATCTCTAAGAAAATGGCTACTATTTTATTACTGTGATTTAAATTAACAGGATTTGTTCAGTCTTCTGAAATCTGATAAGAGCTTCTTAACAAGCACAATGAAAATGTGCTTATTCAGAATTTACTCTGATCTATTTTTTTCTCCTCCAAAAGCATTCATGTTATTAGATAACTTTAGATATGATGACATCATACACCAAAGACTTACCTTTGATTATTTCTGCAAAGCAGAATTATTCCAAAGAAATACTTTTGCTTCTAAATTGCTAGATGTCACCCTCATAGCCCTGATAAGGCTTTTCAATAAAGACATAAGCTTAGTGAGCTCTTGCAAAAGCAGCTGGGAGCAGAAGTCCTCCACCCGGTGCAGAAACAACAGAAAGCAGTAGAGATTTACATGAGAAGTAGGTACACACTGCCAAGGCTGGAGGTGCTATCCAAGTGGAAGAGGTTTCTTTTAATTAGGGGTTTCTGCTGCCTGGCCTGAAGGAATCTGGAGGGTATTTTCCTCAGCTGCCTGGTGGTTTTGTTGGTGTACAGAAAGCAGATGTAACGTGGTCTTCAAGTGCCAGAAAGTAGGGCCAGCCCGTAAGCATTTCCAAATGAGATCAGGTGTTGGGCTTCAAGTAAAACATTCCTGTGAGGTGGAACCAGGCTTGAGCAGGGTTCTGTCTTAGCCTTTCAGGAGAGTAAAACCTTATAAAATAGCTAACAGCCAACTGGTAGTTTTCCTAGTCAACATTTCTCAGCAGTCTGGTATTGCAAATGCTCTCTGTTTTTTTCCTTCAAGGGTGTGTGATAACTGCAGGTAAAAGAAATGTAGTTTTTTACAGAAGTTTCTTATATCTATGTGTAAAATGTCTGAGCACACACAGAAAAACACAGATACATGCAAAATAAGCAGGCTTTTCCTGTCTCATTATCTTCATCCCTTTGAGGTAAACTTTAGGTATGGTTTTAAATCCAGGGCATCACCAATTTCTTTAAAAAAGCCACAGTCTTTTCACGGTTTCAGGTGACATTGCTAAGGCTGAACATGTTTTTTCTTTCATATTTTTATTCTTCATTCCTTCTTATTCTTCCCTAAGTCTCCAGCAGACTTAATTATTCTACAGGAAAAGAGTATTTATATTACTGAGACAGTAAAAAAAAATCTTAACGAGCAACACACACACACAAAAAAATCACCTGAAGCAGATGTTAGGGGTTTCAACTAACTTGGGGTGTTTGGGGATCATCTCTTTCAACAACCCAAAATGTATGTTCTTTCTCTCCTCTTTTGGAATATATTTTTTTCTTCTTCTTTCAATCTTTGTTTTCTCTTACTTTAGAAAAGGAAATATATTTTCAGCTTTCAGACAACTAAACCATGATGGCAAATTATTTCTGCCTGGAGTCAGCTGCTGAGGTGTAACTGCTTTCCTGGCAATTCACATGCTGAGGAATTTCATTATTTTTGTCATCTCACAGCATTGATGCTCTGGATAGTTACATTCCCAAACCATCAGACAGTTCCTGGGTTGTATTTGAAATTAATATACATCATTAATGTTTAAGCTATTAACTTCTTTATATTCCAGGAGCATCTAACAGACTAAAGTGAAATCTTTTTATCGTTCCCAGTTCAGTTTTAAACTTTCCTTCTAAGTCTAATAGGTTCTATATGCTTTTTTCTTCCAGACTGTAGTGCAGAATCTCACCAAACAGATGTGATTTAGTGAAGGTTTATTATTACAAGTCAACGCAAAGTGAATAAATAGAATAATATGAATCTAGTACAAAATCCTTTGCTAGGCAAGTAAGTATTCTAAGTCCTTCAAATTTACACATCATGCTACTGCTAGGACTGACCTGTGCCCTGACTTCAACTTGGAAACCAAGCTCTGATCTGACGTGCAGCTCTGCAGATTCATGTTATAAAAGGGTAATTGCATTTACTGTTATTAAAAGCTAATAAAACTTGGACGTCACGAACAGCATGAGAGCCACTAAGATGCTCAAGCCTGGACAA
>VWZY01001259.1:139670-180783 GCA_013399075.1 Chloroceryle aenea | reverse complement strand
TGTGACTGAAGATCCCCTGCTGCCGCTGGAGCGGCTGAAAAAAACCACTGGTGTCTCCCAGTGTTTTCCCGTGCTGGCCCCGGATGCCTCTGACCCCTATTCCCCAGCCCGACTCCAGCGCCTCCCCGTGTCCCGCCGCCTTAGGAAATGAAAACGGACCCAGGTCGAGATTCAAAGAAGTCAACTGCCCAGCGGCTGCCACAGCCACCTGCACCATGTCTTTCAGAGAGGGCAAGCAAGGGGAAGGGAGAGATTTCTGGCCAAGGAGCATCCTGAGAAGCCTTTGAACTCCGGTAGCACCTTGCCATGTACAGGTTAAAACCAGCCTTCAGTAGAGACCGGGATGGTTTACAAGTGGGGTCCTCCTTTGTTTTCCATCAGTAAAGAAACAGCATGAGGTGATGCCCTCTGGGCAAAGAGGAGGAGATAAAAGGAAGAGGATTTGGGGTTTAGGGATCTCTGAGTTTATCCGGGCTGTGCTCAGCACAACCAGGTACTCACATCAACTGTTTAGAGTTTTGGACATAAATAGGTGTATCTCTCAAGAGTATGCAAGCAGCAGATGAAGTCAACATCACCAGATTTTCAATGAGTGGCCGCCAGCTTCTACTCTACTGTCCCATGGCCCCTGCACCACTGGTGAGGATGGGGCTAAAGGGTTAGAGAGGGGAGCTGAGCCCATCCCCTGTTCCCTGTTTACTGAGAGGTGAGTGGTGCACAGGATGACCCCCACTACGCAGGTACTCCATATGATCATACAGATGGGGATTAGTCACAGGGTCATGTCCCTCCAAGGGGCAGCTCACACAGATTATCTCCTGTCACAGTCCCAGCTCCTCCCTCTAATCCCCCTGCAATTCACCCAAACCACACAACTGGATTGTCTGCAAATAATCCCCATCATTACAGCCAACTTCATGTTAGGGAAGGGTCTAAAAGTCCATTTCCAGTTTCTCCTAAATCTGAGTTTTTCTGAGCTCAGTATATTCCTCTGGGCATCCTTCACCTTTTACTAATTTATAATTGGACAAAAGTGAGGACAAAAGAAAAGGCCAAGCAACCAGGAATATGCTGGAGAAGGGGCACAGAACATATTGCCACAGGTCACAGCATTCCAGAACTGGAATAGGGTTTTCTCCCACCCTTCTCTCAGTATAAAATATGCAATAAAAAGCAGGAGAAGCTGAAAGCTTGAATCATTCACATTTACAGAGCAGCTTTAATGCAGCAGAGGCACCTTTATGACTCTACATTTATAAACACAGCTCTTCAGCTGTCCATCCCAGCGATGGTGCATTTTACTCCGTGCACACAGCTCCTTGCTCTAGTTTTCAGTAATGAATTGGTATCATATTAAGCTGTCTGGCCAGGGCCAAATGCAGCAACATCAGTCATAATCTGACCAGCACTCAAGAGATACCATATTGACTGATGTGACTTTGGCTGCTGTAACAGAGAGCTGTGTTCCTGGCTGTGTGTAGCATCGCTAAAGCAAGAGCTGGTACCTTTTGCTCAATGTCAAAAGTAGTTCCTGAGGTTTCTGAGTTCAGGTTTCAACTACACAAATTACATGGCTCCTCATGCCTTCTGGAGCTCCCTTACTCATGCAAAGTTATTTGTTCTTGTAAGATCTGCAGAAGTTCAGTGACAGCAATTGGATGGTGAGCTCTGCTAGGACCCAAGGAAACTACAGGGAAACAACAGAAGTGACATTAGTTTCTTGGTGCCAGAAATGAGGGAACATCTCCAGCTGTCAGAGCACAGAAAGGCTGGAACAAGCTCCTGAGAAGGGTAACACAAGAAAAATCAGTGAACAGCTTTTGTCAACACTGTTCCCTAAAGCAGGGTCCTACACACCAAAGTATTTTCTTTGACACTGGAATTCCCTCTCAGCTTCATTTTTAAGAGATGTATTCAGATGAAATCTGTGAGATTGGAAGATGGCACAAATCATTTGAAGAAGGTTTCAAAGACAGCTACAAAAGAACCAAAAATGACCACAGGGGGACTGAGGATGAGAGGGAATTAAACAGGATCCAGGGAACTAGTTGCTGATGTAACACTAGCACTGCAGCCGCATCTCATTTTATACTCCCAAAGGGCTCCTTGTTGTGATGGATCTCAAATCACCCTCTCACCTCTCACTTGTGTCTAAAACCTGCTGCTTCTAGGCAAAAAAACCATGGAGGGCTTTTGTCTGATCTGTTAGACTGACATCGGTTTTTCCTGTGCAAACTGTACAGCATCTAGCTTGACAAATGGCCTATGTTGCAGCAGGTAGATGAATCCAAATAAAGCTGGGAAGACTAGCCACTTTCTTTTATTTAAGATAATAAGAAGATGACACTTCAATTTTTTATAAAAGCAGGTAGTTAATCTCACAGGATCTTCTGTTGGAAGACAAGCCCATCTCATTTCTTAGGACAAAAGCAAGTAGGAAGCAGATGTAGAATTTATCTGAAGTGCACAGCACACATCTTTAGCTCTTCTTTTGTGGAGTAACTTCACTCAGGAGAGAATTTGCAGGGCTCTGGTCCAAGCCCCTATTCAAAGCATGAGTGGCTTCAAAATTTCACAGTGTCTTGCCCAGGTGAGTTTTGAAAATCTCCAAGGCCGGACAACACACCACCTCTCTGAGCTCCTGTTCCATTCTTTGCTCATCGTGACTTTTCTCCTTACATCTCCTCTTCTTTGCTGCATCCTAAGGACAAGGGTCTTTGCATGGTGTGCCTTGTTTGGCTCTGTGCCTTCCAGCAGCTACTCTCCATGGCAGACCCCATGTACCAGGTACACTGTAATCAGTGAGGAGTGTGCTCCAGCAGATAGCATGGGCAGGGGCTCAGACATGGCACTGCAGCTGGGACTGTGCCACCACATGTCTTAAAACCCAAGGAACCCCAGGGCTGGGCACTTTCCTATATGCACCCAAGCACATGTCACTCCTGGAGCGTACCCAGATTGTCACACTTGTGCACCACACAACTCTTCTCCAGCTTTCACAGCACTTAAATCACTCCTGAGTGAATGCACAAAGCAGAGGCTGGAACTGTTAAAAAAACAGATAAAAGCAGCATGATCTGGACTGGCCCCCAGAAAAGCCACAGTGAGCTTTAAGGGCAAGAACTGGGACCAGAAGCTAGGAGTGCTTTATACTCCTACGCTCTTTCTGCAGACAGGCAGACACAATTTTGTGCTTACTTCTTAAATAAACTGGGCACCTCTCCAAGTGTCCTGCTGTCATTTCAGGTCAACAGGATAACAACAACTGTGAAATAAATTAGGCCTCATCAAGATGTTCACTTTCAACAGAAGAGTCTTTGTTAAAGTTTCCTTAATGATGGCAAGGCTGACTTCCAACTAGTGAGGCTGCTGTGGGAATAGACAGAGGATAATGATCTCGCAGACAGGACGGTGTGCATCAGTTAATGGTCAGTGCAAAAGGATGGGAAAAAAAAAATATTCTAGGTGTTGTGACATCAGGTGCTGCTCAAACCCACATCCAAAACCTGTGGGTCAATGATGACTTATGGCTGGGGCCTGACCTTCCTTCACCTCTGTGCCAGGGACACACATTTTTATTTTTCCCATCTTTGACCCATTTGAGTCATTAACCTCCCTTTAACATTTCTAAGCTAAGACACACCAAGAGAGGTTTGAGCCCTGTGCCAGAAGGGGCCCATGAGAGGAAGCAAACATTACCTCACTGGCAAGGAGCACCAAGAAGCAGGTGTGCAATTTCTGTAAGGTAGCTGAATGGTGCCTATGGGAATTCAGGCTCCCTGAAGAACAAAGAGAGCAGGAGCCTGCAAGGATTAAGCTATTGCAAAGCACACCAGGGGTAATGAATGGGGTGACTGCAAAGAATGAACAAAGAGGAAGCTAAGCTTGTGCTTACATGTAACATAATGAGGAGCAGTAGGAAAATTGTGAGCCGTGCATTTGCAGAACAAGGGCTTTTGTTGACTTTCAAGCTGGAAAGAGAACCCATGCAATCTGAAGTCAGGTATGATGCTGCTCACAGCTCAGTTACATGCATAGATGAGATGTTCATATAGGTCACCCTGGAAACTGCAAGGTGCAAATTAGCTCTGCATCTCTGCCCACAATTTTACATATACATTGCAAGGGTTGTGGGTTTGGTGATTTTTTTTTCCCCAAATGAAACAGTGCCAAGTTTCATATTGACAAAAGAGACCAAACGGCTTCCAAAAGATCTCTTTTACCAATGAAAGTGAGAAGTAACACTAAAAGTGGTACCTTTGGTACTTTCTTCTTCCCTCATCTCCTGCTCATCTTAGTCTTGTGTCAGAAGAACAGAACCCACCAGAACAGTATGTTATTCATTTAGTGCTCCACAAGGAGCTGCCTGTAAGCCCACATAACAGAGCCATAAGAAGCCTAATAAATGTGTCAGGTAGTGGCAAAGCACCTTGGACTGTTCTCAGCTATTCACAGTCACTACTGCCTGGATGAAACTTCAACACACAGGTGGTTGTTAGAGGGAGTTTGGTGGGGACTGAAGTGAGTGCACTTCTTGCCTTGCAGTGAGCTTGCTATATTCCATTGAAAGGTTTCTATATATACCTAAAATTCACCTCTCTTGATTTCCACTTGCTCATGCTTTTCTAGATAAAAAAAAATCACACACACAAAAAACCCCAAAATAAAACCCACAAACAAATAAACAAACACACACCAACAAACCCACAACAAAACAAAACTGTGTTAGCACTTCTGCCAGCCTCGTTTCCCGAGGTGAAGGGTGGCAAGCAGGCCAAAACGTGGGGGATGGATATGTCCTACAGTATCAGTTTAATCCCTCATTTCAAGTAATGATTTTACATATGCAGGTTTACATCCGAAAAGCATTGGTGCTCACTCAACAAAACACTATTTTGTGTGTGCAGAAGCTACCCCAGAAACTCAGCAGCTGTGGGTGCAAATGAAAAGCTAGGTAAGAATTTAGGTTCATCAAAATGCAAGGATTAAGGTGTCTGCACAAGTTTCCTCAGAACAAATCTGTGTACCCTGTAAACCCTCCCCTGGGTGACTCATGAGAGTTTTCCAAAATGTGAGTGACATTTCTCAAAAAAAAAAAAAAGAAACCCTACTGACTACTGAGAGGAAGAAGAGTAAGAAAGGGGCATGACAGTTTGAAAGATGTCATTGTTAGAAGACAGAGTTGACCTGCACAACCTTAAGAGTGCCCTGACCAACATTTTTAGCAGGAAATCACCAATCCTTATCTATATAGCCATGTTACTCAAAGTAGTACATATACAAGCACATTTGACTTGATCTTACTGAGAGTGGCTGACTGAAGTAGAAGGAAGTGTATAAAATGCAGGGGGAATATGATGCACAGACTCATTTCCATACAATAGTTGCTGACCATACCAAAGGATCCTTGCAGAGGTCCTTCATGCGAGCATCGCTGAACATCTTCAGCCCAACATCTGCAACAAGAAAAGTTAAGAGGCAGCTCATTCTTCTGTGGTCACACTCAAAGCTGCCAAGTCCATGTCAGCCTGTACAGCAGCCAGTGAATTTTACCAGCTAGTGGCTGCAGTGTGGTCTGGAGGACACAGTGTCTCACCACCAGCAGCCTTGGAACCGCTGATGGGCTTTCTGAACACAAAACTCCCTGCGGGCAGGCAGTGCCCTGTGTGCTAGTTCTGCAGAAGCTATCCCAGAATCAGTCCAGTTAACCTGGCAATTTCACTGAGAATCCGGGCTAATTAGCCCATCCCAAGTGCCATGCTAATAGGAAAATAAGGCTTTTTGATGACCAAACTAGGATCTTCACCTCACTGGGGAGATGTACCAGCTCCCTGGGGACAAGCTCAGGCAGACTGGTACAGCCTGCTGCTACTCAGTAGAGATAACATATCTCCTGCTTGATTCCCCTTACTTTCTCCATCCAGGTAGCAGTAAGGTCCCTCAGAAGCCACATGACAGACCACCACTTTGGGTCCTCTCGGCTTTGTGTGCTCACAGGATAAGTGATGATGACCACTGATATCCATCTTCTAGACAGAATAAATGAGCCCAGATCTGCCACTATTGGCAGGGTGATGGGCTTATAACTTGTGGAGGGCAAGTCCCAGCTCTAGAAGTTACCTCTTGTTGGCCATGTACTACTTTGTTACCTCAGCTGCCATTTCCACAAGTAGCTGTTCTCTAATGTCCTATAAATGATGGAAAGGAAAGAGGTTCTCCAGAAACCCAGGCAGGCTCTTGCTCCAAATCACTGTCAGCCTTCCTACTTCCACAGCCTGTACTGAGGGACTAGCTTCTGTAGGTGACATTACTCTTGCAAAGACACCTCATGCCATCACTTGACACTCAGAGTCTCTGCCAAATTCAGGGGCACTGCTCACGCTCATCATCCAGGAGGGACTCAGGGTTTGCAGGAAGTGAGTCAGAACAGAGAGGGATCAAGTTCGGGGTAAATCTGATGGCATAATCAGCTCATTCCAGACCATGACTCTTCAGGACACTGTCCTGGCACAGGGGTCATATTAGTCCCTACATAGCCACACCAATACTTACCATTCAGGAGCATCACTGGAAAGTACCTTGAGATCAGCAGGTCACAGCACATTTCAAAGAAGAAAAGGTTTCTAGTCTTCTTCACCTCACCAGGAACCTCAGCCAAGTAATTCCAATCAGTAGGGATGGGAGATTGAGTGGGTAAGTCGTGCTTGAGCTCAGGATTAAGAGGCAAAGGTGAGAATAGTACCACAACTACCTCTGCTCCCTTTCTCCCTTTGGACCTGTCTTTTTCTATGAGAAGGTGAATGGTTTCCTGATTGCTTCCAGAGCAGATGTGAAAGCCAGGCAGGCAGCCCAGCCTGGTTAAGCCAGCTGCCTTAACCATGAGGAACTGCTTCTCCTTAGCATGATGCTTATCTGATGGGAGCTGGTGATGCTTCCCTCTTTCTGCCCCCTTGGTTGCTTGCAGTGAGGTGGCAACCTGAGCTGCCTTGAACCTTTCCCTTTTCTTTCTCTAAGCAAAGATACAGTTAAACCATAGCATTTAATTTTATGACAGTAACAGACCAGGCAACAACTGAGTCCGAAAGACAAGCACGTAGAACGGGGAACAAATTGCATGAGTCAGACTAAAAGCTTCATAAATATTGACTGGGTTTAACAGTCCCCCAAGGAACAAAGAATCTCGTGTTGTAACTACATCTCCCCCACCATTATGCACTCCGTCCTCTCAGGGAGCTGCTCTCCTGGCTTATGTGCACAATATTTTAATTCTTTTTTTGCAGTCAAGCTGCTCTGTCAAGGACTTTGCACCAGACATCAGCAGAGTATCTGAGCACCTTCCAGTGATGCTTTAAATAATGGGACTGCAGGGGGCTTGTTCTCTCAAGTTCACCCCAGGGTAGGAGTGACATGGGTAGATATTAAGAGTTTAGATATTAAGAAATATGAATTTAATTACTATTTCTTATTTGTATACAGATACTGGAAAAAAAATCAGATATTAAATATGTAAGGGGTGAAGGCTGAAGAGGACAGGCTGTTTTTCAGTACTTTCTACCGATTCCTACCAGCTGAAGTGAAATTGAAGACACGGGGGAGCAGAGATGCAATAGGAATAGACAGAAGAGAGAGATGGTGTCAGGTCTACAATGGTGACACAGGCAAGAAAGGCAGGCAGGGTGGAAGAGAGAAAGGATGGGGTTACAGAAGGTGGAAACAGTTTTTTGGGCATGTGATAGGTGATAGAGGCACGGTGGAATGAGGTGGATTACACTAAGTCACTGCCCAGGATGGTGAGCAAGATGACATCTGCCTTTCTCACATGGTGTATGAAGCTCACTTCACCCCTTCTGTGAGGACATCTTCCCTTTCTTGACTGCTAAAAGGTAACCAACTTTTCCCTGCTTTGTTTGGGCTGCCAAGCCCCATCCCCCCGCCTTTCACTCTACAAGATGCCCTCTCCTTATTTCCAAATTTGTCATTCCCCACCTTCATCTTATTCTTAGAAACACTCTACGCAAGAAAAGTGATACATGAGTCTCCCCATATGTACTGTACAGTATAAAAACCTGTCTCTGCTAGCTGAGACTACCTGGCTGTGGCCAAGTTCCATCCTTGGTGCAGTGGTTGCAGGACAGTTCATATGCCCTTTCTCCCATTCTTAAGCAAAAGCTCTTCCCTGAAAGGTCCTCCCATAGCAGGTTGTTTCTGTTGGAACCAAGCAAACTCTTTAAGTAGACACCACAAGACCATGGCAAAGCCCGTGGATGCTATTGAGGCTTACCTGAAAGACCTGATGCACGTGGTGCTTCCCTGTGTTCTCAGGGAGCTCTGGAAGGAGGGGGGAAAAAAAAAAAAAAGAAAGAAAAAAAAATCCAAATATCCTCTCTCTCTCCAAACCCCAATGTACAGCATGCAAAATGGTCTGGAAACCTGCCACTCCAGGCTGGCTCTGGAAAGTAGCCCTCTCCAACGTTCCTGTTTTCAGCAGCTCAACACTGCCTCCTGCATTTTACCAGTCACTCAAAACCCACACTGAACTCCCCTTTTCTGAAGTTTACTCTGAAACAGTAAGGGTTACTGCTTTGGGGTTAAACTAAGATTGGGTCATTTGGGGACTGCATCTCTTCTAGAGGTAGTCCTAGCTTCCTTAGAACTAACAGCAAAGCCCGAAGTAATTTCAAAGAAACTGGGATTTTATATAACATACCTGAAAGCCTTCACCACTCCATGATCTACTCACCTACCCAGCAGAGGAGTCTATGCATAGAAAGAAGCTGAACATTTTGAGGAATATGATTTCTGAGAGCAGTAAGGACCAACACTCCCTAGGGAACAAGGAACCAAGTGCGATGATGCTACCAGCAGGACAGGGACTCATCCCAAAGAAGTACAAGAAAGGCAAGGCCAGAAACAGCAGCCAGATCCAGCAAAGAGTCCAAATGATCAGGGAAGCCCATGATGATGGGACAGATCCAGGGTCAAGATGAAAGTTAATTCACCAGTCAGAATCAGGGCTGTTGATAGCAACCAGGCTCAAATGCATTTCAGTGAACAACAGACAGGTCCACACTGGTGGAACGTTTGAGGTCAAGCAGAAAAGTTAAGCTGTAGGTCATAGTCCAGATCAGTAGGAGCCACAGACAGTTTAGCTATGGACTAGGATCTCTCCCATACAGCTCAGGCAAAAGTAAAAAGAGCCCAGGGCTGCTTTTAAATGGGGCTCCTCAGCCTATGGGCAGAGATGGTGGTGGAGGCCCCAGCTGAGGCTGCTCAGGACTGGTAACACCCTCAGGGCCCTGACACATGTAATCATCTCTCTCACACTCAGAACTGGTGCAGCTGAGTTGTGTCATCTGCTTGGGCCAAATCTTTTCTATTTCTGTCCTCTAGACTGGCTGGCTTTGTCCACACTCATCAATTTTCCAGTTCAGTTGGCTTTGATTACCTGAAGTCTGCCTAGCTCTATGAAAAGAGAATCTTTAACATGAAGAGGCTTAAACAGACTAGAACCATGAGAGGTGAAGATATAGCTTGCATGTTCATGGTCTCACTATCTTTGAGCTCTAGACACAAGTGCTCAGTGGATGATGTAGAAGAAATTAGCACTGAGTGACATAATAATGAGAATATGGGATTATCTTGTTTTCTTATTGACAATAAAATACATAAGAACAACAAAATGTAATAGTATTTCCAGCACTTGGACAAATGGGCTAAAAGAAAAGGCATTTTCTGGGTGGGAGTCTTACAGAAGCACAACACTGCAAATCAACCATCTCATAATTGCAACAAATGCAAAAAGTTCACTACTATCTGGCAGCAACTGTCAGGCATCTATTCCCCCACCCACTGAGAACACCTACCCTTCACAGCATCCAGTAATGTCCCTTCTGGTATGTAAATGTAGAATGGCAGTCCCTTAGCTTTGCCAGGGATCTCACTTGGTAGGACTGAAACATTCTCTGTGAGTTGCTTTGTGGGCCAAACAATTGCAGTGACCCAGAACCGATGTTTCTGATGTGAAACTGATGTGAAACTGATGTGAACTGATGTGAAAGAGCAAATCCCTGGGGAATAGCTCAACTTCCTGAAAGAGCCTGCCAAGGGTAGGAAAAACTAGTCCAAGATCTGAGGATTCTGCATAAACTTAAACGATATGGGGAAACCCACCTTTTATATCCAGACAAAGTCTATTTCACAGCAGATTTCAGGGCAGACTGGTAGGGACCTGGCAAGACTTTTAATACCAAATCCTTTTCTTAAGAATGTAATTTTGAGTCAGAGCTACTATTGTCCACCCTGGACTCCTGTGCAAGGTGTTATGTCATCAACTTACAGCCTTTGCTTCATGGGTGCTGCTCTCCTCCAACCAGTTCGAAACAGGCAGCTTAGGAAAACAAGAGATGGCTGGAAAAGTGTTCCCAGTAGGACATAGGTGTCCTTCGGTCCTTTGTGAAGAAGGGGAATACTTCTGGTTGATCATTGGTCCACAAGACTGATGGAAAAGACAAATTTAGTTTTATTTGTACATCTTATATCTGCAGGGAAAATTCTGGAATATTTCCTCAGTATAGAAGCATTCCTTGATGGAAGAATCACATCCATTTTCACAGGAACTTCTTGCAAAAAAAGTGAGTCTCTCCCTCCATCTTTTTAGTGGAAAGTAAATATTAAAAGGGATATTAAAAGGCTAGCTATTCTATAGCTATCCAAGAGGCACGGAAAATCATAGGCAGAGCTGGAGGCCAGAAGCTAAAAGCCCAAACATGGAAATGATATTATCTTTCAGTGAAGATGAAGTGCAGGTACCATCAGATGAAGCCACGCTGGGTAATCTGGCATAATGTGATGTCAAAAAAGCACACAAAGTGAGTCACTAGGAGTGTATGTACAAGTCAGAGCTTGGCCAAAGTGTAGTACAGATGATTCAGTTCTGCAGAGGTAGAAGTGAAGAACAAAGTTTAGCACTGTTACTATTACATCATTTTTCTTGGTAAGGTTGCAATAAAAAATTAGTAATGGGTCCCTGATCAATAGTGATGGACAGGCAACAAGTACAGTCCAAACCAAGATGTAGTCAGGACCTGAGAAGACACGGAATACATGCGTCAAGAATTTGCTCTAAACTAATAAAATATGGCTGTGCAGCCAGAACCATCATCTGACCTTCCACTTCTTTTTTTCTCCAAGAAAAAATTGAAGACAGTTGCCCATCCTTGATGTATTCCATGTCTGCTGCCAAATCTGCACTCCCCCACTCAGATATGATCCTAAAATAGGGTGCGATGCCTTTCTCATCGACAAAGCCGTAAGTCACAGTGAGTGAGACACACTCAACATCCCCCAATCAGTGAAATGAAAAGAGCTCTCCCCCTCTGTTTCACACCACTTCAGCACTCATTATATCTCACATTAATTAATATAGGCACTAGGAAGTGAGATGATAAATTACAAAAACCCATTAACCTGATTCTGTCCAAATTGGTGACATACAGCAACTTGTACATTAGACAAATATTCTTTCCTAATGTGGGAGTCCTTGTGCCTAAACTCCATTAAAGCAGCAGTCCTGAGAAAATATCTTTAATGTATGGATGGATGGAATGTATATCAACTTGCGTGGACACTGCACGCCTGTGGGAACATCAGAATTCATTAGATCAGTCTGATATGAGATATATTGAACAGGTTCCATCTGACATCTGTTACTGGGTTGTTCTGTCCACTCCCAAAGGAGTGAATCATATTGACAGGTTGAATTATATCTCAAGAGATATTTTTCTCCCCTCCTCCAAAGGCCATTTGCAATCACGGCACATCCACTGCCTCTTAAAAGTGAGCTCATCTGGCACTGGGTTGCACTGAAGTCCTTCACCGTGCCTGAAGGAAGAATGCTTTTGGGTGGTGGGAACGTGGAGAAGATGTCTCTCCAGCTGTTCCTTGGGGTGCTAACCATCTTGACCATGACTGTGTATGTTCCATCTACACAAGGAGAGCCTTTTTTACTACAAGGTAAGCTGGAATACAGACTAGATGACACAGGTAGGTGGTTATCTTTTTGCTTTGCTTTGCTGCTTGTCATGGCCAATGCAACCCTCGCTTATATGTGAAAGAAAATAAAATTAACCTTGAGCTGTGCTAAACGATCAACTAATGTGGGTGCTACCCAGAAGCTGGTTCATATTAGCACGAGCTAAAGATGTCTTTCTGGTCTGCAGCTGGTTGTATGACATATTCTGCTAATCAGTAATAAATATCAGACCTGGTGAAATCTGGTAAGGGTAGCTCTTTCTCTCCCAGAAGAAAATTTCCAAAGCAAAACAGGAGAATATCAGAGAGTAGCAATTCCAGTACGTACCATATGAGATTTAACAACTCATAAATGTCAGTAGTAGGGTGATGCTGAACTTTTTTATTCATAAGCCTTCTTTTTATATGTTCTTCTCTCATAATTTAAATTAATCTTAGCTTGAACTTATTCTGCAGGGAAATGTCAATCATTAATCTTCTTTCTTGAAGAGACTTGGCAGTGGAAAAAAAAAGAGCAGCTAAATATAGGCTTGAAAATAACATTGCTTTTCAAATGATTTTTCCTCTTATATCACCTATTTCTTTTTGTAATGACAACCAAAACATTCCTGAGGCCACTCTATCTAAATACTGCTTCTGTTTAGTTTTCGCTAGAGTGTTTAGAGTTGTTTGGGGTTTTTTTTGTTTTGTTTTAGTCTTTTTTTTTTTTCTTCTCTGTAGCAAATCCCCCATATGACTAGAAGTAGCTATTTTAAAATCATAACTGTCTTTCAGACTTAGGCATGAGGTTTATGGCACTCCACACTGACTGCAAGTTTTACACAGCGTGTAGCTCTGCTGACTCCCTTGGGTTTATTTCTAGAGCTCACAGTCAGGACCTGGGGCTTCAGCTGCAGCATGTGGCAGGGTTGAGTCTGGCCAAATACTTGGAAGCAGCACTTTGGCCAGGACCCCTCTGCTTCTGCAGATTTATGTGACTTTAGCTAATGGAGCTGATCCCCACATACTCTTGAGCATCCTTAAGGCTCATCTGGTGCAATATTTTGTCTTATGTATCAGAAAAAATGGCATTCATCCCATCACAGCTATGTAGAGCTGATGGCTATACGAGACCATTTTCTCCTTTCTCAGCTCCTTGAAAGGAGTGAGCCAAGGTCCTAAAGATCCCAGAAGAAGCCAAAAAAAAAAAAGCTTTTCTGGATAATTTCTCAATATTTTTCAGAGATAATGTAGGCATCTTCTAGGACTTTGTAAGGTCTGGGTGTGGCACAGGGGTGTTTAGACCAAAGATTTTGGGGAATGGCCATTCTCCCTGTAAAGTCTGTCTCCCATTCTGATGCAACATTCAGGTTCCAGGTGATTCTGGAAATCTGTTCATCGGAGCCTTTGGGGCTCTGATTAATCCCATCCCCTGTGTCTTTTGGTTTCTGCTGAACCCTTGACTTTCACAACCATTCATTTGAGGGCTTAGCCACAACCACTAAAGCAAAACCACTGGAAAGCTCCCTAAAAGGGCCTCATAGAGAGGTCCAAATTGCTTTAGAACAGCAGCTTGGGGAGGTTTTTCCTGGAAAACAGAAAAATTCTGCCTGGCCTACAGCTACTGTAAGAGACTTCCTTTGGGGATAGAGGTTTCTTTAAACGCCTCCACACCTTGGCTTTGTTCGGGAAGAATCCTTTAATAGTACTGGTAATCAGATAGAGCAGCCCCAAGGCTGAGTGAGCACAAGAATAGACCGTGGGGCTGCAGGGCTTTTCAGCCATGGTATCCACACATCAGCCCTCGTGAGGAGTGAGTTCCCACCTCTGTTGGCCCTGGGAAGGTGGATGGTGTGAGTAGGGAGAACATCTGCGGTTTTGAGAAGAGAGGAACTTGCTGGTTGCTGTCTGGCTCTGCAGAGGCACCCACTACATCCACCTTGCAGAAGAGGTCAGGTCTGTCTCAATCAAGGTGATGTCTCTGCAGCCAGCCATGCTGATGAGGCTGCAGTGAGACTGGCCAGCAGCCTGGAGCTGGCAGGGAGGGCTTCCCCATCCTGCACCCTTTCACTGCACAACACTCACTGCCTGGACATTTTATTCTGTGCTCACACATCCTCCTCTTCCCCCAAGCTCTTTCACCCTGATGAAGTACCGATGGGAGATACTTGCCTTTCACTTCTTATCCCTCTTAATTTTTGTTTTAATTTGGGGGGCTGGAGGGTCCATCCTTTTTGTTGTTAGAGATCAATAAAGGTGTGTTTTATGTGCTGCAGAGAACCGAGTGCTTCCGGAGAGAGAAGACACAAATCATGAAGACACACTGCTGACTCTGCTTCTTAACAAGAAATTTGCTTGGCGGAGACCAGAAAATATTGGTAAGCAAGTGAGATGGGAGATCTCAGCTTCTTGAATCTGTGTTTGCGTGAATGCAAGGAACCTGCTCCTCTGGTTCCTCAGAAATACTAACTGCTTAGAAAGTGGAAGCACCTGATAAATTGCTTAAATGTGATTAATGTCAGATGTTTTCCATCATGGGGCTCCCAGACCTGCTTTTGCAATGCAATGTAAAGCTGACCAAAATCAAGTGCCCTAGATCTTCAGACACTCAATATTGATCTGGCAAGGAAGGATGTGTGTGTACATAAGTAATAACAAGAAGAGGTGCCCCTGCTATCCTTAAGATGTTGTGTCCTATGCTTGGAGCATGGGCCAGCCTTGGGAGTCACCTCTCCATCTGCACTCCATACAGCCCCATGTGCTTTTGAGAGACATCTCTGTGCCTTGTTGACATGCCAAAACCAGCAGCATCTTGTGGGTGCATGGTGAGGTGGCATCAAGATTTTGCAGAGAACATATGACTGAGATCCCTTGAGGTCAGGTGTAGGTTGGGACAAAGGTATTGGGAGCTCCTGTCTGAGCCTAAGCCTCTGCTACTGCTGGAAGAGTTTGAGTCAATTGGCTCTTCCCACAGAGCAGAGAGGCTGGAGATGGGCCGTGTGGACACTTCTCCTGTCTGTGCTCTGTGAACAGGCAACAATTTAAAACCATTCACATGTGGCTAAATTCAGACCCACTGGAGAGAAACATGGCTTTCTGTGACACTACGCACAGCGATCACAAGTGCCGGATGGATTACAGGGGTCAGCTATTCCCACGGCCACTGTAGCCAGGGAGGGTTTTGGGCTGTATGTGGTGGTTTCAGAGCAGGATACTGCCCTTCCCTGTGAAAACAGCCAAGAACAGGGCCCAGCAAAAATTTTGTCAGAAAATCCGTTTGTCAGAATCACTCAGTGCTCCTGCCCAGCCCCTTGTTAATGCAGTGAGGCAGCAGTTAAACAATCCTGGGACAAATAAACAAACACAAATAAATCAGGTCCTTACAATAACAAAGGCATTCTTCTTGCAAAGGGGATGCATTCAAGAAATAACATTTTTATGATTGGTTTATGGATTATTGCACTTATTACTCCTAGAGGAAAAGCTGCATTTTATGCCAGACAATTGAATCTAATGAATCTCCGAGCAGAGCACAGACAGAGGATTTACAGCAGGCAGTTTCTCAAGGCTTCATCCATAAATTAACTTCCTTCCCCCTGCCTGAGATAATCTGTTCCAAATTTCGACCGATGTTCATTTTCTATTCATAGCAGTCATTGGCCAAGTTTACAGTTTGCAGAAAGTTGAGCAAAACAGGCACTTGAAACTCTAAAAGAGGTAAAAATGTGTAGAATAATAATTAAAAAAGCAACAATAATATTATTATTAAAAATAATAATCTCTTAAGTGGCACTTTTGACTTGTAGATATGAAAGCCTGGCTGTCTTCACTTCATGGATATGTAAAGACACATTTAAGAGGAATCTGCCTGAGGTCATTGGTGGCAATGCCAGGAACAGAGCCCTCACCTCCTGACTTCTATCCCATCCCTGTTCCCACACCATCTCTCAAACCAAGCCCTAATTTAATGGAATTGCTTTGGATCTGATGCTTTTTCTGATGGATAAATTTCTGTCAGAAAATACTCAGGATTTTTCAGCTGAACTCTTTCCTTCTCAAAGGAGAAACTAAGGCAGTCGGCTCTTTCTCGGCACCCTCCTGCTTAGCTTCAGACATTTTTTTAAAAAAACAAATGACATCTGGCAATGTGTTTATGTGCTGAAGTCTTATCTGAAGTTGGGGGGGTGTGGGAATTATGTCCCAAGTCCCCTTGGAGATGCAGACCAACGTCTGCTGCCATGAGAGGAGTAGACATAGGAGGCAGCTCCAGGGCTGGTTTTTGGCTTTCTTGTGCATAGACAGCGTAGACATTTTCTAGCTTTTCATAGGTTTTCTGTTTATTTTTGTGCATTTTTTTTCCAAACTGGCACTCAAAACCAGCTGATCACTTTGTGTTCCCCATCTAGGAGAACTGCTGTAACACAGTCATTCAAGGTGCTTTCCATTGTTTCATCTATCTTATTAAAAATTAACTGGTTTTGACATCAGTTTGAGTCTTGAATAAAATACCTCAGTCTTCAAGAGGGGTGATCTTGAAATCCCCCATCCCTTCCTGCAGCTTTCCCTGTTCTTAGTCCAGTTCCTTCCCAGTTCAGCTGGAGATTTTAGATCCTGCTCATAGGCACCTGACTCTCCCCTTGTCCTAGATGGGATATCTCAGGGCCATTCATTTATCCACCTGCACAGTTTTTTGGTACTCTACTACACTGCTGCTGAACCTTGAGATCTCCAAGTCTGATCTTTGAAGCTGTTCCCCAGGTCCCTGGGCTCCCCTAACATTTAGAGGTGTGGAATCTGTGTGCTCACTGCTGTTACTTTTCTCACTGTTCCACTTTGCCAACTCTGATATTTGGTGACTTACAGAGCTAGGTTAAATCTGTGTCTGCTGACTTCTGTCTGCAAGGGTGATGGGAAGCTAAAAAAGTCTTAAAGGAAGCAGTGGAAGTTAATATGATAGACCAGTGACAGAAAAGCCAGCATTACAAATTTGCAGTTAACACGATATAAGTTAAAAAGCAGAGATTCACCTGAGTTGGTATCACACTGTTTGTGACTTTGTTGGGCCAATTCCCCTAGAGCCTGGTGAATGATAAAGAAGCCTCCCTTGTAATGGAGAATTAAAGTCCTGTAGAACTCAGCAGAGAATTCAGAAAAGAATCTTGCTTCTTCTGTCACTGCTTCTGCTGCCATACATTTGGAGATCACTAACAGGAATTAAATGATACCTAGGTTTTCTCTTCTCAATCCCTGAAGAGGCTAAATGAAGAAACTATTTTGACTTGAGGTTTGGGAAGTAATACAGATACTGATGTTAGTCTCTCCTGTTTTTCAGACTGGGAGCTGGCAAAGAAATTTGAAGAGCTTGAACAGGTGAGAGGAGAAACTGCACAGAAATATATATGCAAACCATTCTATGAATTGCTAAACAATTGTGCATATTCTCTATTCTGTCTTTGCATCCTGTTTAACCTGGGTTAAATAAGATGCACAGCTTGGAAAAGATTAAAAAGAGAGCAATGTTAGAGAGGAGTGCAATAAAAGCTGAGGCAGCTATTGCCTCTGCCACCAGTGAAAGGGCAGCAAAGGCCCAGCCATGAAAAAAAAATAAAAAAACCACCAAAGGAAATCTCCCTGGAAGAAAATGGCAGGAGGAGGGGAGGTCATGTTGCCTTCAGTTGGCTGCAGTAGATAGCAGGTTGAAGTTAGAGGGATAGCCACTACACCCTAATCCAGAATGATTTTTCTCTGGGCTTTTTGCTAGAGATGGCTCTTTACTACCCAGGGACAGAGCTGTGCTGAGCAGAGGACACACACAGAGATAGCAAGAGGAAGCCTCATCCTGCACCCAGTGCCCAGGAACAGGGAAAGATGTGCAGCAGCCTTGACATGGCTCCCACTGTGTCCCAATCTGCCAGCAGTGGAAGCCCTTTTTCCTCTTAGGCCAGGTCCAGCTGTTCTTGTGGATCCTGGAGATCCTGCTGGATTCCACTTGGTACTTTTCACTTCAGTGAAAAATCACAGTGCAGAAAAAACACACTAGTTCCCTGCTTCAGTGCTGAGGGACATTAAGCTCTAACTTCCCTCAAGAAACAGTGCCAGGGCAGAAGTCTAGGTAATGGCCATAAGTGTTCCCAGTCTGCTAGAAAAAAGTAGCTACAGATGGAGAAGAAACACCATGGACTTTCCACATTGTAACCAAGGAAAGCTATCAGGAACAGAGGGGAAGGGGAGGGAGGGATGGAGAGACAAGCCAGAGCAACAGAGAAGCAGTGCTCTCTGCTGCAATGGGTAGATGCGTGGAGACCTCCTGACCCAGCACTGACTTGACTCTTAGTGGTGCAACATCCTTCTACACAGCCCCCTCTCCACAAGGGTTTGACTCTGGGGTATGGGGGGACAGCAGAGGGTGCTTACAGTGCTGCCACTAAACAAGTACTTAATGGAGGAGGACGTGAGGAGGTGTGAGTGTTCCAAAAGCAAATCCTTCTGGAATGGGCCTGCTCCAGGGAAGACTCTGTCCTTCCCAGTGATGCTGTCAGCCAGACTGCCTGTACCTCCTGTCTCAGAGCTGCCCTGCATTTGCCAGCATGATGTGGAGCACCTTGTGGTGGGGTATTTGTTTACTGATGTGTTTCTTTTTAAACAGCTAGAGAAGTTGAAGGATCAGCTCTCAAATGAGGAAGGGTCAGAGGTGGCCTATGCCTTGGAAAGCCTCTCAGCATCCCAGCCCAAAAAACGCGGTAAGTTTTGGGTTAGAGCTCTGTAGCCATCCTGTCCAGCTCTCACCTCCAGGGCTTCCTTTCTGCAACAGACAGTGACAGTTAACATGACTCAAATGTGCTCAGATGGCTGGCTGGTTTAGCAGCTGGTGGAAAGACCACGTACCCAACCCCATTCACTGTCAGATACCCTGGGTCAGCACACCCAGGGCTTCACCGGAGGCAGTCAGTGTTGCCTCCCTCTTTTCACAGAGAAACATGGGCAATGAGTCCCTGTCCTGGAGGGGGGCAGGTCTGTATGAATACAGCCTCCCAGTGCACTCATCGCTTTGCTCTGGGCACAAAACTGGTGCTGAAGGCAATAATGAGACATGTGGACTGCAAGCAGTCCCCTCTGCCAAGGTCAAACAGAGAAAAAAGAAGCACTTGTTTGTACTGCTGAAAAGCAGCTGAAAAGGGTATGGAAATCAACCAAGAATGCAGGGAACTAAGATCTTGTAGGTCCCTCAGTTGGTCTTCAAGCTTTGTCCAGTCTGTATCCAGTGCCTCAAGAGCATATTGCACCAGTGCTCCTGCAAGGCTGCCCCTGACAAGCACATGGACAATGCAGTTCACACTGGCTTTCAGTGGAGTCCTCCACAAAGCAGTGGCAGCTGTAAAACAGAAGTCACTGATGACAGATCTGGCCTAAAACCAAAAGAGCTAGTTCTGTCCTTTCTCCACACGCTCTGCATACGTGCAAGTTGACAACTTGCCAGACAGCCAAGAGAAAATCCCTTTGTGCCAGTCTTGCTTAAGTGCTTAGGTGATCCACAGAAAATCTGCAAATTATAAGTAACCCTGGAGGCTGTCATTAATTTGGATAGCCTAATTCATGGTCCCACCAGTCTGGAAGGTTCAAATGTAGATAAAACTACTTCCACCTGCCAGGTTTAAATCAAATTCTGCCAGAAACTAAAGCAGAGAATCTTTGGCTTCACCAAAGTGATTCCAGTCTGGGAGGAGCTCATGTCTCAGCATGAGCACTGCTGATTAAGTCAAAGCTTTCTCCCAAGAAAAAACAGGTAGAAATCTCTTCTCATACTTGATGTTTAGGAGACCCACACAACATTCAGATAGTACATGCTAGTTATACAACTATTTTTTACAACACTGAAATGTGCATCCTAATCTGGTCTTCTACATAATATCCCACAGGGATCAGTATTGTTTAGAGAAAAAGTTAACAGCAGAGTGATAGTGTATGGGTTTAAAAAAAAAAAAAGTTGTAAGGACAAGATCTGGTCTCTTCCAGTCAGTAGCCTGCTCTCCCTGTCAACCACAGGTGAAAAACCTTGCACATAACTGAGGCAGCAAAACTGCTAGGCAGCAGACCGGGAATTAAAAGCTGATTGCTGACATTGCTGAAGTAGAGCAAAAGCAAAGGCAATCCCTAATAAATCAAGCAACATAGAAACAACTTTTAGACCCCTAATTTACACTGTAAGGAGCTAAAAGAAACACCTTCTGAAAGTGTTACATGAGGTCAAAGCTGGTTATTGAGATGTGCCCAGAAACCACGATGCTGGCCTTACACTCCAACACTCTCAAGACATGGGGCTTTTGAAACCTATTCCAAGGCTACATCAGTAAGGTAGAAAGTCACTTGGATGCTAACATCTTTCTCTTGTATCCCTTCACAGCCTGCTTTTGGAAATATTGCATCTGAAGGCTTGCCGGGACTGGAGGATGAAGATGAGCCCTTCCCCAATCTGCCGTGCTGGGTATTAATGTGTTAAGAGTTTGTTCTGTTCTCTCATCATGCTGCTAACTTGGATGCCATCCTCCATGACTGCACCATAGCCAAGTCTAACAGGGACCATCACAGGAGCTGGTAGCCCACCACAACTCTCCACCATTCCTTCCTTCCAGGTTTAATCTACTGTGATTTTCTACTTGGAAGATGATTCCAAATTTCCTTGCTGTCCTGTGTGTGCCATCTAGTCTGCTGCCACTCTACACCCTTTCCCTTGTCACCAGTTACCCCAAGGCACCAAACACTAACGCAACTCCCCTGAGCTTGGGCCTCTGCCCACATCTGCAGATGTTACTCACGGTGGTGTCTGGGTTTCCCGTCACCTCCTGGGAGCAGGTCTGTGATGACCTAACACCTGCTGTTGGGACAGGAAGGCAGCCTGGGTGTGAAGTGGAGGGCTCAGGGCTGCCTGCCTCAGCTTGCTGAGACAGAGCTGTTCCTTGTTGTATCCTGTCAGCATACACAGTAGGTTTGGGGGAGGACAGGCATAGAAGTCTGGATCCTTTGGATATAATTCCAATAAAGATTTTCTGTTGCACAGAAGCATGTGCTGTTTTCTTTCTCATCCCCTTCAGAGGCCCAAGGGGCAGCATGTTTCCCTTGATGCAGATTCTTGTTACTTTCATGGTTCATATGGAGTTACAATCAAAAAAAGGCTCCCATTAAACACCCAGGTATAGCAACACTGCCCTGTTTTAATGTGCCTGAGGAAGAAGCCATTATTCTGACCAGAATTGGGAATAACAGTTGGGTTTTCTTAAATAATACATCCTGTTGTTCTCACAGGACTCGACCAAACCCACTGATTTCTACCTACTCACCCCAAAGAAATGTTCTGAGCAGAGATTTTTGGCTCATCTGACTGGTCAGTGCAGATGCTAGCTGACTTTTTCTACTTCAGAATATGCTTCCCCCTGTCCAAAAGGAAGAGATCACAATCCATCAGTGGTTTCTACACATATTCATCTTAAGTCATGCTATTCACATTCATTTGCAAAAGCGAAGGACCACGTTCCCAAAGTTGCACATTCAAAATAAATCCCAATGCTAACTTTGAGGTTTCCTACAGATCAGAACCAGGTAGCCACTGTGAATTTGTGGGCTGATTTTGACTAGAACTGAACTGTCTCTCCAGCTCTGTTGAGCCATGCTACATATTCTTCAAAAGTTTACCACTCCCAAAGCTGTAATTACTATGCTACATTCATTGCCATGGGTTCTGGCAAGAAGTGCACGCTTACCATAGCAGCACCTTGAATGGACTTCATTAACAGGAGATCTAGTCATCCTGTTACAGGCCAAAGCTGGCATCTGTGGAATAAAACCAGCTTGATTGTATCAGAGAGGTCTAATGACACACAAAGTACATTTTGCTGCTAACATTAATTCTTTGTTATTTCCTTGGCAGAGATTCAGAACACACTTCCCATTTTCTGTTGGTTTTGTGCAAGTGAAGAGGTACACAGGAGCATACTTCCACATACCCTCACTACAGCACCAAATCCAGGAAAAAAATATAGCCCATTACCAAGAGAAGTGTCTCTCTGAGAGTCTGGTGCTTCAGCTGAAAGGGAGGTCTATTACAAAAGCTGGTACAGATGCTTTAAGCTTGAGGGAAATCCCAGTGCAATGGAGGGCTGAAGCAGCAGGCTCCCTCTGTTACCTGCTAGCTGTAGCCATGACTTCCCAGCCCAGTGTGACAAATCATCAGCAAGC
This sequence comes from Chloroceryle aenea, assembly GCA_013399075.1. Lineage (NCBI taxonomy): Eukaryota > Metazoa > Chordata > Aves > Coraciiformes > Cerylidae > Chloroceryle > Chloroceryle aenea. Next base: position 158,544 of record VWZY01001259.1, on the reverse strand, counting down.
CAGGAAAAGGAATACAATTGCTGTGGCTGTTTAATGGTTTGCTTTGATTCTAGACACAGGATTTTCCTGGAGGGCAATGCTGCTTAGCACTCATTTTTAGCCCACATTGTTTGCTACATCCTATCAGTGCAGTTATTTAATTGCTCATGGTACTTAAACTACCCCACAGTTTCCTTATAGGCACCGCATTGTGCTGTGTTAGCTGCTTCTGCTGGAGTGCCACTTCCACATCGTGGCTGCTCACACCTTACCCATGCTTGGGCAGTCACTCTTGCTAAAGTTAATGACCCACAGGCCATAATTAAAGGTATTTCCCTTAGACATTCTAGTAGACCGTGTTGATTTATTAGCAGAAAATTCTCACAAGCATCTGAATGTATTTGGAAACAGGCAGCTGAGAGCAAATCTAGCATGGAATGGATACTGCAGTACATCATGTTACATTTGTTGACCTCCATGCTATGCACAATGACAGAAGTGATCCACTATTGCCTAAGAAAACAAATGGTGGTGTTCAGCCTTTCAGACATCACCATATTTTAAACAGCACCTGCCACTTTATGTATTTCAGAGACTGCTTCTAAAGCCACAGGAGGTCTCGGTGTGCTCTGTGGTGGATGGGGCAGAGGAACTGGAAGGCTGTTGCTTTCTTCCAAGTAGTCCACAAAATGAAGAGGAAGTCAAGAGCAGAACTGAAGCTCCTAGCTCCCAGTTCCAAGCAACACCACTAAAGACAATGCTGTCCTGCTTTGCTTTCACATCACCCTTCAGATGGAGGGAGGGCATTTCTGCACACAACTTAGAGGCTTTAAAACCCCTCTTTCTTTGGAAGCCCTGGCTAATACCTGCCAACCGTTAAACTTTCATGATCCAGCAGTGTCTTTGCAAAGCTGCTGTGTTATTACTGGATTCCTCTGATCTGAGTCTCCCAAAATATGTCACACAATGACTGTGTCCATGCTGCTTTAGACAGATAGCTGTGTGAGTGGTCATGTCATCACTTCCCTAATCTGCCCATGCCCCATACATACAGCTACCTCACAAGCAGATTATGTGCTAACTCCCTGGATGAGCTCAGTGCAAGAAGATAACTGTTTGCTAAACCAGAGGGCAGGCTTGGGACAGGCTCAGGATGGGTGGTGGCAGTGCACTGCAGAAGACAGGGTCTTGTCTGAGACAGCATTTGTAGACTTGCTTCTAGCACAGACAGAAAATCTTGTCTCCACTCAGGCTATGGGCAACTACCTAGTCCAGGTGTCAGAGCTTTCACCTTCAAGTTTAAAGGCAGAAAATGAGCCATGGGACGAGGGGAAAAGCAAGGAGCAAAACTCCAAGACAACGACGTGGATTTACAGCCTTTCCTTCTGTCTTTCTATGACTTTCAAGAGTTTGGTCTGGAAAGCACCTGCAGTGCTTCACCTCACACACAAGTACTGACAGCTCACCCAGTGAAGGAGGAATGTAACTCTGCTAGAGAACTCTCTGCTCAATGGGAAGGAAAGGGTTACCTACTGATGTGATTCACTGCTTTGTGAAGCTGCTTTCAGCAGCATCAGCCCATCTGGGAGATGTCAAGAAAAGCAAAGTTTCTTACAAATTTTCTGTGGCTGGGCCAGTCCTGGTCTCAGGGAAGGGCTGTAAGCAAGAAGGACACAGTAAAGGTCCCTGCTGTGGCTGAGCACTGCCCCTCTCAGACATGAACTGGATGATACCCGCCTTCCTGAATGGGATCCTCATGTCCCACCGTGGCCTGAAGCAGGGTCGTTGCTCCAAAGGCCCAATCCTCACAGTAGCTTTAATTTCAAAGCTTCACTGATATCCCAACTCTTTTCCTGCAGCTTACTGAGAAGCTGACTGTACTTTTCCCCATTTTACTAGCTGATAGCTAGGGGTTTTGTGTCTCATATAAAATTAGGAAATTAATACTAAATTCCTATCTTCAGCCTTACTCTCTGCTTAACACAGGGTGTTTGGCAAGAATTATTTTTTTTCTTAATCCTGAATGATCCCTTTCTCAATGGATCTTCTTTTTCAATGCCAAGGATGATTTCTATCCAAGATTAGTAATCCAAGGAATTTAGCTGACATGGATCAAAGCCCATGAGGTTTAGAAAATATCAGATGGGAATCTGAGCATTGAGATGTCATCAAACAGCTCTTTTCTGCTACATTTTATAACCTGGAAAGAAGTGAAAAGCATAAAATAGGATTTCAGATAACCTGTTTTACTCTGAAATGAAGTGGAGAAGACATGTTTACATTTTACCAGACTGAGAAATACTTGAACTTTTGGAGTTTGATGTCTGATTATGCCCCATGCACACATCAAGAGTCTAAAATAAGGCATATGATGCAGATGGTCTAGGAAGTAGATGACTTCATATTTGGATGCTATCCTATGTTATTCATAGGAAGGAGAGAAACATATTCATCAGCTCAAAAGCAGCAGCTAGAAATCTCACCACATTTCAGGATCTGCCACATGATGAATACATGCCTATATATGGTGCAGAGATAAGACAAAGACTACTAAAAACATCAGGACAAATACTAAGGTGTTGTCACAGTTCTTATTCATGCTAACTCCTAGTAAAGTCAGTAGATATCTTCTCCTGAACAGCAGTTCAAATGAATTCTAGGTTTGTCCCACAACTGTTAAATCCTCCTTTCATCCACCAAACAAAACACCCTCTTGAAAGAAATGTGCAAAGCAAACTGTCTGCTTTTCATGGACTGCTTCTGGCATTTCTGAAAGTTTTATTTTCAATTAAAAAAAAAAAATTCTAACAGTCCTTGCTAGGATAATGAACTTCTGCAAGTTTAAGAAGTAAATGCCATGCAATTAAACTATATACATATTTTCCCTCCTATCGGTGACACCATGCACAACTGTGAGAACACTCTGACCCAATGAATTGAATTTGTTATTATCTGTAAATGCAACATTTGTAAAATGCAACGTGAAACAGATTTTGCAGGAGGTCAATTCCTTGAGTATCATATCATTAATAAATGACAAGACATTCTGTGACGGATCTTCTGTGTTTCTGTAATGTTTCCAATACAGCATCAGCCATTCAGAACAGAAGCACCTGTAAGCAGAAAAGCAGTAAACATTACAGTTTCCCATGTCAGAAATGCAAGGCTCTAAGGTGGTCTACAAGAGATGAAAAGGTTAGGAATACTTGTTTTCTTTTAGTGGGGTACTAAGTTGTATTTTAGGTCATTCAAGGTAAACTGACAGTCACAACCTATGTTAGAAGAAGCCATCATTCCCCAAGCTGCTCTTTCCCATGCCTACTGGCATGACTTGGTACCTCCATGGCACTGAGATCAGGTGGGGTTTTCCGAGCCTGCCCACCCCCAGAGTACTTTGGCTTACTTGCAGGAACTGCTCACCCTTGGTGTTGCCAAGACGGCTCACTCCAATTCGGTCAAGAGGAACTCCAAACCGTCTCTTAGGCAGCTCAACCACTTTTCTGCACAGGGGGGATGAAAAGCAAAGAAGGACGGAAAGAATTGGGGAAATACATCATAGGAAGAATCAAAGTGTTACTCCAGCTTTGATTCCTCCATTCATCCCACTAACAACTTACTGTTCAGACAGAACAGATTTTGCAGGAGCAAACATGTGAGTGTTTGAAAACAAGATGCTTCACTTGTCTTACAAATAATAGGCAGGAGTTGCTTATTGTCGTTTTACAGACTGGCTGGGGTTGATCCACTATCCCTGGTTTTATTTAGCAGCAAACAAATAACTTCACAGGTTAACTGCTATTCATAAAAGAAAGGAGATATACTGCATGTATAAAAAGGGAATTGTTTCATCCATACTACCATGTATTTCAGGTGACCCATTAGCCTGGATCTTTGAAATCTCCAGGGCCAACTGAGGTGAAGATAAGTAAGGAGGTAGAAAATATTGCCCAGTAACACTGGGGACAAAGCAGACAAGCCCCAGAAGGATTTTACTGTGGGGTGTCCTGCAATGGACTGTTCTCAAAATTGTATAGAAGCAGCCCTTGAAGAGATTGAAAATGAGGGTTTGGTTTTGTAGTTTTTGCTCTATAGAGTACATTTTCTGATGATTTGATGAATGCAGGTATGAGGAAAGCATGAAAAGTTCTATGCAGGAATATTTTACTTTTTTTTTAAATATAAACCCAACATTTTCTCATTTTAATTCAGCATTTTTGGGCACTTTTTCTACCAGCAGATGTTTTATTTTAATTAATTGTTGAAATGGTGAGATTTTCTGCAGCTGAGAATAACTTCAACTTCTGCCTTTGGAAACACTTGTCAGTGAAATGCAGGACGGTAGAAGCCCTGAAAGATAAACTCTTCTCTCTATCTGTCCTTGTCAAGGAACATAAATAAAAAGCAATTTTCTTCTGTAAATTGGCAACTGCAAATTGACTAGCAGGAGAGCATGCTGTGGTACACCGAAGTCCAGCTACGTGCTAGTATTGCCGTGCTCACTCAGCCTGTGTGGGGCTCTGCACACCCTGCCCAGGATTATCTGCCTAGCCCATGCTCTCATCTGAGCAGTCTCCTTTCCTCACACCTCCTGGGCATGGGCTGAAGCAGCCCATTTCATAATGTCTCTTTTCTAGCTACTTTTCAGAAGAGATCAAGAAATTGGAACTGTCAATGTACTACATACATAGAGAGCAGCACATTGGTCATGCTGGAGCAGTTACAGAACATGGCAAAAGAAGTCGAGCCACTTGTATAGATCTCATTGTCCCTTCCTCAAACACCTACCTATCCAGCTAAGCACAACTAAGCCACGTGGCTGATCCTCAATCCGCTGCCTCAGTGGCAGTGCTCTTTTCCCCCAGGGGTAGGCACAAGCTGGTGGGGGGCAGATGGGAGACTTGGGCTGATGGAAACATGCTGAGCTCAACTTGATAAAGAGAAGAATTAATTTCCCTAATTGGATTATTGGGGGCAGGTAGTAGGGGGGTAGGGTGGGTTCTGCATCATTGGTTGTAACACCATCATCCTCTGTAGTTCAACAGAGAAGGGAATTTTAAAGTCATGCCCATGGGAAAGTCTTGGCAGGAGGGCAGTGCAGGCAGGGCTGGAAGGGCTGTCAGGCAGCTCGACGCAGCAGAGTTTCCCCTCTTGTGGCCATCCTGAGCCACACCAGGACAGCCACTGCTCCCTTTCCAGCCTTCTGTGCTAATTCCATCTTCCAAAGCAGGCTGTGCCTCTCTCAGCACGTCCTAGGGGCCAAGTGATATTTTCTATTTAAAGCAGCTTTTTCTAAGATTCCCAGAATCTCTTTCTCTCTCTGTCTGTCTATGGACCTTTCTACATCTTCTCAAGACTCATGTCTTCTTGTGTACTTTTCCCATGTTTTCAAAGCTTTATAAATTGATGTTGATGAGCAAGGTTAGGATCTGGACCCTCCTGTAACTGGTGGGTGCCACAACAATCTGTTAAGCATATTTACACTTGATCTACTCTTTCCCCAAAGGTTCTGTTGTGTCACCAGACACTACACACACTATATTAACTCAGGGGGCTGAATCTGTTTAAGTTTTCATACTCCAAAGGTTGTTATCTGGTCTCTAAAGGTAACTGTCTCAGCTGGCCCAAGAATGGGCTGTTACCTGCTGTGTGCAGGAAAGTGACAGGGTGCTCAGTCCTCTGTTTTACTCCTCTTAGTACACTACAGTTTCAGAGCACTTGGCTGACCTGCAGTCCATGCTTCTGGTACTATCTGAATATCAATGCAATGATCAAAGCAGCTCAGATGGTTTCAATAAATGAATCAATCCCAAACTTAAAAGTTAATTAGCTCCCCCAAAGGGATAATCTTAACACAAAACTGCAAACGGTGCTGATGATGCTGGGAAAGGAGGAATTTTTTGTAGCATGTCACTCATTTGCATGAGCTCATTATTTAGACAAGCTGTTAGAAAACTTGGACAGTTTTTCACCACAATTTCCCTTTTTTTGTGTTGGTTATTTTTTATGTTGGCTTTTTTTCCTTATACTGCACGTAGAATGAAACAAGATTTCCACCCAAAAAGCACAAGACAAACTGGGAATATCATGTACTTTTGCAAAAAAGGCACTGCAGCTTCAAACATGACCTTCTATTTCTTCCCCTGGAAAGGGAAAGCATGTTAAAAGGCAAACAAAGAATGAGCTGAATTTGATCTCTTGAAGAGATATAAAGAACTCAAGTTCTACTCAAGCTCTACTCAAGGTTTTAAGAAATCTGTATTTTATCACTTTTGGCTCCAGTCTAAAAGTCCTAGTAGCAGACTGGGTGGATAAATGGAAAAACAACAAGAAAATGTTGCAAAATTGTTTGAAAAAAATACTTGCAGTGTTGATTGGCTTTGTGAATATTTTCCCCTTCCAGATTAAGTTTTAAGTATGTTATTAAATACTTTGTGGCGTTGGGGATTCTATCCAAAAGAAGATAGTTACCAGAAGAAGAGAACAATACAGTTAAGCTCTTTCAGATACAGCAAACAGCCCCTTGAGCCTTGCCCTACCCTCACTGGCTCTCCCCAGCCAGATCAAGCATTATTTCTTAGCCCTAGATTAAAAAAAAAAAAAAAAAAAGGCATTTTTAAAATAAACATTAGTTCACATCAGTGGAAAAAACATGCTAAAGAAAGACATATACATAAATGTTCTTTGTTAGCTGCATGGCTCTGTAGGCATAAATGAACCAGTGCATGCGTTGTTCGTCACGGCTGAAAGATTCCACACCATGCGACCATGGTGGTTTCTGAAAAGATTCTCTTGCCTTGATCAGAGGCACCTTACAACCGACCAGTAAACCTCCTGATAGCTAAAGCTAACACATCTGTAATCCAGGACACCTACCAAACACCTCCTTCCAGCATCATCCCTGGTAGGAGCACCTGAGAATTTACCTCTGTTTGCCTTTAGCATCCATAGAGGTTGAAGAAATTCTGTCAATTGGGGACCCAAATCCTGGGAAGCTTCTCTTCTTCTTAGTCTCAGTTACTTCATTCTCCAGAGACACCAGCTCATCAAGAAGGAACAGTTTGGCTGCCAGGTTGGAGGCTGACTTCTCTTCACTAGCAATGGGATGTACCCCTGTGCCCAGAGCAGCAGAAGGCTCCAAAGGCTGCAAAAGAAAGCTGGGGTGTTTACATGTGGCTCCAGATCCAGAAAAAATATTTCAACCAGTGTCACAGCAGCAGTCCTACAAATACATAATCTCTAGGATACTGAACCTGGGACAATGTGTTAAAACAAAGTTCCTTCTGTAAAACACAGCCATTTTTCACCCACAGGAGTTTGCCAAAGGTTGAGGGTTTTTTTTTCTGTTTGTTTTTTTTTTTTTTTAATAGAATTGAACCAATCTTCATTATTATTGCAAGAATTATAAGAAATTATTACTTCACAAACCCTTTTTTTGTAGGCCAGCCCACTCTCTGTATCTCAGCAGTGTGATTAGTATCACTTATAGCATAAGCAGAGTAATGTAATCCTTTTAAAAAAGGCAATCATCATTACCAGACTCCAATATCCTTCCTGGTATTTTTCAGGAGATCAATTTCCATTTTTTAAATTAATTCTAATAAGTAGTAATGAAAACTTATACAGAATTTTCCATCCAAAGCTGACAAATTCATTACTTGTTATGAAACAAATATCCCAGGATAAATTTGCTCAGCACTAACATCCAAAGAATTTAATCAGTAAGGATATGTAGGGAGGTGGAAAGAACAGTATGTTGGACACAGCATTTTGAACCTTAGTTATGACATTGGGCTTAACACCTTTTTAAAACCAAACTGTACTTTGCTACCCAGAATAGATGAGAATCTTGAGGTCTATCAAGAGAGAAATGAAACAAATCAAAGTGAAACAGTTTCTCTGCAAATAAGAGAAAAACACAGAGCAGCAGCTAGTCTATGAAAGCACGTGTTAAGCTGAATTCATTCTCTCTTCAAAGGAGGTGTTTGCCTTCTTGCTCCACTTGATCTTCACTGATTTAAGACAAAAATTTCTAACCAAAACTTTATGCATATGCTATGTATATAGTTTTCTTCTATCTTTAGAATCACACCACTATCTTATTCATACACAATGGGCTTAGTACAAATTCAAAGGATGATGTAATATGCTTGTCTCTACTGTGGTCCACACCATAGTTGTGGTGGTGATGTTTCCCACTGATGGGTGGCATAACTGGGTGATGGAGTGTATAAAACTCTGATCTTTATAAGGGGGAAGCACACGACCACAATCATCACACAAATGATGCAGCGCTGTTTATACTTTTGTAAAAGGTCTCATTTTGTTCTCTTTTTATGAGCCTTAAGTGCACTAATCCTTTCTGTTTCCTTTCAGGGCTATAAAACTTTCATAGAGGTTTGCAACAAAATTATGCCTTTAAAAAATACAGAACTCTTCCCTTTAGTTAGTGGGGATAAGTATCTAAAATGCTTGAAACTAGAAGGTCAAAAATAGTCTCTGCTCTTGAGTACTTTGTGCAGTCTGGTTTTGTCTTTAAAAGGATAAATGGAATCATAAGAAGTAAAGAGACAGCTAAAATGTTAATCAGAAGTAGACCACAGACTTCCTGTGGTGAACCACTGAACAAAATACAGCTTCACAGATAGGCAGAGATAAGTGTAGGGTACAGGGGGTACAGTGGAGGGTTAAAAAAACTTAGGAACAGCAAAGAGGTCACCAAAGACCAGTAATTTTTTCCTCAAGAAAAAGAGCTTCTCAGTCCACCCAGTGAAGTCACCAGATGGAGGATTTAAAGTAAATTTAAGGAGCTACGTTTTAAATCCAGCACATAGATGAAATGGAATGCACTGCCAAAGGACATTACGGATACCAAGATTTTAAACTGTTTCAAAGACAAATTCATACCCATCAGCAGCTAAAACATGCCCTGGTCCAGAGCAAGTCTCTGTATCAGGAAGCCTCTGAAGAGGTTATTGTCTTACATTCTTTTCACACAACACTATCATTGATAGAGCCACCATGTCAGGTCTCTGTGGCATCAGAACAGCAGCTACTGCAGCACTGATGTGGGGAGTGGTTCCCCCAAAACCCATGTAAAGACCCTACAGCCAAACAGTGCTACTTTGATTCAACGTTTAGAGCCTTGATTTTTTTTATAGTGTGAAACTGTTACATAAATACCTTTCCTGCCAAGTCTGGTTTATGTCAAAATGACAAGAGGAAGAGGGGAAAAAAAAAAAAAAGAACTCAGCAGAAGTATTTTCAGGTGCAACCTGTGTGTATCATCTCAGATGACATAGGAGATGATTCTCCCATTTCACCCACTGTTTTCCTTTGCAAGTTTAGGCAAGTTAATTTTCTCCTTTCCTCTCCTGGTCTATTCTGTCTCCTTTAATTTTTAACTTCTTTGTAGGACGTCTTCTCTCAGGGATATCCTTCTGACTTCTGAAAGCTGCACACTTCTCATGTTATTATTTGTCTTTAAGAGTAAGAATGAAATTTTCCCTTTAGTGTTAGAATAGTTTGCTTCCTCCCCACCATCACCTCCTTTCCCTCTTCAGGAAGTTCTCTACACAAAGTTGCTGGATAATGTTTTAACACAGAGAAAATCCCATGGTGTTTCAGGAGAGGTCATGTGAACCTGGGTGAGACTTCATTCTGTCTGTCCTCCCAGAGCCATGCCATTTACCTCACTCTTTTCACTGGGCTCCTCCTTTGCCCTCGCAGAGTCAATATTGACTGTTCACCTTCCAAACACTGTTTGGGTACCATGGTGCCTTCCACATTCTGTGGCCAAGAAACAACCCAGGGAAGAGCAGGGTTATGTGACAACCACCAGAAACATTCACCTACCTCTGGAGCTGCCTCCGCAAGGAGCACTGAGCTAGAGTGCCACCGCAGCAGGGTAATCACAAGGGCCAAATGTACCACAACAAGCTGGAGCTGCAGCATCTGCAAAGGAGAACAATCTGTTAATGACTTCACGGCTGCATTCCCAGAGGAACCTTCCTCCCAAGGTCTTAAAGAAAGCAAAGGAAGATTCTGTTCCCATGGCTGTTAATATGTTATCTCTTACAGAGTCACTGCATAAAACCCGGCAACTGGATAGTGCCAGCTGAATGCTCTTCACCTTTGGGTGCAGAATCAGCTTCCTCCTCTTTGCTCCTTTACAGCCCTGCAAATGTTTTAATTCCTTTCTGCACAGTGGCCTAATTCTTGCAGCAGCAATAGTAACAGATGCAAACTTGTGTTAAAATGAGCTTAACTAGATACTCACTTGTAAGCAGTAAGACGTTGGCTCCTGGCCCTCCAGGTTGACCCTGAACTCCCCACATGCTGGTTAGGTGCTTAAAGCTGTTACAGAAATCACATACATCTCCAGCAGCACTTTGAAAGCAAGCCTGTGTCTTGTTAGTCTTCAACATGAGTTAATTGTAGCTCTAACTTCCAGGATCTTCTTGGGATCCTGGAATAAAGTTATCCAGCTCCCACACTTGGGAAAAGCTTACATGGAAACATATTGCTCAGACTGGTGGGGTTCCTGACCACGTGTCACAGCTGCAGAGCTGCAGATGCCTGCAGAGCCTTTAAATAACACTGGAGGGCTCAAGTTTTTGGAGGCTCAGGAAGCTGTTTGCTGCAGGGTTTGGTTATCTTTGGCCCTGGGTTTATGCTACATTGTTTAAACCCTTCTTTGGATCTGGCTCTTAAAACCTGATGTGCCTCCAACTCAATCAGGTGGAGTATTTCATCTGATGTTAATGAGAATTAGGCTGGGGCCTCTAATGCCAAAAGTATCTGCTAATTTGCTGATTACTCTGTCTCCAGGTCCTGCCCCAGAGCATAATTCAAGGCTGATTGTGCCATTCTTTGCTGACTCTCTGCTTGGCAAAGGCAGAAAAAGAGAGGATGTATAAATACATTTCTGTGATGTATGATAGTTGTTTTAATCTCTGCATAGAAAATTTCCCATTAGATCAGGCAGAAAACACATGGTACAAAACATTTGGCTTTGTACTTTTTCCCCACACTACAAAGGAGAAAAGCCACCTCAGTGTTAGCAATTCAGTTTTAAGAAGTAAAGATACATTTGTAGTGTTGTTTCTCAACCCTGTTTCTTGCCTGGCTTTTTCAATACATTTTACATGTGCTTCTGCTATTTAGTTATCCTATTATATATTTTTTATTATTATTATTTGTATTGTCCACGAGGCATCAGTAGTGGGGAAAAAAACAATGGGTATTTTGCAGGGGTGAAGCAGACCTAGGCACTGGAATCAAAGGATAAAGTCCAGGCAGTGAGCCAGGTGGTTCTACTGTCTCTCAGTCCGATGGCAAGAGCCATTACAGTCAGACAAGGTCTGTCTGGGTGTTTTTAAAGCTGTAACCCTCTACAATGTATATTTTTGTATGTGGGTGTGCATTGAAATTTGAAGTAGTAGTCAACTACCTTCACAGTTAACCACATCCTGATTATCTGGATACAGAGACATAAAAATAAATGGCAAGGTTAAAAACACATGTTTATTATGGTTTAAGGTCTGTGCTGGTATTCATTCAACCCAAAGACCAAAGAGCTAAAAATAGCAACTGGTACACTAATCAAAATAAACATTAAGGCACCTGCAACACAAAAGACATTTGATTAACTGGTCAGAACTTGACGCCAGCGAAATTAGAAGCGGAGGAAATTGTAAGGACTTAAAGTTTGGCTCTGGTACCCATGGAAATAAGTAGCTGAGAAGCCATGCCACTGGTTTAGCAAAACTTAAGTCCAGTAAGATACTGTTGTGCAGATTTTCACGTGCAATGGAACCAAGGTGGGAGAAAGAAGCAAAATTGTTCTAGTGGTGCAGTTGAGCTCTTTTCTTTCATTTGCAAAATGAAGACTGCAATGAGGACTATGTAAACATAATTAAAATCACACTGTCTTCTGACAGTCTGGGACTTAGCTTTCCATCCTTAGCTGACTCAAAGGCTCTTAGTTGTTAAAAGCAGTTGCTCTCTTTTCTCCTTGAACTCATATGTTGCAACTGGGTAATCGCAGCCCTCCTGCCAAAAGGAGCTTTCCAAGTCATGTGCTGGTTATCGCTTCACCAATCCACATTTTACTTTGGCCCATTCCAAGAAAGACCTGAAGTGAGACTTGACAGTGTTTGTTACTGAAGGATAAGAAGCAAAGCTCTGACAACCCCGTGGGACTTTGCAAGATGCACCCTTACCGCTTGTACTGAATTTCCAACCCTCTGGAAAACTTCTTGACACCAATGTCACTGAGATAAGTCAAGGGATTGGGGTATAAATACATTCTTTATTATCTCAGGGTCTGGTCTGGTGTTATCTGACATAAAATATGGTTTATCCTTCCCTAAATGTAATTGTAAGTCTGAAATTCAGACATATTTATGTGTTTTAGTGATATTTTAGCTTGAAATGTGTCAAAACTAAAATTCCTCATATAATTAGGTATCTTTGTTGCAGGTCCAATTAAAATAAAATGAAAGATAAAAGAGAGAACATTATTCTACCTTATCAAAGCAGGATAAACATTCAAAACTTTTTCTTAGGAATCTGTGCAGAGACATTTTCCAAGAAAAGATCACAAGAAAGTAAAACTCTTTACCAAGCAAGCAGAAACTGTTAAGTTTCCAACATCAAACCAAAGGACTTAGAAGATATTTTTCTTCTAAAGAAAAACACCAAAACAAAACAAAAACCAAAATGACATCCTGAAGATAAGTGGGCTGAACAAACCCCAGACAGCATGCAATTCATCACCAAGCTCCAAACCCATTGCCTGTCAAAAATGGTAACAGCTGTCATTGTTTTTACCCATTTGAACTATCATATTTCACATTACTGTGGAGATTACTCTGCAAGTATAAATCACAAGAGCTTTATTTTTCTTGCTGGCCTGTTAGGAAGAGAACTGAGGCAAGACATCATGCTTCACACTGTAATCTTTCACTGCAGCTGCCACTATATATTGATGACTATGCTCTGCTCATGCCAACACGGGACATGCCCAAGCTCACCTGTAAATGAGGACCTTGCTCTTGCAATGAACATATTGTGGCTGAGCCCAGAACCCCTTGGGGGTTTGTGCTATATGCTGCCAAGCTGACCTGATGCAGAACCAGCAGGTGACTGTCCCATAGGCACTGGGTAGCTCCTAGCAGTGGCCATTAGGACTCCAGTCCATCTGCTATATGAGCACCAGCGTGGTACTGGTGAGCCTCCATCACATGTTGGCCATAAGGATCTTTCATACTGTGCAGGTTCCAGCCAGGTGGAGACAATCACAGCTGTGTCTGCAAGCCACTTACTGCGGTATTTTGTTGCTGCTCCAGTGCCACAAAATAAAATATTAACATCTTAATCAAATGTACCACTGAGTCCTAACATCAGCCTCACTAGTCTTGGATTGGACAGCTGATGGGAACTTACCTTGGCCAAAAAAATTATGATGGATGAGCATCTTACCAAAAGAATAACTTATAAATGGCTTGAATGAAGCTCTGAGAATAAGTCTGCTCCTGCTGAAACAAATTTGCCCTACTTTTAAAACTTGTAGCATATAATTACATTATTTTTTGGCTTTGTGGTAACAAAGCCAAAAAATGCACCCATACCAGCAGTCCTAGTGATTTCAGAAATACTTAAGGGACCATCTATATCCCAAGTGTAATCTTCTAGTCATGTAAGTATCAAAGAAAAGGGAGAAACATCAAATCAAATCCCACCTTCAAAAAATAAAGCAGAGTCCAAAAATAGGTTAGAGTGGTGTTTTTGTTCTCGTCCCACAGATGAGATACGGAGCACTTCTTACCACTTTCTACAAAGGTACTGAAGCAAGACATTGAAGCATGGGACTTTGTGGCAAAATGAAATGTAAGCAGTCAGTGTCAGGCACTTTGCTATTAATAATGTGTTTCCTGGAGTAGGTGTAGATTTTTAAACAATGCCATATATTTTATTAGCTCTATGGCAGAGACACTGTCAGCTTCTACAATGTAAATTTCCCTCTGTTTTCAGCTTCCCAACTGTGTAGAGAAATAGGTGCAGGTAGGTTTCATCTGATATAACCAGAGAGAAGTTAAAATTAAACATAAGTATATGACTAGTGATTTTGAGATAATGCCTAGGTATTGCTAGGTCCCAAATGAAACATTTTGTCTGACAGTATTTCAAGACTAAGGATGTTACACTTTCTGAAAATGAAGTTCGTTAAAGGTTTCTCAAGAAGGCACCTCAGATTAGCTTTCTAAAGCCTTCCTTTCAACAACTGCATTCACTGTAACCGTACGATTTCCAGTGTTTGGTCCTGACGTGTTTTCGTATCACTATGATAATCATCTTTGCCTGTATTTTACTCAAGTATCTACTGTAAATGCTGACTTGGCTATTGATAGCTTCACTTTGGGTAGATGCAGATGGGGTGAGAGGATGCTCAAGTATTTAACTGTTCTTACCATCTGTACTCAGATAAAACAGATTCAGCAATGGCTTAGTCCCTGCAAGGCTTGATTAGACTGTGCACTAACTCTGCCTACAAAATACATGCTGTGGGAGCAGCACACAAATTGCACGGTTAGTGTGACAAAAAGGATGAAAGGGTAGCCCTCTAGTCCCCACGCAGACTTCAGAAAGTGTACAAACAATTGCAGCCTTGCTCTGTCTATTAAGACAAAAGCACAGCTCAGGAAAAAATTAACTGACAAAGGTGGACAAACTCTCATGGAAGAACAGTCAGCAAACTCTTCAATTGATTAGACAGCATGAAAACAAATGGTCATGAAGAACAAATGAGGACAATTTTCCTGAGAAGGAGGGAAGGAAGGAGGAAGGGAAGGGAAGGGAAGGGAAGGGAAGGGAAGAAAAGAAGGGAAGGGAAGGGAAGGGAAGGGAAGGGAAGGGAAGAAAAGAAGTTGGACATCTTGTTAGACTGATTACATTGTGTCATAAATTCATTTTTAGCAGCAGATTTTAGAAATCAAAAACTCTAAACTCACATCTCTACCATAAAAGTAGGAGACCATGAATCAGGAGACACAAAAAGATGTGATAAAGCCCATCTAGAAATCTAGGGACTATTAAGTAAGGAGAATGCTATGAAGTGTAAGAAAATATCTCTTAATGGGAAGAAACTATTTGTACCTTTCCTAAGCTAGATAACTGAGCAAGCCACAGTATTCCTGGTATGCACAATAGAAAACAAAACATTATTACACTATTCTTCACTGCCAGCAAACTCTCAACCCTACACTATTTATCCATGTACTGACTGAACATGCCAACTTTTCTTAATGTTTCTAACAACTTACCATTTAGCTTCCTTCCTTCATCTGTAGCATGAGAACTAAAAACTATTCATTGTTAGAGTGCCATCTTCAGTATTTGATGTAAAAATAAGAAACCTTTCTTTTGATAAAAATCACTAAGTATATTGTGATTTTCTATATTAGAAAACCCATCACCTTTCCTAACAGCATGGAGTGATAAGTAGAAGTTCTTCATAACTGTTATGAAGAGTATATTAGCAGAACATGATATCAGTATAAAAACACAGACCATTTAAAGTCTAGTAAAAGTGTCCTTCAAGATACACCTTCAAGATAAGCTCTTAAGAGACAAGAATGGCATTGGAATTTCTTAAGGAGACTCAAACGCTGATGCTGATTTACTGGATAAACACTTAAATGTTCTAATCAAGAATATTTCTTGAAGAAGAAAACTCTTGGTGAATAGGCATTGCAAATGGAAATTAAGGAATAATCTGTTTCTCTGGGCTGACTAAGAAGAAAAGCTGCAATCACTTGCAGTTTTTGTCAGGGTCATCAAGAGAGCTCTTACAACTGTCTTATTCAAATTTTTTGTTTGCTGTTGAAGAAGCCTGGAAAGGTACACTTGTCATTCATTCAAAAAGTGAAAATGAAGCCCTAAAATCTGCTGAAATCAGTGTGGTAAGTATTTATGAATACTGAAGAACACCCAGTCGAGACAGATATATTTTGTAGTTTTCCCATCATTTACACTATAAATTTGCTTGGGTTTTTTTAGTTGGTTGGTTGTTCTGTTTGGGTTTTTTTTTTTCCCTGTTATTCCTCATGATGTTCAAAGTATTTTATAAGAAAAGTATGCTGAGCTGCATTTTGAATAAAGGTGAGCAGAAACAGATAAATGCAGTAATTTGCCCCAGTTTTCCTGAGTGAATTCACAGGCAGGGGCAAAAAATGTGCCTGCAGCTCCTCACCTTTCAGCTCTGCACTCCCCACGAGAGGATGGTCATTCCAAATTGAAAAGCCAAGTAAGGAAATCTAAAGTCACTGTGCGCTTGTGCTTCAAAAATTAGTGGATTCTGAACTTTACTGTAGCCTCTGGACATGTAACCCAAAGGTTATTCACATGTATTTACTTGTACAACTCCAGTCTGGGAGGCAAAAAGAAACAGTGAAATAGTTTTGAACTTAGAATGGAGAAAGTACAGTGCCTATCACTTAATCAGAGTCTGCCTTCATTTACAGAGGCACAAAGCTGAAGTAGTCTGATCACTGGATAATGATAATTACTCTGTTAGTGTAGGAATGTTTTTGCAGTGTTATTCTGTTATTGTGGGAATGTGGCAGAATCTGGATCAACATTTATCTAATATCTAATAAAACTTTTTTGCAGATCTTTACTTTCCCTAAACCATTTATCTTGTGCTTTACAAGGTATTACATACAGCAAACTTGTATACCATCCAGGATATTTAGTAATGAAAAGGAAACATTCTGTCATAGCTCTTCAGCTTATTTTAAGAAGTGATATGCATTTGTCAATAATATATACAGGGAAAAATCCATAACAATATAAGCAGACAGCAATTTACTATAAAGCACTGCAAAAACATAAAAATAACTAAACACTG
Organism: Chloroceryle aenea; assembly: GCA_013399075.1. Classification (NCBI taxonomy): domain Eukaryota; kingdom Metazoa; phylum Chordata; class Aves; order Coraciiformes; family Cerylidae; genus Chloroceryle; species Chloroceryle aenea. The sequence continues at coordinate 141,656 of VWZY01001259.1, read as the reverse complement.
TTGTAAAATGCACTGACACATCTTGTTCAAATATTGGTTGATTCACTGAAGGAAATAAGTTTATGCTGGATATTATTAGCTCAGTTTTAGTATCAAAATAATAGGTAATAGGCATCTTATTATCTTAATCCCAAACTGGGAAAAGCAGCTGTGCTTTTCCCATCAGACATGGACATGTGTATAGCTTGTGTATGCCTGTTAATATAAAAAAACCCTTGAAAAATAATAAAAGGAAGAAAGCACAAAAGGGAAGAAAGCTTCTGTAAACAGAGGAGAAGGCACAAAACATCCCCAGCCCACCTCTGTCCTCACTTCTCTTACCTTGCATTGGATACAAGCAATTCCAACCTTAATGGTCCTGCTATGTTCTTTCCCCTAACTTATCCCTAATGTTCAGCTTTCTTTCAGAGTTTTTATAGTCTCTGCTGTAGGCTACAAACTCCAATCCCTGCCTTTGCTTTCTCTTACATCATTTCTAAAGATTTTCCACTGATCCTTGCCCTAAACCTTTCTCTGTCCTGCACTCTCGCACACATACTTGCCTCACATTTGTTATATTATTGCTCTGATGAAGATGATTAGGTTATAATTAAAGGTCTGGGATTTTGCTGGTTTTTTTTTTTTTTTTCTTTCAAGATTCAGACAGCCATGGGAGTGCAAAGACTTTCAGCAGCATCACCATTCCTCTAACCTCTCACTTTTGCAAACTGTAGTACAGAAACCTGATGTCCTGAATCATTTTTTTTTAAACTTTATCTCTCAAGGACAGCAGGAATAACTTTCAAAGGGTGGCATTAACTTCAGGAAGGAATTAATTAGAGCATTTTAATAGACCAACATTATTGTAAGATCAGCATTAGAAAAGGAGTGTTTTGTAAAGCTACTCACAAGAACTAAAGTCTTGCAGACGCATCATTTCAGTTACTGAAATTATTGTAAAGGGTGAGCCATCAAGCTGCCTATTTTCCCTAAGCAGTAACAGAGAACCTATTTCTTTCCCTGTTTGCCTCACTACAATGCACTATCTTCTCTTTTGCCACATTTTTAAATCGCAGGTTTTAACTGATTCACACAGCAACTGTAGACCCATTTGGGGGTCTAAAATTCCAGTCTGTGCAGGCTCCTTAACAGTTATTTCATAGTGACGTTATTCTCCAAACAGATAGGCAAAATGCTTTCAAAATAGTTTTTACTCTGACTTGCCAAAAACTCTTCCTTCAAGCAATGGACAGTAAAAGGAAATTTCAGATTTGCCATGGGTGGAAAAAATTTTCCAGACAGGTAGAAAAAGCTTTGATTTCACCATCTGTCTTTGATCAGAATGACTAGAGAGAGACACAAATTTAATTGTATTGTAACACAGCTCGTTTCCTAGATAAAGGTGGCCACAGAATTTTGCAGAGGTCCCATGAAGTGCCAAATCAGGATAGTTCACTGCAAAGCATGTTTTTGCCACACTCCCTGACTGAGGCGTCAGGGAAGGGGGGAAAGTCAATGGAGAATAAGAGGCTGGTTTTGATCATGAGCACAGCACAGATCTATAGCCCCAGAGAACAAGGGGAAGCAAAGCAAGTATTTCTATAGCATCTCTCATCGCAGGCAGATATGGGAGGATGGCCTGGTGTAGTGCTGCAGAAACAGGCATTAACCTCACCAGCACCCACACTGATGGCAGGCTGGAGCTGGCAGGCTGGGACTTTTCCACTGCAAGAGGTAACAGAACAGTGATAGCAGCTGCAGAGGTCTAAACAGGCTCTGTGGATACTAGAGCAGCAGCAGAATCAAAGCAGAGCCAAACAATGCCAGACTGCTGAAACATGGCTAAAAACACTGCTGCTGGAAGAGAACTGGACTATGCTGCTTTATAATGCTACCTCTTATTANTATTCTATGATTCTCTGATTCTACCTGCTCAACAATGATTTATGGCTAGAAGTCCAAGGACATAGCAGTACTTGACTAAGGTGTCTAAACCATGTATGCAGG
>VWZY01001259.1:127558-139158 GCA_013399075.1 Chloroceryle aenea | reverse complement strand
TAATCATGATCTAGTCACAAGATGCTATTAGATTTAAGGGGTACCATGCTAAACATGACTGTGAGGTGCTGCTGGCCAGCTACTGCAGTTCTAGGCACTCGGTATCTTTCTCTCTTTTTTTTTTTCTGTTGGAAAAACACAAGGCAGCATTCACAGGCATTAGGGAGATTTTACAGGTCCTATCTCAAGGTCTTCAAGCAAGTTCTCTGCAGGGCTCCATCCTGTCACTACATTTGGTGTTGATGAGCCTGGTAGGAGACATGGGCTGTGCCACTGTAAGCTGGTGACAACTGAATGCTGGTAAAATAGCAATTTCAGTATTTCACAACACGAGGTGAAGCCTGGAAGATGGCTGAGACTCAGACAGATGAAGCTTAGCACCTCACAAGAGTGAGTGGGACAGTGGGATGCAGAAAAAGCAGGAGAAGAAATGCAGCCCTACTGTCATCTCCTTTGGCTCCAAGAAATGGTACTAAAATCTGCATTTAAAGTCTTCACTCTTCTCCACCACTAACAAAGCTCCAGTCACTTTTGTGCCACATGGAGCTACTGTGAAGTTGTGGCTCTTCCTCCTAAATAAGTAATATGCACTTTTTCTAATTCAAAATAATTATACCACTGCTTTTTTTTTTGCTACAAAAGTGTACAATCTAAAAGATTTCAGAAATGGATGCTAAAACACACAACTATCATCTCTGACTGGGAGGTGTGAAAGACTCAGATCTGAGTCTTCATGGGCTGCTACTGACCTTAGAACAGGACATATGTTACCAGCACACAGTGTTGGTTTTTTGCTAAAAAAAAACCCAAACCCACCAAACAGGGAGGGAGGGAAGGGAAGGGAAAGTGTTAACATTTACTTTCCTGCTCTAAATTGACTTAGAACTGAAAACAACTTGCAGATATCTTTTTGACACCTTCTGGAGGCAGAAGATTCCCAGATAACAAAAAAGATCTATGGTGGTTGCCCTGTGGGTAGAGTGCCCAAGGAACAGACATCCTCAGCAATACTGGGGTTTAATTACACTGACAGCATAACTAAGTTAGGTAAGCAAGAAATTTGGAAGGAGTCTTTCTTGTCTTAACTATAAATGAATAAACAAACATAATGTGACTTTTGCAACTTGGAAGACAAAAAAATATAAAGGGAAATTGCAGGTGGTAAGGACTTAAAACATGAAGGTCTTTCTTTACCATCCAAGAGAAAGACAAACTTGCATCCCTGCTGCCTCATGCTCTAGCAAGAAATTTCTGTAATTCTTTCAACATTCGTTTGCAAGTCAATTGAGCTGCCTCAATGTTTTCTTTAATTGCTTTAATATCAAGTTCTTATTTAGAGATCAGGAGTTGCAAGGGTTCACTTGTGTTGAGCAATGTTGCTCTTCATTAGCCTTGCCTGAGGAAACCATATTTGGGTTTGTCAGGCCGTGTCTTTAAAATCTTGGGAGCAACACGTCAATACACACGCTTGCTAGTTTTTCTGGTTTGTACTTCTAATCTTTTTTTTTCCCCCTGCTAAAACATGTAGCAGTACTGTTATGTCACTGGGGTCTAAGTCTCAGAAGTCTCCCCTGTCTGTCATTAAGTTGTCCCATGGACACTCGACCTTCCAACCTCTTCAAATTATGTCACCCTTTCCACTGACCACTGATTCCTTCCACAAGGTTACACATTTGTCACTTATAAATCAACATGAACAGTGAAAAGTCCCGAAGGCACTACTGCCAAAGCAGTAGACCTATCCTCAGGAGCTTTTGACTGAGCTGTCATGAAGTAAAGTTATGTGACTTGATACACTCTGATTACTAGGAGTATTCAGTTTCACTAACCAATTTATTTTCAAAGGAAAACTTTTTATTTTTTTTTACAACAGGTGATTTCCACAAGTCAGGTGCTCATCTGATAGTGACTCGTATGGCTCTGAGATAAACAATGGAGATATTCCGTATGATGGTGCCTTCACTCTATATTTATTTCTTGAGATAACAAACTCTTCTGATAAAATTGGCCCAATTCTGACAGCAGTCTGAAAGCAGAATTGCATTCCACCAGATTAACCAACACCCAGAATTTTATATACATCACTAGTTCAGGGAGAGCATAGAACCAAAGAATCATAGTATCATTTTAGTTGGAAAAGACCTTTAAGATCATCACCCAACATTACTTTTGTTGCACTTATGTTCATAAATTGTCTAGAGATGGGGAAACATTTTTAAATTACCACCACAGATTTTCAACCAATATATAAGAGGGCATTTCAGAAACCAATCTGATTGCCACTTATTTTCACGTAGATATACAGAGCTGGAGAGCAGATGAATCAACGTTAAGACAGAACTATGGAAAAAGACCCTGCATTAACAATATGCACACGTTTTCTAATTGAAGGTACATTCTACCTTGGAAGGAAAAGCTATGTTAAGACAGCGAGCTATCAAAGTAGTTTTTGCTGTGTCACTTCCATTTAAGATGACTCCTTGCAGCTAGACAGATTTTGAGAAACAAAACCCACAAATGTAGGTAGCATATAAAACTGAAGAGAGTAACTTTCTTCAGGAATGTTACTCTACTAGCAGATTCTCTATATATGTACTTTTAAAAAGTTCTTTGTGCTAGAATAAAGTGCTTATGATGGTCATGACATGGACGAATCCATAAAAAGCACATGCAAAACAAAGCAAAGATCCCGAACAAGGACAGCTTATTGAAATGCAAGCTTCTTCTGTAAAAACCATGCTATGATGCAGAAGGATGTGTTTGGAAATAAAAAGACTGTTTATCTTTTGTGTCTGTGCCATTGGCTCCCAGCCCAAGATGGCCATGAGCAGAGAAGATGGCCAAGAAGCATGACAGGGTCTTTTGTTCTATGGACACAGTGATCCTCAAGCTAATGGATGAGAGGCAATAAAGCCACGCAAAGAGATCTCAAAGTACTAAGTAAATAGTAATAATTCTGGTCCAATACCAGCCTGGTCTGAATTCAAATGGGCGACAGAGAAATGAAAATAAGTAGACGGTGATTCCATCCCCTCTAGCTACACTACTTGGAGGCAATGCTAAATATAAAGGTAACAAACTGAGAACCAGCCCCATCTTTCTGTGCTAAGCGGCAAAAGAGGGAGCACTGCTGATGTTTTCACACTGCCTTCCCTTGCCAAAAACATGTGTGCTGATGTTACCTGTCACTGAAGTAAACTCTTTTTGAACCATGAACCCTTGTGGCATGGTACGCAGAGCACAGAGCTGCAAAGTGTGCATCTTGGCTGCAGAGCACGTAGTTCAGCTCCAGAGCTAATTACAAATGTGGCAACGTAGGACAGCACTGACTGCACAGCAGCGGCTTAAATTCAAAGACATGCTCATGAAAGGAAAAAATGCATCTGTCCTGACACTCTGGCTTGACCTGACACTTTTTTTCCCAAAACTGATCACGATTTTCTCTGAAGAGCTGAGAAGTAAAATAGAGTTTGGTTCACTGGCAGCAGGAGAAAGGATATGGAAGAGATAAAGCAGCTAAGCAGCAAAACGATAACAATGGTCTGGAGCAAAAGGTTGAGTGATATTCTTCGGACAGAAACCAGTAGTGTGGGAGCTGGGCAGGGCCACACGTGGACCACTCACAACATCACAAGATGCTGCAGGAAATGCCACCACTAGTTTCTTACCTGACTTGAGGAAGATGAAGTCATGTGAAAGGTGGGGCTGGGCAGCTGTTTCTCCCTGGGAGCAATTCCTGCACCATATGATGTTAATAATGAAGGTACTATCCCCCCATCCCTGGCTGATACAGTGGGGCCGTTCTTTGCTGGAAGCCAGCCAGAGCAAGCTGTTAGTGTAAACCTGGAGGTTTAGAGCAATTGCTGCTGACAAATTCGATTTCCTTCCCTGTTTTGTTCTAGTTTAAATGGATGGATGGATTGGTTCCTGAAAGCGACAGCACAAAAATATGCTCTTCTAGAAATTAAAGTCTCTGGTATTTCTAAGAATTAAAGATTCCTGTGACAGTTCATAAGGTTATCCTAATGCCTGGGCTGAATTCTGCTACATTACTTGGCCACATTTCCTCTATTACTTCGACTGGACAGTGACCTTTCCTTGTCAGCTGGCACTTTTCTGCAGTGAAGTTGCGTTTTGCGAAACAGCTGCAGCATCGCAACTAGATTAATCCAGGATAATCCGGTAATCACCTCCAATTACAGCACAAACATTAATCAGTCAATCACTGCCCTCTAGAGGTGGCCGCACTGCGAGTAGAGCGGACCTGGCTTTGCCGCAGATCAGTTACCTGACAGACAGAGCACTTCTGCATGCAGCGGGAGGAAAGGATTTGCTGATTAGAGCAGACCCATGTACCGGCACAGAAACAAACTGCTGAACGCTGATTGCCAGCTCCCCGATTGCTCCTGTCCCTCTCTTGCCTGGGAGGTCACCCAGCTTGCAGCATTTTGCAGTCATGTAGTTTGCAGACATGGCACTGCAGAGAGGAGTGAAACAGGTAGGTAGAGAGATAGCTAACTATATGACACAGCTAGAATAAAAAGCAGTTAAACTAACCCCCAGATTAAACTTAGTTTTGTTACAGCTTATTTTTCTCAAGCAACATGCATAAACTAAACTAGTGGCACAAATGCACAAATTGATTGTGCCCTTAGAAGCTGGATGGTTTGGTGTGACAAAAGCAGCAGAGCCTCTCTCTGCTGACTGGAATAGATAAGAACTTTTAAAGGGAAGAATATAGACTGATGAATAGCAAGTAACCCACTATATAATCAAGTGATAAATAAACTGCTGCTAGTGTGCAAAGACTTTGTTTAATTAGGTATTTATTTAAGAGAAACTGTTCTGTACAGAGTCTCAGCACAAGATCCTGGAGGCAAGAATAGCTCATGACCAGGTTTCCTCTGACACGTCCTCTTTTTTCCAGCTGGAAATTCTGTCTAGGTGGAATTCAGCAATTTTTCACTTTTTCTTCTGGCAGGCTGGCCAGATGCACTGGCTTGCCTGACATGGAGGGATTCTCCAGGTATCCATACATACTGCTCATGTGGAACCCCTGTATCTGAACATCTATTTCTGTTGGCAGCATTTAATGAAAAAAGAGCAGACATCCCAGATCCTCGTAACCATTTTATTGTGAATCTTACCCTGGGATGCAGAAGAGCTGTGTTCTGTTACAGAATCACAGCATGATGAAGGTTGGAAGGGACATCTGGAGACTACCTAGTTCAACACCTCTGATCAAAGCAGGGTCTCATATAACAACTTAGTCAGGACTGTGATCAGTGGAGTTTTGAACACTTTCAAGGAGGGAAACTCCACAACCTCTCTAGGCAGTCTGTTCATTGTTCAGCCACTGCCACAGTAAGAAAAAAAAAAAAAGTAAGTATATTTCTGGTGTGTAAATGGAATTTCCTGTATTAGTTTGTGTCCATTGTCCCTTGTATTTTTACTGGACAGCACTGAAGAGAGTATGTCTCTGTCTTTTTCACTCCATCAGGTATTTATATATGCACCCTGCTGTACAACCCCAGCATTCTCACCCTCTGCTCATATATGCCAGATGCTCCAAGATGCAGCCCTTCCAGTATGGCCATGCCTATCTTGTACTAGGAGGGTCAGCACTCCAGATGTGTCCACACACTAAGTCTGGGATGCTGCTGGCTTTTTTTGCTGCAAGGGCACCAAGGGTCAACTCGATCACCATGACCCTCAGGTCTTTTCTAAAAGCTGCTTTCCAGATGTTCAGGCTTCAGACTGTCTAGGTGCATGGGGTTAGTCTCAGTTCACTAGAGGACCTTGTAATCATCTCTCTGAGCCTTACTGTCCACCATGTTGATGTTACCAGTCTTCTCTGTCAAGAGATTTCAAACTTTGGTTGTCTGAGGTAGGTACCATATTCATTTGTCCTTCAGCTATCATATCGTCCTCTGTCAACATGTGGCCACTCGTACTGACAACATTCACCTCCACAATGGCTTTTACAGCATCACTGTCCTGCTGCCCAGGTGCCTCAGATTTTATTTATTTACCTTCTCTTCTGCAGTGTCCTTTCTTTAGGAGCTCACGCACATACAGGCTGTGCTGGCTTTGGTTGGGACAGAGTTAATTTCCTTCACAGCAGCTGGTATGGGGCCGTGTTTTGGAGTTGGGCTGAAAACAGTGTTGATAACACAAGGATATTTTAGTTATTGCTGAGCAGCTCTTACACAGAGCCAAGGTCTTTTCTGCTTCTCATGCCAGCAAGTGGGCTGGGGGTGCACAAGAAGCTGGGAGGGGACACAGCTGGAACAGCTGATCCCAACTGAATAAGGGGATATTCCAGACCATACATCATCATGCTCAGAGTATAAAGCTGGGAGAAGAAGGAGGAGGCAGGGAATGTTTGTAGTGATGGCATCTGTCTTCCCAAGTAACCACTCCGTGTGACAGAGCCCAGCTCTCCTGGGGACAGCTGAACACCTGCGGCCAATGGGAGGTGGTGAGTGAAGTCCTTGTTTTGTTTTACAGCTTGTACAGCTCTACAGCTTTTACTTCACCTATTAAACTGTCCTGATCTCAACCAATCAGTTTTCTCACTTTTATTCTTCTGATTCTGTCCCTCACCCCGAGGCAGGGGGAGTGAGCAAGCAGCTGTGTGGGGCTGAGCTGCCAGCTGGGGCTAAACCACAACAGACACACACAACATTGTTCTACTACACTCCAGGCCTAGAAGCTGGGACAGAATACTGAGCACTCTCTAGTATCCTATGGCCAGGGGCTATAAAGTCCTGTTCTGAACATTATGACATGGAATATGCCTTTTCATTTTACCAGCTTTTTTTCACCCTGCGCCTGCTGTATCCTACCCTAGCCAAGAAGTCAGGGAGAACCCCTGATTTTGTTTCCGTAGGGGGAGGAGGGCAGTGAACATCATCCTGTCCCTTCTGTGTGGAACTGAACAGTTTGTGCTTGATTAGAGCTGAGAGACTGCCAACTTCAGAAAAACCCAAAGTATTTTGCCTGCTTACTCTTGCTGTGTGTTTCCTTGTCCTTCTCTGCATCATGCCAGCCACACGGCCAGATCCTTCCCAGGGCCAAGGTCTGTCTTTCAAGAGGATCTCTGCTCTGAAGCAAACTGGATTCCTTCATGGATTTTACTGTCCCACTTGAAGTTAAAGTGTCCAAGCAGTTTGGAAACAAACAATGATTCATATATTTTCACAACACCTTCAGAGGCAAAGAAATACAATTACCCACTGCCAAGTTTCACAGCCTAGCTCTAAAAGTGCAGGTTTGTCACAGCTTTGCAACATAACTCTTCCCCCAGTCATCTTGCAGCAGAAAAAAGGCTTGTACCATGCTCAGCATTAAGTCACTATAACTATAGGCATTGCTGCTGGCATGCTAGTGAAGCTGTATAAATCATTATTGATTCATGTGAGCAATGTAATCCTCTGGGCTTCAGTTACTCACACCAAGCTGGGCTACATCCAAAACCTACATACTGCCCTCCCTGAGACGTGCCGGCTCTCCAGAGCCTGTTCAGTGTCTCTCCCTACCTGTCCCCTTGTCGTCCCCTCCACAGAGGGCCTCCATGTCTCACACGAGGACCATAAGAGAAGGGACAAACCCACCTTCCTTCCACTTGTCTGGCCCACTTATCCCAGGTGTGACCCAACTGGATCGCATGTGGAAGGAGGTTGGCCCTCTACCTCTGTAAGGGCAGGCGTACTGGATTTGTGCTTACTTTACAATTAGACTTGGAACCCAGGAGTATGAACGTAATATAGTTTCTTATGTAACCATATATTTATTTTGGTTACGTGCGGCTTCAAGACAAATCTAAAATGGTGCTGGACTGTGCTGCTGCCCTCAAAAGAAGTTTGTCAGCAGAGTAACAATAATGTTCTGCTTCTGAAAATGATGTGCTGGGCTTTATGGTCAGCTTTTAGGTTTGAATGATTTTTTTCCACTTTGATATTTGAGCCCTCCCCTCAAAGCAAATCCTTCAAGTGTGTACATGGCTCTCCAAGCAATGGTCATGGGAGGACATAGACAAGCACACAGAAAAAAGATGCTGACGGCATCTGAAAATGATTTGCAATCTCTTAGCCGCATGAGCTCAGTCGCATTACCATAGTGATTTAAATACCGTGGACGGCTTTTCTGATGTTCTTTTAGAAATTTCTTATTGGAATTAGTAGGCGTCCAAAATAGATTTAAAACCAACCAACCAGTGGAATGAAACAGAGCAGATAATACTGACTAAGCACTCCACACCCTACCTTGCAGCCCCAAATCAAGCACATTGCCACCAAGCACACAACTCCAGTGACCAGACAAGATGGAATCTGGAACTGGGCTCCTGAACTGCATCATGTCACAGAAGTTGGGACATTGTACTACAAGAGGATCTTTCATGGATCTGAAGCATTTTCAGTCCCCACAGTTGAGCTTTATCATAGCAAAGTGTAGTTGGTTTTGAAAAAAGAGAAAAAAATAAATAGAGATTTTTGGTGCCTTGCACATCAAATGTGATTAAAGTAAACTTAGAAGTGGCTGAGTTTTTTCATAAATACTGTGATAAAATTAAAAATAATAACAGTACATGATAAATAACACAAGAATTATTTTTAACACACACACACAAAAAAGAAATGGGCTACTAAGACTGCTAGCAAAAAAAGGAACAGACCCTGCACACTGCCATGGGTACCTCAGCTCCGTTCACACAGCAGAGCAGAAGCCCTGCCCTTGGTGGTGCCACACCAGCTCCATAGGGCTGGAGGATGCCAGGCTGCTGGGCCATAAGGGACTGGTTTCACACAGACATTACTGGGCATAGAACAACGCCACTGGTGTATGTCCTGCTCGTACAGGATGCTCAGAGACCTCCAGTGCTGTCAGGAGCAGGGAGTGTCTGTTTCACTGAGAGATGAATTGCTTCTCACTAGACCAAACAGAGAGCCAACAACTGGAAAACACAGCCAGCTACCAGCCAGACCTGGTCTTCCACCCCAGACTCAGACTGGCTTCTATTCAGCCAGGTTGTAAGTGGAATAAGCACTCTTAAGTCAATAGCCCTGACAGCAGAAAGTGCTGTCACTGCAGCGAATGAAGTCAGTGCATCTATCTGTGATTTACACCACTACAAATGAAACCAAAGCCTGGTTGCATAGACTGACAGGAGAGAAAAATCAGACCCTTCTTCTTCAAGGCATTTATGACACACAGCCACTACCTGAAGCACCTGAGTCCTTGCCCTTCTTCCATCCCCTTTTTCCCCCTGGTCCTGTAAGTTCCTCAGGCCAAAGGCTGTCTTACTATTCACTGATTTTTTTCCCCCCTCCCCTCCATCTCAAGCAGGTCCCTCACTCTACTGTCACATAAATATTGCTATGTGACCAGCATCACCCCTGGGGAGCAGCCAGGGTTAATGAACAGCATTTGACACTGAACTGCACACCGATCCCTTTGCCTGTTGTCTGCACAGGCTCTCGAGGCTACAGGCAGCTGGGCAAACCAACCGGAGACTCTCCAGGTTGTTTTTTGGGGGCTATGAGAAATAGCCAGTGTCAGAAAAAGGAGTTTCAGCTAAGTGTACAGCCACATGGTTAGAAAGCAGAGAAACCTCAGCCCGGAGCTGACAGTGACTGATGACTGTAGGTGCTGCGAGTATTCGCTGCTCCTCATGTTACCCAAATGTCAGGGTTTTAAAGTGATGTTATTAAAGCACCACAGGAGTGCAAGGATCTGTGTAACCTGAGAGGATAATCACCATGCAAGTGGAGCACGAGCTGTTTGACTGTGTTGAAATCATGTTATTTGGTATCCCTCTCATTTGTCACATGACTTGATACACTAAAAAAAAAAACCCACCCTATATTGTGTTTTTATGCTTTGGGTCCAAGACAATTGCTTTTCCTGCAGCAGACAATGATTTGTAAAGTGATTTTTCTTATTCCCAAACCACTCAAAATTTTGCAAATTGGTTTCCACGAATTAGAAGTGGTTTAGAAATAACCTTGGCTTGGGGACTGGCTCTGTTATGGGGCTTTTGCTGCCATGACAGCTAGCTGGGGGAAGATAGTTATTTCTAAATTACACTATTTTTACATTACCACTTCTTTCAGAGCAAAACAGCAGTAGAAGCAGTATTATTTCCATTGCTTTCTCTGAAACAGCACTGGTTCCTAGGAACCACAGCTTTTTATCCTATGATCATAGGCATGCCTGGTTATTTCACATGTAGGTACATCCATTGCCTCCCCAGGTCCAAGGCCTGGGGTCCCTGTGGGGGAGCAGGAAGCAACCCTTTTTCTTCTCTGTGCTAGGAACTGCCAGCAGAAATGCATCACCTTATACAACAGAAAGCCTTGCATGGTTTCGTAGTTTAACCCCAGCTGGCAACTAAACCCCACACAGCTGCTCACTCACTCCCCCCACCTCAGGATGAGGGACACAGTCAAAAATGTAGAAGTCAGAAAATTCATCTGGATCAGAGATCCAGAGAGTTTAATAGGTAAAGCAAAAGCCACCTGCACAAGCAAAGCAAAACAAGGAGTTCACTCACCGCTTCCCATCATCAGCAAGTGTTCAACCATCGCCAGGAGGGTCAGGCTCCATCACTCATACTTGGGAAGATGAACAGCATCACTCTGAACATCCCCCACCTCCTGCTTCTTCCCCCAGCTAGCCTGGAATATCCATTTGGTCAGTTGGGGTCAGCTGTCCCAGCTGTCTCCCCTCCCAACTTCTTGTGCACCCCCAACCCCTTGCTGGTGGGGTGGCGTGAGAAGCAGAAAAGGCCTTGGCTCTGTGTAAGAGCTGCTCAGCAATAACTAAAATATCCTTGTGTTATCAACACTGTTTTCAGCCCAACTCCAAAACACAGCCCCCTACCAGCTACTCTGAAGGAGATTAACTCTCATACTGCTAAAAACACTTCATGTGGCTAAAACCCTTCAGCCCAATATCATAGAATGGTTTGGGCTAGAAGGGACCTTAGAAGTCATTATGTTCCAACCCCTCTGCCATAAGCATAGGAAAGGAAAGAAGCCGTCCCTGGGTGGGCTTGAACCACCAACCTTTCGGTTAACAGCCGAACGCACTAACCAATTGTGCTACAGAGACTCCCCTGTTACAAGTGCCTTCATGAGAAAAAATAAATGTCCTTCATAAAATAAAGTTTCCTTCTTAAAACATTGATTCCCAGTAGCAGAGGCATCACATAGACCAAGGTGGTCTTTTTCACAACATTAAGAATGGTCCATGTCATGGTTTAGGATCAGGGCAGCCTGATAGACCTACAACAGATGCTCTCTGTTAACCCTCCTACCTCCCCACAGGGGAAGAGAAAAGGAATAAGGGAGAGAGACAGAGCGATTAGAAAAGCAAACTAGAACAGCTGTAATGAAAATGAAAATAATAATAATAAAAATGGAATACAGATAGAAATATATACAAAAACAGTACTGACCCCCCCATCCCCCCTCCCACACACAAAGGCAATTACATCACTGTGACCTCTGATGCTGTGGAACAGGCACCAGGAAAGTCCCAGACCGGGCCCAGTGACAGATGGGACATGTGTTAAGGAGCTGGAGTCTGGTACTGAA
>VWZY01001259.1:91499-127527 GCA_013399075.1 Chloroceryle aenea | reverse complement strand
CAGGATCAAAGGCAGAATGGACAGAGTTCTCCTTAGATACTGGCCATTGAAGAGAAGAAGATGCCAGAAGAGCCAATCTGAGCCCTTGGCCCTCCTGATCCCTCAGCTTTATACCACATTTGACTTATATGGCATGGAGTCCCCTGTTGGTCAGTTTAGGTCACCAGTCCTGTCCCCTCCTCTCTGCAAGTACAGCACTTTCTGCACCATCCAGCACAGATCTTGTGATCCAGCAGTGGCCAGCACACACCAGGCCCTGGTAGTAACTCTAAACATGGGGTGTTATCAGTGCTAGCAGAAGACACTACCTATGAAAACAGGCTGCTAACTTCAGACAGTGCAGGCAGCAGAGCTCACACCTCCGGAGTGAGGAGCAAGGGATGAGAGGGAACGCTTCCTGCCTGCAAGGCACAGCCAGTGCTCAGCGCAGCAGAAGGATGGGCATTGAATCTGAGTGGCAAACACGGGTTACAGCATTGTCAGGATGAGTCTGCATTGCTGGGAAAAGACACTGTAACACACTGAACACTGGCACCCACGTAGCATAGCAGCTTTCTGGAGAGCACGTGAACAGAGCATCACACCCTTAGAAGTCCCCAGCAGACAAGGTGCAGGTTACTTGCTCCTTCCCCTCTCACAATGAAGGACAAGCACTTCTGTGGTACTGACCTCCAAAGAGCTGCAAACTATGGAAATTGTCCTACAGGCTCTTTTAAAAAAAACACGTTTCACCCCTTTTGCGTGCTCCAGATGGCAACAACAGATGCACCAAAATAGCAGCAGCTCAGATCCACAGATAATATAAATCTGCACAGGGTTTATTTTCCCTTACTCTTCAGCTATATCCCCACACACATACTCTGCATTATACACCTCCCTCCGTGATGTTCAATACCTCTCCTTGGCCCCAGTGAAATGAAATTCACATTCATTTTACACACCCACTTTATACCAGCTTTGTTTAGACACTTTTACTGGCCAGCTTACACACTGGTTAGATCCGATTTGCACAGATAAAAGGGATTGCAAAATCTGCCCCCAAAATTTCCAGTGGAAATTCTTGCCTAAACCCAACTGTATCTGGCCCATTTGCCATAACTGTTGCAGGGTTGAGGTAGTAACAGAACTGTAAGCAATGAATTAAATGTTCTTTAGTGCTGATGAAAATCCTGAGAAATTCCCTAAAATCCATGAAGATATTCCAGATGAGGGACTTTATGGTGCAATAGAAATAACAGAATAAAACTCACCTTGAGATGCAGGAGAAGATGTTGTGGACAGTTCCACTAGCGTGGTGTCTGTCAGGAACAAATCCCTTAACACCCATGCAAAAACCTTTTACTCTGTGGCTTTAGCCCAGGACACTTATCTCCCTGTTGCTGGCCCAAAACTTCTCATTTCTTCTGCTCGTGCTGACTTTTCACTGGGCAAAAGCTTAACTGTTGATACTACCTAGAAAACATGTCTGGGGGATGTTCAGCAGGTGTACCCTGAGTGCCACTGCTAATGATCTCCAGAACAAACCCCACCAGCTGGACAGAGGGCTGACTGCAGTGGGGAGGCTCAAAGCAGAAGCACTGGGACTGATCCTGCAGCACTGGGACAGGGTGATGGACACACAAGGACAAATAAGCACAGGGTGAAGGACAAATTGGCAAAATAGGTAAAAGGTTTCTTTTATCTCAGAGTATTATTTTGGTGTTACAGCTTCTCTGTCCTCAGTAGCATTTACTTTGGTATAACTGAGATGAAGATACAGTCCAGGAGAATTAGAGGACTCTAAGAGCAGCTGAAATCCAAGGAAACACCACTTTACTCCACCAGCTTAAGGAAGTTTCCAGTCAGCACAAATACCCTGAAAGTGGAAACAAATCACCGTACAGAGCTGCACAGACTTCACAATGACTAAACCAACTAAACTTTCCAGCAGCTGAGCATTTGGCCATTAACCTTGGCTGGAGCTGAGCTGATCTTTGTCAGGCTGGGATCCTATTTTACAAGAAGTCTCTCGGAGCCCTGAACAGAGTGCCAGACCCACCTGTGCTCAGTGTGACAGGTAAGCTGCTGGGTCTGAAGCCAATAGCTCCAAACAGAAAACAGATTTGGCTGGTAAAAGAAAGGATACACTGAGTTGGGCATTTAATCATCAGCACTCTTTGGACTGGTGAGCTAACGAGGTTAGCTGAGGGGCTGTCTCATTTCCTCGGGGAACAAACCTTTGTATTTAAGATGCAGGCTTTGCTCAGATTTGTCTATCAGAATGTTAACCCAGCACAACGAAAAAATGAAAAGCCCATATCACCAGCCATGGGGCTGCTGAAACCAGGCCCCTTGGCTACTTCAGGGCGCTTACTAGGTGTGTGTAAATAAACATGGAAAACTCCAACACTGCAGCAGTTTAACAAAGTGCTAGAATCCCTTCGGAAATGTTTATGAGGTGAAAATAAGTAAGCAACCTCTGCAAAACCAACAGACATTTTGCAGTTTATGAGGCTTCCCATCTCGCAATGGCTGTTATTTTACATGAAGATTTTAATTTTAAAACTGTTTTTCTAAGCTACGCTGAGATGGGAAGGCTGCAGGGATTCTGGGCCGAGATCCCTGAAACCGCAGTAGATTGCCTGCTATTCACAGGCGAGTGTGCACAACTCCAAAATGTCACTGCACAAGTGGCCATTGGTGGAGTTATTTTAAGGCAGTGGTTCAGGAAGGGGCTTAGACTTGTGCCTGTTCCTGAATCGACAGACATGCATTCCTTGAACTTTCTTAAGCCCTGCTGTGAAGAGAGACTTTAATGGCAAAGACAGCTCCAGGATCATTTACTGGAAGAGATTTTTATCACTTGATTTTCTCCTCTTTGTACTGGTGTCAATTAGGAAAAAAAAATAAAATTGAATAATTATTGAAATTCAAGGACTTAGTCCTGGATAAAAGCAGACTGAAGCCTGAACTGAGCCATAAAGCAGCTTATGCCATACAGCAGTGTTATTTTCCACTGATAGTCTCCACTACTATAGAGAAAACTAGAGGGAAACAACCAAGCATACCAACCCTATCTGTGAAAGCTCCTTCAAACATCACGTAGGCAGGGACAGCTTTGGGGCTGATGCATTACAAGTTTATTTTATACTGCCAGGCAGTGTTCTCAATGGTATTTCCAAAAAATCTCTTCTGCTCCTTATTTCAAGGCTCTAAAAGGCACCATACCTTCATTCCACCATCCCTTGGCTCCTCTTTCTGGGAATCTGACTAATTTCTTTGGGTTTGGCCTTCATCCCTCTTCCCTTAACACTCTGAAAGTTAGACTTTTTGCTCATGGAAGTTGCTCCTGTGGGGCAATGACTTCCTTTTCCTTACTGCAGATGTGCAAGTTCTTTCATCCACTGCTGCTAAGTCTTTGACAAAGACGCTCATAAAGGTCAAAATGTTTATGTTCCCTCTGTGTCATGTAGAAAATCCAAGAAACCTCCTTTTATCTCTGCATCTCTGGCTAAATAGACAGTCACACTGCAGCTGCCTGCACTCCTTTCTGCCCAAAATGGATAGCAATGCTGACCAACCCAGGACAGAAATGAGAATAGTATGTCCTTGGTCATATATAGCTTTGTGATTCTGGGGGGCAGCTAAGCCCCAGGTGTAATGTCAGCATCACCTATGTACTGAAATTTGCAGGCAGAAGTCACAAGCACTGAGGCATGGAAGAAAGCAAAATATCCAAGGGATGTTCACAATGTACTGCAGGGAAAAAGCGAAAACCAACTAACCAAAAGATCTTTCTGAAGGGAATGTGCCCACCACTTTCACTGGCAGAATGTTAATTCACTTTGGACAGCTATGTGAGCATGTTCTGAACCTGGCCTGGTGGTGCTTCAAGTGAGACTGCTGTCTCTACCTGAGTAGCAACAGTGACCCCACAGCTCCTACACACACTGTGTGGGTGGCTGTGCGAGGAATGTGCATGGTGCCAGCACAGACCTGGCTGTCAGGAGCCTGCAAAAGGGATTTCCTGGGCTCCAGAGCACTCTACAAAGAAAGTCTAATCTCCTGAGACTCATGTTACTAAGTGATTTAAGAGAACAGAGCTTAGAACAACATTGCCCAGCAAAGGTCTTGTGCCCATTGGCATGTCATAACTACTGACACAAGGCTGAGGTATTTCATTTTTCTCACAAATAGATCTTTTTATTGTAATTTATTTCTACTGCATGTTTTTTGCATTATCTTGGTACTTCAGAACCTGGTCCCTGAATTGGGACCCCTCTGAAACTGGTCATAGTTTTCCCCAGCCATGACTAACCCAAATAAAATAATGTTAAATCTGCAAAACTTTGCAAGCTTCCTGTTTGTCCTATCTTCCAAAAACTTAATATGTTAAAATTTAGTATTAAACCTTGTGATATCTGCTATTGTCCTTTAAGACACAGTGAAAATAATTTTATTCAATTTTCTATCCATTACTCAGTATTTTATCATTCCTTCCTGTCTACTCCTCTTCTGTAAGAACATATTGTGACTGACTTTGTCAAAGGACTCTGTCAAAGATCAGCTAGGCCTCCTTTAATTCTTGATTTCCAACAAAAAAAAGGCAATTTATTGTCATTTATGAAAGAAAGTGCTTTAAAATTTGCTCTGGTACATTTCTCATCTGTGTAAGTGTAAACCTTGACTGTCCTCTACTATGGAACACAAAAACTCAAGACCAGTAAAACTGTAGCTTGTTATGTATTCTTCATACTCATGGAAATGGCTACAGGAGATGTGTGGTTTGGAGAGTGAAGACCTGTGTCCCACCTACACTCAAACTGGTATCGAAAGGATGCAGGAGCAGCATGGGAGAAGAACTCCTTCAAGATCTCCCTCACACTCCCTGCCTGTGCCTTGCCACCCTACACATTTCTCCTCGGATAATTTATATTCTAGTTTTTTAACCCATGAAAAACGAGCTCCCTGTCTCTCTTTCTCCCTGTTTATACTGCATTCCAGGGGATTTTGTCTTTCTTTTACTCCTCCAAGAAATTTAACAGAAAGATACTGGAGAGTGGATAGCAAAGATGACACACAGAAAGGTGAAATGATAGCTGCAGGAAGCACATAAAGGGAGACATTAGGACTACTTGAATTTATTTGCTACTAACTGGAATCTCCTACTCTGTTATTAGGGTTTTTTTTTTCCTTTTATCTTGGGGAAAAAATATCATCTGAAGGAACAATGACTCCTGGCACACTTCAAAATTCCCTCTTACTGGCAGGCTCAGATTGAAATGTCCTGGTGAAAGCTGCTGAGAGCTGACAGCTGCCTCTTAGGAACTTCTGAGAATCCCATCTCTAGCAAAGATATCCACTACCTTTGTATCTGGAAAGGTTAAACTCACTCAGCAAAGGAGCTGTTATTCTAGGAGAATAATATTGGAGAAGAGGCTGCTCAGTTACCCTCACTGGGGCAGAGGGTGCTTTACCTCATGGCAAGGTGGTGAGTGTGATGCTATACAGTCCATCCTCCTCTTTTCAGGTGATGTGACCCCTGTCTGCCAATCATACAGGAGCAAGCCAACTGCCAGCAAAGCCACTGGGTTCCTTTCATGTAGAACTATCTGGAAAAAGGAATTTCTGATCGGTGAGAAATTCCAACATTTTTAAATCTGTTTTTCTTCCAAATATAAATGAGAAGCCAAAATTCCATGGGCCATGTGGAACAGATCTGGAGAGGAACAACGAGAAGGAATGGAGAAGATTAAGAAACTTTATTTTGAAAGAAAAAAGAAATAAATTCCTACTGATACTTTTTCTGATCAAATTTGCCACTTACTAATTTCAGTGGGGGCCAAACCAGACCCCAGAGAAGACCCACAAAGTCTGCAGCTCACTGGGAATCTGGGAGAGATGTATGAAAAAGAAGCAACCATCTAACAATCAGTCAGTGTTGACAGCCAGAAACACACCGATAAATATTCTTGTCAAGTTGGCCATATATTTCAAACAATTCACATATATTCAATATTTACAGACAACTATACAACTCCTCAAGGGGTCCAGAAAAGCATTTAAGTATGGTTTTCAGTTTCAGAATGTGTATCCCCAATGAAAATGTTTACTCAAGCATGTACAGTCAGCCATTCACTTAATTGCTTTCCTGGACTAGTTCCTATTCCTTCTTAACCCAGGAACATTATTTTTACATCTGATACAACCCCCTTCTGATTTCTAAGCAAGTCTCACTCTCAGTTTCAGTCAGCATTGGGTCTTCTGTTTAATTCTTTAGCCAAAATCTGCTGACCCTTGGTATATAAAGCCAGCCCTTTAAAGTATCAAAAGATACTTATCTTTTGGTGAAACTTAACACCCCCAGTTTCCTTAATCATTGCTGTTGAGTGTCTGCTGCATTCCCTTTCACATAACCCACAAAATCTGGGGATGCTCAAGGACATGGCAATATTCATGTTCCTCTAAGTCCTGACTCCCACTTCCTCTCTTCTATCAAATGAAGCAGCTAGAGATCCTCAAAGAAAACTCTTAACATTTTTAACTTGAGAAAAAAAAAAAAGCTTTATCCAAAGATAAAGAAAAGAAAGACAATGGTGAGAAGACTGCTACTGATAATTGGCTATTCAAGGCATTAAGAAATGATTATGGAAAATTTCAGATAGAAGTGACAAGATGAAGCATCTAGCCACAAAAATGCTAAATGACATTGAGTATCAACAAACATGAAGTGATGCACATGGGAAGAAACAATCTTAAATACTTGTACTTTGCCTTCATAGCAAAGAGCTCTGAGCTGACTGTTTCTATTCCAAAATGAGGACCAAGAGGGGATTTGGCACAAGCTGGCCTTCAAAATGATTGCTTCCAATGTAACAGCTTGAGATCTTCAATTGAAAATGACAGGAAATAGGATCAAAAAACCAGAAAGGACCTCATTTCAACCAGTGCGTATTTCAACAGTGGAACTCCTCACCAAATTATATTTTAGATTTCTAAAGCTTACACAGATTCAAAACCAAAGTCATCAAAGGAAAATCCCTCAAGGAGTATTAAGTACAAAATATTGTGTCTGGTTCTAAAATCCCTCAGCCACAAATTGTTGGAGGCTGGGAGACTATTTGAAAGAAGTGTCAAATAGTACTGGCCACTGTCAGAGTGAGTATCCTGAGCTAGACAGACAGCTGGTCTGACCTGGTATGACTGTTCTTGCACTTTTATATCACATTTTCCTGTTTCCTTGTTCTCAGAAAAGCCAAAAAAAATTCACTGAAAGGATCATAGCATTTACATACACATACCATATAGTGTCCAACAGACAAGGTTGGCACAGAAAATTTCAACCCAAAGACTTAAAGCTTAGCAAATTTATAAGCAACCATAGATAGGCAAAGGCTAAATGTTTACAACCAGAATAGGAGGCACAGCTATCATCCCTACCTTTAATTCAAAAACTACTTTAGGAATTAATCTGGACAGTGCATATCAGCAATTTAGGGTAATACACAATACAGTGATTATATAACTATCCGTGGAGTGAGCTTTGCATACTCAAGAAATTCAGAGCTAATCTTAAAGTTCAAAGAAACCCAAATACACTGAGATAAAAAAAAAAACCAACATATATATTATGCATCCAGACGTAGTGTGGTAACTTTTGTAGCATTTCCCGCAGTCTAAAAGGCTCTAGTGGTTTTAGAGATATTCTTTACAGTGTAAATACAGAATGCTAGTAAACCTGATAATATTCATCAGTTTGGTTGGAAGTTCTTGGGTGCTCACATGCATGCAATGTCTTTGTTTCAGAAGTTGGTATCGATTAAATTTAACTGCTTCCCTCGTGGACTTAAATCAAGGCTGGATACTAAGCTGTTACTATAAATAATCTGTTTATAAGTCATTCTTGTTTAGCAGTTGCACCTTTACCACGTAGCTTAGAACAGAAACTGTCCTTGTTCTGTAGCACAACCTCTACCATGAAAGCATCAGAAGGTAATTTCATTTAGCAGGCACCACCCTTGTTTAATGGTGTATAAATACACTGGTGCCAGTCCTGTGCTTGGCATACAAGGCAAGTTTAAATACACTAAGCATCTGCAACTCAGCTAAACAGCAGTAAAATGCTGGAGGGAATATGATAACCATAGACAAGTACAGAAGAAATGGAAACACTAATGATGGAGGAGCATTGTTTAGGATAATATCTAGTCATAGAATGATGCTTTAAAAGTAAGCACAGGGAAAATGATGTTGGAAATATTTCCTAACAGGGAGACCTAATAGGCTGTGGAATAATCACCCAAGGCAGATGGAGGAAGTCCTTTTGACTGAGTCATTTCTTTCTGGACTGGGCAAAGTGTTAAGCACACTACAGGGAAAAAATGCACTGGCAGATGGAAAGACTACCAGGTCTACTGCTCAGAAGCCTAAAACACTTCTGTTCTCAACAGTAGCAGTTTTGTCCAAAAGAAAACCAAACTCATCAAAAACCTTTTTAATTGTGCATGAAGAGATGAATGACTTCTGTAGTCTCTCCCACCTCTTTCTCAAACTTAATATTTTTACATGTATTTATGACTTCTCCTTAAACTGCATTTCCAGAACAGAGCTTTCCCCTTGAGTGTTTCCAGATCTGCAGTCACACGTTGCCTTTGTCCTTCTGATGCTGTGTGGCAGGAATGGATGCAGCTTTATCGGAAACTTGTCCTGATCAGGCTCTTGCCAAGCGTGACTAGTTTAATGTGACAGATTATAAAACGAAAGGAGAGTGAAAAGGGAGGAATAACAAGTGCCAGGGAAAGATTAGATTCTCCACACATTTCTGCATTTATTGACCTTTTCTTCTTCAGTATACCATTAGTTACCCAGATTTACAGCTCGAGATGGTAGGCAAGCTGTCAGCTGCACTGCTTAGGTCATTGATGATGTTATGAACTCTACTGGAAACTGATTTCATTAAATGAAAGTATGTGACTTGACATTTGATATAGCAAACAGCTAACTGACATTTTTAATTGCTCCTTGTACAGTTCCTTTATAATTATTGAGACCTTTTAATAAACTCTTAGGGACTTAAAAATTAAACCATCTTTGAGAAAATTGCATGTGGGGTACCAACAGCCAGTATACTGCACCCATGCTGAAAAGTCATTATATGAGTGCAGCTTGGCATCAGCTTGCATAAATCTATAGATCAATCTGCAGAGAAGCAATATTTTATGCTGAAGCTTCTTGAAAGCTCTCTTGAATCGTTTTCTTTTAGCAACCTCTACGTCAAGTTTTTAGTCATAAATTGGACTTAAGTTGCAATTTATTCATGAATAAAATACTACCTCTTGGACTCGATCCGAAGAGAAATTAAAGAACCTAACTACTGCTGGCCAGCAGAAACACAGTTCAACACCAAGGACACCAGTCTGAACAAAGCTCTGCTTTTGGTTCTGATCAGTTCATAAACAGTGTAACTGTCTACAATAGTGCAAACAAGATTTTATAACCTTCATATCTGCATTTCTTAAGGCAAAAGCTATACTACATATAAAATAATGGAGCAACTGTATCGTTATTCAAAGGTCTGAACCCATATTCTCACTGCACATTCACTTATTGCATTAGTTGAGGCAATACAATTCCAGTGATACACACAATCCCCGTCACTGGACGTGGGGGAAGAGTTTGACCAGAGTTCAGCTGTAGCATGTTGGAACCATCAAAATATTTATCTTGTTAAAACACTTTCAGGCTACAGCAACTTTTTTCTAAGAACTCCTCTTGCTACCTGGTAATGCTTTACAAACACAAACATTTGGAGGAAAATAATTGTAACGCCTGTTTGTGATGTAAATCCAGCATGGTGTCCTGACCTCAGTACAAACAGGAATAATGTCATAAGAATCTATACAGCAAGTCTGAGTGAGGTAGAGCTGATCTGAATTAGATCAGGCTGGTCTGGTTTATCTCCCTTACATCAGCTAGAGGCAAAGACTTTGATAAGCATAAAACCCAGCCTGGTCTGTGATTGCACAGGAAAAGGGACTCATCCCAAGAGCAAATGGGCGATGGATGGGAGCCCCTCTTTGCACTGAATTAGTGACTCAGCACAACTACAGCTGTAGAGGAACCTCATCTGTCAGAGCTGCAGAAGGCACCAGCCACTGCTGCCCCTTGAAGGGATTCCTTGTTGGTGTCTTCTAGACTCTATCAAGAAGGGTGCAAGTGTCATTTACAATCTTCAAAGAGTTAAATGCAATGACCAGCCACTAGCTCTGCATGCAAGTCTGCTGAACTTTAATCTTTGGAGCTCTGTATTGTGGCTTGTCATCTCTTGTAGCGCAGCAAGAAGAGCCGAGTCTAAACTCTTGTTGCTGATGACAGTTCCATGCAGCTCTTGTTTTCCTCATGCTGCAAGACCCGGCTGGCTTTGGCACATCCTGCCTAACTGCTGCTGAGTGATGAGGAAATATTTGCTTTGAGCTGGAGCACTAAACACCTCCTCTGTGGTTAGGAGAGATGTAGCTTTCTCCACGGTGGGGTGGTGATTAGATTGAACCGTTACCTCCATTTTCCACCTTTGCCACGGTAATTGCTTTCCCTTGTGCCCCTCACTGAACAAACGAGCTAAGGAAATATTCTGGGAACAAGGAGGACTTTGAACACCGTGTAACGTGAGCACACTGGCTTTTGGAACAGGGGTTGGCTCTGCATATGTGAGAGTGAAGGAAGTCTGCTATTACACCATGAGGCAAGAAATCAACTGCTATGACTGTGCCCCCTCTTTGCCATGTGGCAAGCCCTAGCCCATGGCCACCACAGGGGGTAAATGTCTGATTCTGGACTTCTTTACACCCTAAACCTCACACTAGAGCTCACGTACTTCATAGGAATGTTACTTGCAGTGCAGAATAGGTCCCTCTGTCCACTAAAGGACAAGGGCTTTAATGGGCAGTGTAGACTTTACTTTTCTGTGCAAACAGCTGAAGAAGACAAGCCATTCTTGCCTGCATGACAGATACAGAAGAGCAAGGTGCTTGTTAGTTCAGCTCTGTTCCACCCCCACAGCAGAGGAACAGACAGTTTGTTGCACCTGTTTGTTGGTCAATGTTTGTACACGGCCACGTGTACTTTGGGAAAGCCTTAATATCCAAAGTGATGAACCAGCAAGGCAGGGAGCCCCATGTAATCAGGCTTGCAGGGACTCAGGATATCCAAGGGAGCTGGACCATGAGATATTCTATAGTTTCTGAGCCTCAGAGAATTACTTTCACCGGATCCTGGGCTGCAGTTTTAAGCAAAATGCAGGGTTAGATTATGACTCACTGTGGTCCCAATCAAAGGTCACAGCCTTGTCATGTCTGAGGCTATGTAAATCGAACAGAAAGACCCTCTCCTGTCCTGCAGCCTTACAGTTAAAGGATTTGGGTATAGTCAATAAGCTGACTATGATATTTCTTGTTTATGCACTTTTAGCTTACTATGGAATAACCTGATTCAGTTTAACCTTCCTCCAGTGCAGACTAAGCTGGGCTGTGCTACACCCCCACAGCCCCAGGCTTGGAGAGCACTGGGCAGACAGAATGTGGGAACGTGTTACATTCTGGAAGGCCAATGAATGTCTGCCTACATACACATACAAACAGACAATAATACACACAGGATCTTAGTGTTACACTGAAGACATAGCCCATGTGGCAGAAAGCAAGCAGAAAGCCAGGGAGGTGTCTGAAGCTGGCATGCTGGCTGTCACCTCATTCAGGAGCAGTGGAGGCATGACTTATACATCCTGGTTTACCATAGCCTCAGCCTCACCCATTCCAGGACTGGTTCCAGACTGAAAAGCTCAGATGGTGACTTGCCTTTTCTGCCTGGCAAAGGGACAGTATTTCCTTGCTGATGATGAAGAAGACAAGGGCCCTGAAGAAAGGAAGGAAAGGCTGCAACACACTTCTTTAGGAACAGAATCAGCCAGCCTGAATGACTCATCTGGATCCAGAAGACACAGCGTGGCATTCAAGATAGGACTTCTGCTAACTCCGGCAACCACAAGACAGAGGGACTGAGCTGTGCTTATCTTCTTACAGTACCCCATGTGCCTTCCACTGGGTAACCCTCTTGCCATACCCACATTACAGATCTAAAAGACCTCTGATTTAAGGCTCCTGCTTCAACTCTGAACACCATATGACTTCGCATTTGCTCAGATCTTCAGCCAATATGAATCAGCATAGGTCTACTGAAGCCTGACTCATCAATAATGGGTCTGTTACCTTCACAGAAGTACCTTGATATTTGATCTATAATTATGCCAGCGGCAGAAAAATACATACTTTTTAATGTTTTGAACAAAGTTAAATGAACTATTTTAAAGACAGCTACTACATATCTTAGTTGGCACAAATCCTCCAAGTATGGCACTCCCTCAGTGATGCACTCCGAAGTGTTTAACTGAAGTGATGCTGCAATTTCAGGATAAACAGGGGTTGATATAAAAATAAAGGCTGAGAGTATGAGGCCAAGAATGAGGGAATGCTTAAAGCAACTACAGGGAAAAAGTAAATTGGAAGTTGGAAAATATCCCTACCATTGAAGAGGCTCGCAAGATTTTTAGTAGCCTAATTTTGACAACTTCCTCAAAATGTGATTATTTTTGACAGAAAAGAAACACAAGTTCCAAATTTTGGAAATAGTGCAACATTTTCTGCAATGTTTTAAAAATACTCTTTCCCTTCCCTTGTGAAAGAAAAACAAACAAACAAACACACACACAAACAAAACCCCTCTCATTTTCACATTAATCAGATTTAAGATTTGAAAAATTTAACTCAGTTCTTACTGTGTTTAATTTTCATACATCACCCCCAGGAAGAACCAAACTAAATCCAACAAATTATGTGTATAGAAACCTCACAATGGCATCTGCTTGGATGTCAGTAAGAAACTTCTTATACAATACTGGAAAGAAACTTCTGAAGACTTAACAGATTCCTAGAGCATCAGACCCCCAGATAATATTTACATTTTGCTAAGTCAGTGTCTCATAACTGTGTTAGGCTAAAGCAGAGGCATCCATTTTGACTATGTAAACATAACTAGAGATAATCCAGCACTTCTCTTGCTAGGAAACCAAGGAAATGACAAGAAATCTACTTTGTTCAGCTGCAATACCAATCTCACACAAGAGTTGATTGTTCTTCTGTTTATACGACTTGCACATTTGCCTTTTTATAATCAGATGGGAAAAAAAAAAAAAGAAAGAAAAAAAGAGATAATTTACCAGCAACCTGCAGCGGGAGAGAGTTTTTCATTGTTCCTTCCTTCCCTCCCTCCCTCCCTCCCTCCCTGTGAGGAGCCTGATGAAGGACCAAACTAAGAGAGGATTTGCACTGGACTCTCCGTGACTTCAGATGGCCCACAGAGGGATAAATCTTCATCTCAATTAATGTTAGCTCTCTAGTCTAAGCATGCCCAGGGTCTGAGTGCAGCTTAGTCCAGGTGGACACTGGAGTGCATACTGCACATCACTGGTGATGAGCACTGCTTCTTTTTGGGGGGTGGGGAGGAGGAATAGGAGGGAAGCAGGCAATAAACCCCCACCATGGAAAATTCTCACCCTTTTTTGAAGCAGATGGGGAAAAGAGGGCGGGAGACAGCACATAACACTTACAGAGGGAGTTAATATAGTTAAGAGGGAGTGTAAACTACTCTAGACTTGACCAATAACATCAGACAGATGCCTGCTTATTTGGAGAAAGAGAGATGCTGCCAGCTGAGAGAGAAGATGAGATAGCAAGATCTACAGAGATATTGGGAAGTAGATAAAGTGGGGGTTTTGCAGTCTCAAGGCTGAGCAGAGGCTGTCAGGCACGTGGAGGGGGTCTGCAGGAGAGATGGTATCCACAAGCAAGCACTCTGAATGTAATGAAGGCACCATAAAGACTTCCAGCACATGGAGTGTGCTACCCTGCACGCGTACAGTGCCTTGGGGGCCTTTGGAGATCTTTGGAGTAGGAATATCTCCTTACTAAGATGGCCAGAGCATGCTTCTTGAACGGAGATGGAGGAGAGGAATGTAACATCTCCTGCCACACACACGACAAACCCCTTCAATCATCACACATTCTGTTACGATTAGAGGTGGAAAGCTCTAACATAGGTAACACCAAGACTCCTTTCTAGGCAGAGCTCAGGTTTGCTTAAGATTCTTTTTGTATCGATATCACTGAACTTTCAAGAAGCCTGCCAGAGCTGTAAAGGGAATATATAACTTACAGTACCAGAGAAGCATCATTCTCCATATTGCTTTCCAGAAGCTGAAGGTTTGTGATTTTATTACAAGACCACAGAGTGATATGCTAAAATTTTGAGCTGCATTTAAAATTAATATGTATTTTTAAAACTAGATTTCAGTTCCATTATAAACTGCCACTAGACAGAAAGGTCACTATTGCCATTTTGACTGCACTTGAAGAGGTTCTACTATGTGGAGCATTTTTTTACGTCAGGGTCTATCTAGGGCTTTTCAGCAATGCCAGTCTTTCTAGTTTCTGACCATCTTCCCCTTAATTAGGCTACTTAGCAAGCTGCCAGTAGGGCTTCTGGAGGCTTCAGCTTCTTTCCTTTCTCCAATTACATGGACTAGTGAACTCTCTAGTTACAGAGAGAGGACACACAACATTAGGAACTGCAGTGTGGGGAAAAAAACCAGCCCTTGTTCAGATGCCTTGTCAAATAAGGAAGGTCCTACTGCATTTCATAAAGATGATCAGACTCTCCTGGCCTTATATAGCAGTTCTCCTGCCCTGGGAGTACCTTAACATTGTTTTCTTTGCCCTGTCCCATCTGTCACATTTCCAGCTGCCAGGGCAGTCTGGCAGTGTGGTACCCCATGAGATCTCACATGGTCAGTATAGGAAGAAAGAACAGAAAAAAGTTTGTTAGAAATGAGACTGTGCATAACTGAGAAGACTTTGGATTTCTGGTACTGACAAGTAGCGTGCTGTGACAATACAGCAATTTAAGTACAATAAATAAATACACATGAGATGCTCAAGCCACTGTAACAATCAAGTATACAATAAAAAAAAATAGCAAATAATTTTGTAAGACATCCTATGCCTCATTGCTTAGTCATTCATCCTGAAATGATAAAGTAGATGTTCCTAATTAAGACATAAAAGTAATATAGAATACACTATCATGGCCACATTCATTATATGCAGAAAGGAACAACACCAAAAACTTAGAAAAAGGCTGAAAACCAGATTGAAGTACAATTTCTAAAGAAATCAGAGATGTTCTCAGGATTAGTGTTATTTCTATTAATGTTGCCTGATATTCATATTGCAGTACTCCCAACAATTTCAGCCAGGGAACAGGATTACACTGAACAATGTGTACACACACCTATCAAAGCAAGATAGTCCCTGGACATCAATCTTAGCCTCTTGACAGAGGACTGCTTCTAATTGCTTTCTCACTTTACCTGCTAAATGAGACAAGTGATTATACTGCCCATCAGAAAGCCAAAGAGATTATATTAAAGATGCTTTAAAAATATATATCATAGAGTGTAAGGCTGGAAAAGGAAGAAACTCCACAAGAGACAAAAGCACCATACAGTAGACAAATGACCTAACAGAAGAACAGATTTGTCACATGAACAAATGTGGTGTCTTCCAAAAAAAACCCCAATCTAGTACTTCAGAAAAAGCAATATCCTCTTCATGGCTCGCTGGTGCTCCCTGAGGAATTTTGGAAAACCCTCCAGTAAGGCATGCTTTGGCTGATAATATCATCGGTTTGCTGAGATTTGATTTGATGTTTTCATTCTTTTTTTCTTTTTGGTTTCTTGTTGTTTTGATTTGTGAGAATGAACACTTGTCTCAAAAACAGGATCTTGGTTACTGAGGAATCTGTTTATTTCAGGCCCTTTTTTCCTAACTTGGTATCAGCTGGAACCACTCGCTGCTCTTGGTATTTTCAGAGCCTAATTTTAGGTCCCGCTTTTCAGTTGTTGGCCAGAGGCCCTATTCACTGTCTTTACATAGAAAAAGTATATTTGAAGATTTGTTTTTATCTCTGGCGAGAATCCAATGCTTCTGAAGACATACGGATATTTTTCCATTGAGTTCAATAGCTCTAGGTCTGGCCTCCTGCTTGTGACACCAGTTAGTCTGGGCATCTGTGAAGGACATGAGATGGACATTTATCCCGGATTCTCTTCACTTTGGGCATTTGTTTAGAACTGTCTCTGTTTAGCTGAAAAACCCCCTGCTGTCTGTGGCTGCACAAGCTGGGCCAAAGCAATTCCATTGCCATCAGGACCCAGTACCCCAGCACTTACCTAATGCTAAGAGCCAACGTAACACAAAGAAGAGCGAGAGAGGGAACCCAATTCCCTCCTGACAGATTTGGCATGAAGTTTATGTTAGTTCTTTGCATCCACACCACCACATCGCCACTGGTACAAGTGTAGCGAAAAATTTCCTAGGGATTAGCTTTGCATAAAAGGGTCTGCTTTGACATCTCGGGTATCAGTGACAAGTCTTACTCTCAGGAGTCTCAGGGCCGGCTTCTCATCCAAAAGCACTCCATGGCACTGATACTCTGCTAGGACTTCTCCACTGCTTCATTCTCTGTGCTGTCTGAAGATACACAGCAGCACAGACCAGCTCCCTCCGGACATGGCTGCGCTTTCTCCTCTCACCAGAACAAACCAACATCTCACAGGACTGAAGATCTAAGGGGGAAAGTCATGAGCCTCTCAGGGCTTTCCTCATGCACTAGCAACACTTGCTGGAGAGGGCTGGGCTTGGTCTGTGTTTGCCACACTGAAGCTGAGAGCTGTTGACAAGCACAACGGCCTCCTCACTCAGGGGCAAGCACGTGCTAAATGTGGGACTATACTAAGGCAGGAAGAAAATTTATATTTGGAGTGCAGTTGTGTTTTAACTAATTTATCTGCTGCTATTTTCCTTTCTTATTGCAACCATCATGCCTCTGAGACATGTCTGTCAGGTTGCTTATGTGCCACAACTACCCTCTCCCCCTAAACAAGAGTCATAGGGACCACTGTGGATAACTAACAAGTGCTGAGAAGCAAAATGCTGAAGGCCCCTCTTCGAACCAGAGGAGAAGGGATGGTTGAGGGGATTATTTGCACAGAATTCAGCTTGGGTTTTCAAACCAGTATTTATAGGTTTGGAAAGAGCCAAGAACAAAAACTTTAAAATAGTTATTAGGGGTTTTATGGAAGCTGGATGAATGGATGGTTTCAATGGGAAACCAAATAAATATATATATTAAAAAAAAAAATTAAAATAAAATAAATACACGATGATTTAAGCCTGGCAGGAGACCTTAGAATCTCAAAATAATAATGCTTAAAAAAAAAAAAGCAAGCTTTTGAAAAGTGACACAAAGCCTCTGGAGTCCAGAACAAGCCCTTCTATCTTAACAGCAGAGATGCTGTGCTCGAAACAAGGGACAGCAGTTGCTACTGCACTCATTAATTATTATTATTAACACAAACTATGCTGTCCTATGCATTCACTCTAACCACAGCAACAGAGTCAGATAAACCAGACAACTAAGCACAAAGATGGTATTTGAAAGGGACGCCAAAATTGTCCAAAAATAACACCAAGTTTTATCCACCGAGCTGTTTCTCCCACTTTGCTTTATCTAGTAAGCCATGCATAGGCATTTAAAACCTTAGATGGTCGCAGTGGTGCCTGTACTGACCACAGCAATATCTCTGCAGTGGTGACTTTGTCTTATTTAGAGCTGTGTCTGCAGAGCTTCTGCAGCTGGACACCTCTCAAAACCAACCTGCAATCTGTGGGGCAAATGGAAAGCTCCTTACTCTCATCCCTTTTCTATAAAGTCAGACACTTATTCACAGTAGTGCCTGTGGCTTCTTTGTACCTGAACACCTACACTATAAATGATGACATGCTTCTTTTGTAGACACAACTGGAGGCAATGAGCCAAGCAAGCCAGACTCGTGGACAGCGCTGATAATCCTCATGATACAAACAGGTTTTACGGCAGCAAAAGTGCCCCACTAGTGGGTTTCAAAAACCTCTTTACAAAACAGTAGTAGATGGAAGGCAAGTTTTATTAATTTAATTAATTTAATAATTAGGTGAGACATCCTCGGTCCATTATGTGCTGATAAATAGGGGAAACTGAGGCAGAGAGCAGTGAGGAAATCAGCCAAACAATGGAACAGCAGGAACCAACCCAGTACTTCTGACTCATGGATTTGTGCTCATTTGGCTACTGCTTGTTTCACGTAAGCCAAATCCTGGTTCTGGTCTCACTGAAGCCAATGGTAAAACTTCCATGTATGTGAACAGAGCAAAGATTTGAGACTTCAGTCTGTCATCTGCATTTTATAGGTTTATGCTTTTATAGATGGGGCAGATATTTTATTCTGTTCTGTGGTTCAGCCAGCTGGACAGTGCTATGTATATTTAGGGCACAATGAGAAAATAAATAGCAATTCACAAACAAAAAACCCCAATCCTTTCTTCCATATGGAAGATTTTAGTATTTCTAATACTGAGATTACTCTTCTTCATTCATGTCACTTCCACAGAGAGATCAGTTACCTGTAGCTGTCAGCAGGGACATGGTTTAGTGGTGACCTGGCAGTGCTGGGTTAACAGTTGGACATTATAATCTTAAAGGTCTCTTTCAACCATAACAATACTATGATTATATTTTTATTCCAATTATTGAACAGTTCTTATCTCAACCCATGAGTTTTACTTGTGTTTGATTCTCCTCCCCATCTCACTGGGGTGAGGAGTGGAGTGAGCAGTGCTTAGTTGCGAGCTGGGGTTACACCCTGGCACCAGTGAATGCTCAACTATTTTATTCCAGAGTATACATCAGTAAACACCACCACCACTTTGCCATGGAACATGGAGAACAAAGAGTTTATTGTGAGCAACCCTTGAGAAGAGTGAAAATCTATACCATGCCCCTCCTCAAAGATGGTTTCTGTCTCCTCCATTTTCAAAAGGCACCTTTGGAAACTCCTTAGCCAGTTTTGGTGGGGTGAGCAAGGCATGAGGCTTCATCCATTGATAAGGAAGGAACTGTTACAAAGCTGAGAGAAAAGTATCATAAATGATACATTCTAAGAAAACTGAATGGTCTTTGCTGATCCTTCTTAACTAGCTAAATTGTCAGATACTGAATCTACATCAGTCAGCACCTACACGAGTTGAATTAGCTCAGAAGAATTAGGTACAGCTCTTCTACTGTCAAGGACCCTTCCAAACAAGCCAAAGAGATAACCATTGAACTAGACATTCTTCCTGAAGAAGGTATGAGGGGAAGGCTAGCAGGCTGCTGCCAGGGAAGACTTTGTTCAAATCAGTGTAATCAACATCAGATAAGTCTGTAACCACACAAAACGGGAACTATCTCCCCGACATGGGAGGGAGGGGAAATCTGTTTTTGTCCTGTATCATCACTTCAGTTTCTACATACTTAACCATCCTAATAAACTGCAATGAGCTAAGCTTTTAATGAGCAGCCTTCAACTCAGCCACTTTAGAGTCAAACCTTCTTGAAATAACCACAAGAATCACAAGGGCACATGGAGCCAAAAGCAGCCCAGTTTGCTCTGTCGGGCAGTCCTGCACAACAAGAAGGGATGCATCTGCTTACTTGCTTGGCAGTCCATTCTAGGTGCCTTCTGGAAACCCCAAAGTAAGGGCAAATCCAGAGGAAATGCTTGCCCCAACAATCTGGAAAGAAAAAGGTAGCAGGGCTGCTTTGTCTGTAATGGATGACAACAGAACTGAAAGGGAAATGGATCCCTACTGCAGACAAGATTTAGTCACCAACAGACAATACAATAGATTAACAATCCTGCTGAATGTGCTCTCTCCCATTTTCACAGGTGAGGCCCCAGTAAGCACATTGCCTAGGTTTGGTCCAAAAGTTAAGATATGTACAAACACAATTCTCCCCATTACCTCTTTGCTCCTACATACAGAACATTTGAGGCAACCACAAGCAGCTTCACTTGATTTAAACTGACTGTGTCATCACATGAAGCTGAATATGTTACATGTTTTTTTCACTCCTTCAAAGGAACCTCGGCCCTGCATGTCAGCAGGGTGGAGCTGGCACAAAGCAAGGGGAGGGTTTTTTTTGTGTTCCATAAAAAAACACCATTTCATCACACTAATTCCCAGATTCTCAGAGCAAGGAGATGTAGGTGGCAATACCCTTCCTCTGCCCCAGGGTAGATGGTTTCAGTCATTGAACAGTTCAGGCTTTAAGAAACCAGGGTGCATATGTGCAAACAAGCTCACACAACGCTAACCTCCAAATACTCCCAAACCCAAATGACATCAAGATTTTCTTTAATTATTGTATTTTTAAACCCTTGATTTTCTTGTGGTGGGGGCCTCAGAACCATTGGAGACCTTGGGGGTGGAGATGTGCCAAAGACAATTGTGGCCTATGAATATTTGCCAGCTGGACTATGAGATTTATTTTTGGTTCTCAATTCTTTTTTTTTTTTTTCCTCTCCTTGTAGATCCTGCTTTCTGGCTCGCTGAGATCTGCAAATGTCCAGCCTTACAAACTGCAAACCCTGACTGCACTGAGGTGTCAGCCCCTGACACAGATACGACTAATGCAGCAATGAGTAGCAGTGTGATACATCAGGAAGGCTGTCTTTGCATGAGCTGCACTCACTAGCCACAATTCCCATTGAACTCTGAAGGCCCAGTTTTGCTCCTGTTTGCACTCATTCAGCTTTAACAGCTACTGCTGATTTATATGGGGAATATGGTTTGGAATCTGGGATTCATTTCCTATTCTAAAGAAAGAAAAAAAGAAAAACACACTTTGAGTCCAGCTATCTTGCAGGCTGAAATTCTGTTCTGCATTTTTTCCTTTCAATGCCACAGTCTCCTCTGCTCTTTCTTCCTACTTCCAATTTTCAGATGAACTGCTGAGATGCTGAAATTCAAACTACATGAACAGACATCACAGAAAACAATCACAAAGACCGTGTTGGTTCAGTATCTTCCTACATATCCTTCCTACATCAAAGCAAAAACTTCTGGTTGCCTGGTACAGAGAAGATTATCTTGTAAGTACAACTGGAATTCTGCCCAGAA
Source organism: Chloroceryle aenea (assembly GCA_013399075.1). Classification (NCBI taxonomy): domain Eukaryota; kingdom Metazoa; phylum Chordata; class Aves; order Coraciiformes; family Cerylidae; genus Chloroceryle; species Chloroceryle aenea. Next base: position 106,399 of record VWZY01001259.1, on the reverse strand, counting down.
GTGGATAAGTGCTGCAGGAGCCGGTCCTCAAGGGTGCTGCCCACCATGAAGATGTGCAAGAGTATCCTGAACTCAGTTCCCATCTGATCTGCCAGCATAAAGCACTGAGAACAGCTTGGTTTGAAAAGAGTTGAGAATACAAGGTGTGATGTGAAAGGTGTTGATCTGATCTAGCCAGCAAAGAGGCAGCACTATCTCCCAGCTGTATACAGAAAGGGGAGCTGGGAGAGTATTTTGGATCACGCGGGCTTCCACCATGAAGATGAATAAAGAACAAAACCCTTTGATGTAATAATGAGGCACTATCAGCAGCAGAATTCTGAGGGGAATGGCTAAAGCAGGAGGAGGTCATTACAGATGCTAACGGGTGGGTTCAGGAGAAACTGCAGCTGAAGATGAGCTCCTATACTAAATTTTGTTAACATGAGCTACCTCACAAGGGGCTGAAAGCAAACACACCATCCTCATGCTCTCACAGCAAGAGGTAGACAGCCAAAAATTTTCATATCCTGCAACACTTGCAAAAAATTTCTCTGTGGCCACTTTGTGATCAGTTACCTGCCACATCCTTTCTTAAGCCTTTCATCTTTTCCTCATGAGTCAACTCCTGCAGTACCCAAAGCAAAACAGATTCACCATTCAGGTAAGACAAATCTTGTCTTGTAGAGTGGCTTTATCTTTAGTAACCCAAGCCAGCAAGGCAGCTAGAAACCAGAAAGGTTTTCACAATCCTGTTACAGAGCAGGAAGGTAAAGACTTACTGGAAGACAAAGTCTAGAGGAGCATTGCATAGCACAGTATGTGCATCCTTCCCCCACTCTTCATTGTCCCCAGTGACTTTTCCAGACTTCATCTATTAGCAGGATACAGTATGCAAAACACTTGGAACCCGTGGTCTTTACTTTAGAGGCTTTTATTCTTCATCCAAATTACTGTGTTCTCTAAGCCTTACTGACAGTGCCCCAGTTTCACAATGCTTCAGCTACTTCTTTCAGAAAGAAGAAAAATACTCTATGGTCTGGATATGCCACAAACATCAAAGGAGGAACAGCTTGCACAAACAAAAGCAGAAGCATGCTACATGTGTGCTCGTCCAATTTATTTGGCAAACAAATATATTAGGAAAGAACAGATAGATGAGGAAAAAAAATAAAGTTACTTCCTCACAAACATTATTCTTAATAAATAACTTGACTCACTTTGCTAAGAATAATCTGACTAGAACATGGTACTTAAACTGTTTAAAACTTTTATTTTTGAGTTGCTCTTTATATGCAGCTTCTGTCAGTATTTATTTTACTGGATTAGGAGACTAGAATTACAGCCTAGCATTGCACTATTAAACAATAAACATCCCGTTTGCTTGCTATTCCTCTTGTGTGCCTCCTCTGTGTTTGAGTTCTTCACTGATATGTAATATATTTATGTCTACACCGAAATCCTAAAATCCAACTCTCGAGTAACATCCAAAATGGATCTTATGGATAATCAGGGCATAAATGACCACAGCAGAAGTTGATTGCTAACATCCAACCACTCAACATGAGAACTGAACTCAAAAGAAGACATCCCCTGATGTTTCCTTTTCCTCCATTCTGTACAGCTTCAACAAACACAGGTTGATTGGCAGATTTTTTTAGCTCATCCCCCTGGGTCACATATGGACGAGCTATGGATGACACCAGTACAGTAGTAAACACTCCAGCAAGGATCAGAGCTTTGCGCTGCATACCTCTTCAGAGCAAAGCACCTCAGTGCAAGGCTGGGCTTAAGCACCCAAGCAGGATTGGGATGCACAGGCTCCACCAGCAGCCAGTACACTCCATGTACTGTCATTGCTTAGAAAGCAACTTCCCTACCACCTTGTGGGTTTCTTTCTTTTCCTCTCCCGAGATCCATTGTCAGAGGAAGGTTGTTCAGAGCTTCCTTCTCTCTCCCGGCGGGTCAGTTTCACTGTTACATTAATGGGAATTGCAGGTGCGCTGCAGCCCAAATGGTAATTTCTTCAAACATCAGAGAAAAGGCTACATGCACTTGGGGAGGAAGAACATATATCTGTTCATGCAATCTTAGCTTTCAAGGGGAAATGTGCAGTGGAAAAAGAAGGAACGATAGGGGAAATTAAATTAAAATGCAGGAAAAAGAATATTAGTAACAGAGGGGAACTTTTACCTGTGGTGCTGGCCAAAATGCTTTCACGATGTTCAGTGAGAATACACGGGTGTACAGGAAGCCCCGCAGACTATCCAAATATGATGCTGAGTTGGAAGTTTCAGGGGAAATTCTGCCGTTTCTACAGTCTAAGAGAACTTAGCAGCTCAGTGGCTCGGTGGCTTTCTTGTCCCTTGTTTCTCTGGGTTGGCATGAGCTCCTCACAGAACCTGGCAGGACAACCCTTCAGGCATTCCTGCAATATCTCTCAGGTCTCCTGCCAAAAGGCTTGGGGCATGTTCAAAGGCACTGTGGGTGAAGAGGGGAAGGGAAGCAGGACAGCACTCTGAATGACATGGCATGAGTGTGTTTCTGGCAGGCTAGCTTGAGAACTGCACATTGCCCAATTTTGTTCTCATCTTCTCATGCTTCTCGCACCATCGAGACTGACTTCCCACTTTGGTCACAGCAGTGGTATGTATGATAGCACCACAGAGAGCACAGGACAGAGACACCCAACCAGGCAGATGTCTTTTAACACTAACAGTTATTGATCATCAACGATTAACACCACAAGCTCCTCAAACGTGATTCCACTCCTGCCCCTGTAATGATGGTCTTTATGCCCTTTCAGAGTCCTGCTTTAGCTCTGGCCCAGTGTTTGTTCCTCAAGCTCTTCAACACAGGGTCAGTCTTCTCACCCACACTGCTCTGCTCTGCTCTCCTCTCCTCTCTGCCTAGTCATCTCTCAAAAAGATTGATTAGATCACAGGGAGGGAGCTAATCACTGTCATCCCAACTGGCTCCTCACCCCAGCATACCTGGCCAGCATTAGTTCTTGCTCTGCCCTGAATTCCTTTTGAGATGTCTTATTTCATTATCCTTTCCCATTCCACTGATTCCCCATCCCAAACACTGCCAGCCTGCACTCAAATACTTCAAGAGCCTTTCTCCTGTGCACTGCAGCTCCATTTCCAGATATCACACCAGTATCTTGTACAGTGGCATTAAGACATCCCTATCTCCACAGGTCACCTCCCTAATACATCTGGATCATGCTCACATTGGAAGAGTAGAGGCACCCTAAGATGACCAGTGTTTGAACAGCCAAGGCTAAACTGCTGATGTCTCAGTTCATTTAAAAAAAAATCAGAATTTGCTAAAAACCTGAGCACACATAGATGACTGTATAAAAATCTTTTCCTACTTCTTCTTCATAAGTTCACTGGGGTGGCATGGCTTCTGATATGGACGCCAGCCCTTTGAATAAAACTTGGCAGGTTTCACACCACTCCTTTCTCCTAGACCAGCACAGTGCTGTGTGACATTAACAGCTTCCAGCCATACCACTAACAGGAGGAAAATAATTCCTCTGTCAGCAATGACCTTCCAAGGTAGTGCGCTTGCAAAGCATACTAAGTGCTAACAGCCTTTCTTTACTTCATTGGCTTTCCCAAATCATTGTCAGAATTTCTGGTAATAGGTTCATTAGTCTCACAACAAAATGCTGATGAACATATCCACCAAGAATAAACCACAAGGAACTGCAACAAACTCCCAGAACATGAGAACAGTGTGATGCACATGACAGATGAGCTCGGGGCAGGGTGGTGCTGCTCCCCTCTCTGCTGTTATAAATGGTGATGCAATAAGGCTCCTTCTGACCTGACATAGCTGACTAGAGCCCAGTGTCATCATGGACACTGCCCATTTCTGGGTTCTGTGCACAGAATCTATTCAGTTTTATGACTCATCTCTACATAGTTCAGCTCCCCACATACTGTTGACTTTCATTCAAACAAGCTCAGTTATTTTTATTGCCACACTCACCTCTGCTGATCAGGACTCTCTTCACCAACACTCATTTGCATCAGCAAGAAAAATGCTCTAGCATGTCGAGGGTGCATCCATGAGGGGCTAACACAGTCACAGACACATCAGGGCTCTATTCCACTTGGACAAAATAGTACTGCTGAAAGACAGAGAAGCAGCCCGCTGCAGGGCCAGGCTAAGGTGGCAGAGCTACAGGCTCCATGGGACACTGTGCTGTGCCATACAGCTGCGATGGTCTGTTCAGAGCTATCCCAAGTCTCTCTAACTCAGCAACACTCCACATGGTACACACCAGCCTATCCAGGTGCTTGGCAGTATGTCTTCTTTCTCTTTCTGGGTAATCACCATGAAATGGATATAAAGAAAACTGAAAACTAGCCAACCTTCTCATCTTTTAAAGTCACCATTTTTGTCATCTCCATGTCATTCACTCATTCCTACGTGGCTATTCTAGCAGAAGAGAAATGTCTCTTGATCAAAATACTGGCTTCTAATGCAAAACAGTAAAAGCACATGCTCATAGATATCATTGTCTTGCATTCTCAAGTAAAAAGAGTAATATCTGACTACGGTTTACTGTCAATAAAAAATCAAATAAAAGGTACTGTAATAACAGCTGCCCACATCCCTGTATTATAACCTTTTTAAGACCTAGATTATTTTATACTTGAAATTTGTATGACACCAACCCCCTCTACCATGCTTTACTTCTTGCACCTTTCCCATTTCATTCCCCTGTATCTGTGTCCTATTGGACTCTTTCAAAAGTGTTATTTTTCCATTTCTCTTACATGATTGTAGAAAACACAAATCACAAACTCTGATGTTTTGTGGGTTTTTTGTCTCAAACTCCAGAAGAGATGGGAGTACAGTAAGAGGCCCCAGGATCAGGGGATTCAGCAGTAGCTAGACCATCTGTGCTAATCTCTTCCCATGGTCATGTTTAATGCTTTTCTGAAACTACACCTGCATGCCAAACTGGACAGATTCACATCCTCATGACCGGAGAGAAGTACAATTTTAACACTCTCGTGCAATCTTCCCTGGCTTGCTTTTGCTATTTGTAGGATCACTAAGGAAACAAAATGTGAGACTTGTGATCTTTATTCAACATGTGCCTTCCCCAGACGTGATCTCAGCTAACTTATGTATCACTTAACTCCATCCCATTCTTTCTTACACAATTACCCATGAAATCAGGTTAAACTGGAAGGTAAGCGATGATAGCTGTAACCGAGTAGACTTTTATGTCCAGCACATGAAGAGCTACAGTGACCTCTAATGGCAGGCTGCCAAGCCTTTGGAACTACAGTACTTGTGATGCTAAGCAGAGTGCATTGTATATTTGCTGTAAAGATAATGAATCATACCTAGCATTTACTGGGAGATCTCACAGCACTTTACAGCCGTGGGATGTAATTACCTACCGGACATGGAGGTAGAGAGCTATGATGTGATTCACCTAAGACATGCACCTGGTCTGGAACAGCCACCACAGATACAGTTCAAGGCTCCTGTGTTCCAATTCAATGCTTTCTCCAAGAGAACGTGACAATAAAACACACTGGACTAGATAGGAATAGAGCAAATTCTGTTTTAAATCCAGGTTTTGCTCTACTCTTCCACTGCACACCACACTCTCTTTTCAAAGCTTTCACATTTACTTCTGAATAAAATGATCCCAGTCTGCCAGTGCTTGGTGTTGGTTAGTGTCTGTAGAACGGCAGAGTTCTACAGAGAAAATAAACCAATAAACCAAACCCTTTACTTCTGATTCTATGATCTGAATTCCTCCACAAGTGACTCTGACCTGCTGCTTGGCCTATAAGCCATCATGGGCATGGGATGGACTTTTCATGTCAATATCAACAGAGTACAACAAGCAGATCTCTGATCTTGACTTTTTATGCACTGATCCTCAGAACTCACCTATTTTTACTGGGAATATGTGACCTTCCCCAATTTAGAGGTGGAAAATGGAGATAAATATTCTTACTCAAGACCAAAATCTGTGGTCACCCACAGAGATACAGCCCACACTCTATGACTCTGAAGTGATTCACATAGGCAGAGAAACACCAGGCATGCAAGGCAGAACCCTGGCTTATTCAGGCCAGTCGTCCAGTGCATCTGGCTCCAGCTGTATGGTGTAGCAAATGTGAATTTATACTCAATTTATTTTATATATCATATACCATATATATTTATTATATATCATTCACTTAAGCAGCTCCTGAAAGCATTGAATCTGTACTAATGCAAATTAATAGAATATTTACAATAACAAAGCTTTTAGAAACTAACACCTTAACAAAGAGCATTTTGAAGCTGTGCATATCTAATTCCATGGTTGTTCACTGCAGGGTGTCTTGAACTTCAAAAGTAAATGTATTGAAGGTCATGGTGTACAGGACAAGATAGAATCACAGTCTGGAAATTCCTATGCAAGGAAAAACTTCCCTGTCACAGGACTTTCCATTGTATCAAAGTACTTTTGCAATCATTTGAAAAGGAAATAAAGAAACATTTCACAGAACTGAGATTCATTATTCCACCTTGCAGGACAAAGCTGTTCTGCACTGGTAAGTAATCAATGGGAAGAAAGGAAGCCTGAGATTTCTGGTGACGTTTGGGTTCATAATACTCATTCCTCAGCATACGCACATCTAAGCAGGAGGTTGTGAGTATGAGCTCTATGTAAAGCACTAAGAGAGTCATGATTTATATCAGTTATAAGTCAGATGCTTTCATCAGAATACAAAGTTATGTGAGGCCATGAATTGCCCGGTGCCGTGAATTGTCGGGTGCCAGCATTTCAAGCATACTCTAAATGGTGTGCCACACCTCATTATTTATGTATATTCCTTAGTGTTTCCAAGAACTTAGCACCTAAGAGCTCCCAGTGAAATGCAGCCCTACTGCACAGAGTGTACCTGCCCTTCTTCCGAGTCATTTCCTTCATCAAAGGTGAATTTTAGGCAATGTTTTCTCAACCCAAATACATCCATCACTGCTGAGTTTTCCAGAAATCTGAACCTAGTAGTTTCCACAGGTCTTGCAGATAATAAAAATGTTGATGGTAGCAATCCTTGCAGTTTCCAGTCCGGGCATCCACCCATACTGTTCTCCAGTTTGCTCCAGCCCAGCAACTGTGTGTAGAATGCAGCCTGATTTGAGTCCATCCTTAGCCTTTGCTAGGCAAGGGACAGCAACACTGATGAAGTAACATCATAGCATGCTTTAGTTAAAGACTCAGTCTTACTTTGACCATATGCAAAGCTGATGGGACTTGCAACAAACTTCTCCTGAGCAGTAGTCAGTAAAAGGCCCACAGAACAGAGTGGAATTAGTGTAAATTTCTATAGAATAAGTCTCTGCTGATACAGTTTTCTATGTGCCTGGCATAATTTAATCCCCAGGATGCTCTGCCACCCAGTTTCAGATAGTGAAGCCTACATTGCTGAGAAAGGACCCATGACAATAGAAGTGCAGGAATGCAATCTTTACAGAAAGGGGATAAGCAACTTTAGTTTGACAAGAACACAAGGGAATGGGGAGGCTTGGACAAGTACCTATTCCACATTGTGCTGTGTGCCCAGAGTAGCTACTTCATGCAATCATGTGGCCACATAGTGAAAGTCAACACTTGGAGAAGTCTACCACTGGGTTTCAAGTGTGCTTTAACTGCAGAGACCCTTCACAACCTGCCTGGTTGGCATTTACCCTTTCAGGTATTCTGCCCAAAAAATCCAGCTACAAATTATGGGACACAGTCTGGAAAAAAACAAAGAACCTCTAGATATTAAAGATGGAAGCTGATTTCCCTCTGTTTATCTTGTTCCAGAGAACAACTCTGCATAATTTCTCCCACATCTTGGTCTGGATGACACTTGCATTGCTTGGCAAGTACCTGCAGCCAAAGAGGCACATCAAATTGGTGTTCTTCCATGGCTATCAATAGGCATACAACCACTTTCACAACTGTGAGGTTGACTAAATGCCCTCAGTAACTTCTGGCTTACATGTGAGTTGATGACACTGACACTCTCAGGCAGTATTAAATACTTCATAGAATTCGGCCAATAGCCAGGGCACCTTTCTGGCACGTGGAAAATAGTTAGTGGAGTATCTCTTGTTACCACAGCAACATGAAAAACACAGCAAAAACAGTGCATATCCCTGTAGAATTACTGAGGATGAACAGACATAGACTTTTGAAATACTGAAACAGCTATTATAATGATGCTCCTGAATAGCAGAATAAATCCTACTTCATGCAGACATGAATGTCAGAAAGCCAGATGTTGTCTATTGATACTGAAATTTCATATAATCCCCTAAATCTGTTGGATAACATACAGGGAACTGATTGTACCAAAACTTAAAGGAACAAGAACAGCACTGACAGTTACACAGCTAAACAAGGGGAAATACTCATTTTATTTCACAACTTAATCAAGCGTTTGCACTTTTTTTTTGTTATAATAGGCATATTTATTTATTTCCATAGATTGTGTGGTAGAGACTTCATCCCACCTTCTTAGCAAGCTTGATTCAATGATCGTTAAAGTCAAGAGAAAGAACTCCACTAACTTGGTAAGCTTTGGCAAGACCACAGTTGAGCCATTGGAGTCAATGAATCACTTCTACAAGAGATAAGGAAAACAAAGAGGATCCTGAAGACAAAGGAGGACCAAAGACTGTGGTTTAATAGCCTCTCTGACTGCACTCATCATGACTCAGACCTAAGGAACACCACTCTTGGTGGAAGACCAGTGCCTTCAAGCCTCTGTATTCATACGAGATACTACATAAACTCACATAGGATCCAGTTGGTTTTCTGATGTCTGTTCTGCATTACAGAGGTACTACAAGAAAACACCTGAAGACTATAAACAAGAGCAGGCTAATTTCATACAGCTCCATATTATTATGTATGAAACAAAAAGCTCCTAGTTCCTTGATATGAAGATGTTATTGCCCACCCTCCAAACATGTTATCCCTTCTTACTCACATTACTGGACTTCACATTAAGATGAACATGGCTTTGTAATGTAATACGAAGACATAAAGGTAGTAGAGTGTCTTCAGATAGAAGCTCGGGTGCAGAAAATCTGTAATTTATATGTACTCCAGCAAGCTCTAACTGCAAAGCAGAAACTATAAACTAACTATAAAAACTTTACCCCAAAAATGTAAGCATAGTAAAAAACACAGTAAGAGCAAGAGTCCTGACCGTAGGCATCCTCACTGTAGGATCCCTGGATAGAGCAAGACCTGGGTGTTGCCGACTTACAGCCTTCTTCTGTTGTCTCCACCCAGTGATGAGGCTAATTATTTATTTTCTGGATCAATTAGATACTATAGCAATAACAAACTCAGTCTACCAAAAATTCTCCACTGAGACTACCTGATTTTATGCTACAGTCAGGGTGGGAGCACATTCATTCAGAAAGAGGATGGAACTGAATTGTTATCCAAAACTTGAACCAAAGCTTTAGGAGTTCATGGACTGTTCATTATTATTTTCTTCCCCAATGGCTAAAATCACTGTTTGCATTTCACTGACTTCAGCTATTGCTGTTATCAAAGGTAGATATTACCCCAGATCCAGGATATGAATAACATCAAGCTGTGAAGTTTGTAGCAGTACAGAGTAAGAAATCTTTGCTAGGAATTGTGGTTAGAACCAAGACAGCTATTTGCACGTACTCTGCTGTTTCACACTGGTGAATCCACTCCAACCTCCCCGCATCCTTCCCAGAGACTAACAAAAGGGAACAGAGATCCCTGCTTTATGGAAGTGGACTACCGAGGGATCAAGTGAAGTGCCCAAAAGCAAACATACAGTCTGCAGCAGAGCCAAAAAACAATTATTGAAACTAAGTCTTGTGAGGTGCATATTGAAAAAATGCAGCTGTGTTTCCCACTGGAGAGCTGATCACAAGCCAGTGATCTAAGAGGAACATAAATGCCACACACTGTTAACAAGTTCTGTTCCTACCATAAACATACACTTATCTAATCACCCTCACTCTCAGACCTGGATTGTTTTCACTGTAAGTCACTAACATGTCACAACAATTAGATGAATTGATGCCAGAGAAAACAATGTTTGTGACTGCTTTGAACAGCTCAAAGCTCTGTCTTGCTCTTTCTCTTTGTGTTGTTTTTTAAAAGTATCCTCTACCTGGTAGTTTTTGCCATAAGAAAATACACTCAGGAGAGTTTCTTCTAAGATATGACATTAAGGTCTTTTTAAATTTAAATATAGTGTGTGATTCTCTAAAAATTGCTCAGAAAGAGAACATCTAACTTTGAGCTTCACATCACAGGGATAAGATAAGGTAACTGTTCACCAGCTCAAGCCAACACTAAGTCCAGCTCCTGAGCTCCACCATACGGTATAGTAACATGCAAACTGAAGAAAGAGAATCAGTGAACACAGTAAAGGGAATCAGAGCCAAGAACTGGATCCCATGGAGCCGTAGCCAAATGGAACCAGAGGAAAATGTACAGCACTTTCAATCCATGGATCTCACATTTGGCACACGTTCATTAACCCTCCATGCTGCTGGGTGGTTCACTTGCAGGTACTCATTCCCTAGGAAATTCAGGGGTACAGAGCCTGCTGTGGGTGGTGCCGAACGAATCGCTGGCAGAGCCCAGGATACAAAAGAGCAGTTCAGCTCTCTGCTGACCAGACACATTGATACATTTTACCTTTCATCATAATATCATGAGGTAGAATGCAGTTTACTGTCAGCCTGGAAAAGAAGCAAGCAAGGTTTCTGGTGCCTCTTCTGTCTTGAGAGAAGCAAATTCAAAGGGCTGGTAGATGCAACCTGCAGCAGGCAGTGGGCAGGTGTAGTTAATAGCATAAAACATCCCTCAACGTGGAGATGGGCCTGAGTGTGCTCCTTCCTGAGAAAAGGCCAAGAACTACCTCCAAACCTTTCAGGAACAGTTCAGAGAGTTTCTTTTTCCATTTGCCTCTATTATTATTATTTTATTCCTGGTTTATCTTCTTCTAGACTGTAAACATGTGAGTCAAGTATGAAATTAAGTCCAACTGAGGAATTCAATTTATCAGGGAGAAAAACACAATGAATAAGATAGTGTCATGCAACTGCTCAAATCTACTCTAGACAAAATGATGCTACAAATTAAGCAATGACAACCCAGTAATTTAGAGTAAAATACATCAGAAAGACACGGTAATGGTCATTTTACCAGGTACTATAACAACAGAAAAAGAGCACTGTAGTGATTCAACTGAAACTATATAAACCTCCTAATACATGGAAAGCTGAAAACGTGCAGGTTCGGGGAAAATGCCCCCAGACATACCTCTGGTCCCACATTAGATTAAATGGCAACAGAACTGTCCTTTTCCCTTTTACTGATGCCGTCATTAAAAAGGCGTGGACTGATGGGGAATCATCTAGTCAAATTTTTGGAAACAAAATTGAATTGAGGCAAACAGACCACAGAGATGGCAAAGACTCAGGAAGGCTTAAAGAAAAAAAAAAAGCAAAAGGGTTTATTTTAGTAATACAGATTAGGAATGTTAATACAGATATATGTCCCTGAACTAATATATATATTATGATTTTTCATGTTGACAGCATCTGTTTAAAGATGACTCCATGGCTGTTAGCCAAAGGTTTGAAGAAGTGTTATTTGGCTCCATAAGTCATTGTTATGGAAACAAACCATGCTCTTTTGGGTTATTTGCTGTATATGACAGCACAGATGTGATTTTTGCAAGGCTGACTCTGTCTTTCTAATTAACTCTACTCTTTCCAGTGCAAAGCTGACATCTGCCAGTGCCAGTCTGCTTTCATTTTGGACAAATCCCTCTCAGAACTGATGCTGGCAAACAGCAAATGCTCATTTCACTGCTCCCCCCTTAAAGTGTTTCTTTCCTCTCCCTTTCACCAGTGAGCAAAGAGGGAAACCCAAACCTTTCAGCTGCCTTACTCTTGCTGATCTGGTGAAGTGCACCATCACTCTCAAGCACTAGCAGAGCTAATAAGCACAGTGAAGCCCATCCTCAGTGTGATAGTAACCCTTTCCACATAAACATTTTCCAAGACTGATCTTTCCATTAGGTTCTTGATCCCTTTGGCATGAACTGTTCTGACTTGTATGAAATGAATTCTGAAACACACTGTCTCTTAAGGAAGAAAAGGATTTTGCACACAACACAGAAGTATAATTGTTGGAAAGTGGTGGTGTCCATACCTGTGTGTACCTGTATGAACCATGTCCCTCTGCCAGAAGGTAACAGCAGCATCTAGCAAGGAGCTATAGATCAGAGATCTCAAAGTAAGAAAGAGAGATATCCAAGCTATCTAGACACCTTTTGCAGCTGAAGAACCTGTATTTTACTCTTGCTATCTCTTTGAAGTTTTAGGTGTTGTATCTGCACACAGATGTGCAGAAGCAAAGGTACCTTTTGGAACCTGAGCAGCAGCTTTGGGAGGAAGATTGTGAAGAACTGTCACAGCTTTCTGCAGGGGGGGAAGCATGGTGATGATCTGGGAACTGTGAAGTGCATTCCTGCTATGTGGATGTGGTGGGGAAGGAGTTGCAATCAGAGCTGAGAGCACAAAGACAAATAATTACTTTGTGTTGGCACCTTCTGTTAAGGAAACAGGAACTGCCAGATCTGATCGGTTCAATGCCTAATTGCAACCACGATGAGCAGGCTGGATCAGGGACCTCCGCTGTGGACTGTGAATCACTGACTAGCCCAGAGATACCCAGTTACTTCCATTAGTCAGAGGAAAGCCTGAAGAAAGAGAGTTTATTCTCCTTCTGTTTTTCATTTTCTTCATGTGGTTAGCCTTAAAAAACTAACAAACATTTAGCATTTCTACCACATAATTCTATGTTTACCTGTTTATATGGCATCTGTAAGGAGCACACACTATCACTCACAACAACAGAGCTTAAATCAAACAGACAATCCTTTGTCCGCAACACAGAAATATTTTTTTTTCTCCAGTGACAGTTTTCAATTGCTATTAAATTAGAAATCAATCATATAAACCTGAAAACAGAACAGAAAAATATACATTTGCTAAAATATATGTGTGTGCTTCTATATGCAGATGCAAGACAGGGTGAAAATCATCCCACAACTCATTCTAGACATTTTACAGTCTTAAAGAATGTCTCGCATCATTTCCTCCTGCAGTGAGTCCGGACACACAGTGGAAGGCTCCTGGAATTACACCAGCCTATTGCTGATCCCTTCACACATACTGATACTGATACACTCTTAAATTATTAAGATGATGACATTTTTAAATAGCCTATAGGTCTAACACAAGCCCAACAGCCTGCCATTCAAATGATCTATGCTTACGCCTATTACCAGCCAAAAGCCCCCAACACAGTTTCCCTTGGCTTAATACCCTTTCTCATTTCCAGAACTCCTCTTCCTCCACTGCTCATGAACCTAAACAATACACGACAGTTCATATCAAGCTGCCTTTGTGTGACAGTCCTGAGATGATTTGTCGAAGAGTTGCAACTGCCTTTGTGCAGCCGGTTCTTAATGAGATTTAGGAAGGGCTTTATAACCACTCAGAATCAATCAGAGCCCTTATAAAGACTCCTCAGTGACCTGCTTTTCAAATAGATGCTTGTGCTTTTTTTGGCTAGGAAGACACAGGGCTGTGTCAGTTATTGAAGCAGTTTCTGCAGGCAGAGAGGAGGACATTAAACACTGCCCAGCCTGAGACACCAGCTGTCCTTCCCAAAAGGAGCACCAGGCAAACCCTACAGCACGGTACAGAGGGCTCTATAGGATACAGAAGCCTGAAGAAGACAGCCAGCACATGAGCTCATGAAGGGATGTCACTTGGCCAAGACGTTGCCATTATCTCCGGTTTCTAGCGAAGATGTGCTGTGTACGCCTGGGCTGCGGAATATCCTGAGGTTCTGCCATGTGCTGTGAGGAAAGAGAGACTGGCGCAGGATGCGAGTAATGGGATACAGAACAGTTTGTTCTAGAGTCCTGGTTTGTGTCCATCGCATCTCGTTAGGGACCTTGGGTGAAATTCCTGCTTTGCTGACGTCAATGGCAAAACTCCCATTATTGTTAGCCTGGGCCAGGATTCCCCCACGAGTGTTTCTAGCACATGAGAAAAACTTAATAACCAGACAGGTGGGTGTCCTCTCTGATTTGCAGCAGACACTTCACTGCCATAACCAGCGTGACATAACCCTTTGCTAACTGCTGTATGTGTGAGAGGCTGTGGTGTGAGACAGATCCTGGTGAAGAGCGTTAGACGCACACAAAACACGCACTGTGGCTGCTGTTGTACAGGGTGGGCAGTCTCTAGAGCTCGTTAGGGCAGAAATTTGAACAAAATCCAGTGCCAAATGAAAGAAAAAACACCACACCAGAAGCAGCTCAGTTGAATAACCATTGAATGAGCATCAGAATTTCACTGAGCACATAGGAAAGATTTTGTTTTTAAAAATAAAATAAAATAAAATGAAATTAATAACCAAAACAACCCCAAAAGCCAAAACCAGTATTCTCCAGTTTATCTACTGAGAACAACTAGCATCCAAGCATTTCCCCAACAAACGAGCTGCCCCCCCTATCCCTCACTGAGCAATGCTAACCCTCTAAAGCACCTAAGCACATATGTGCTTCCATCTGATTTGGGGCACTCCTGCAAACATTAAGGATGCAGGTGGTAGCAAATGAACCTCTACAGTCCCATGCCATGCAGTGCTGCACTGCTTGCTGGTTTTCCTTGCTCTCATGGAATGGAGAAGTGGACAGTGTAAAACTGTCTGATTTCTGACCAGATAGGAAGTACTGAACCTAAATACCCCTGCTTTAATATCTTAGATCTTGGTTTACTTAAAGAGCAGTGCCACAAAAAAA
>VWZY01001259.1:71623-91437 GCA_013399075.1 Chloroceryle aenea | reverse complement strand
ACAACCCAACAAAAAAAAAAAAACCAACACACACCACCCACAAACCAACAACCCAACAACCACATTTTAGACCAAGTTTCTCCTCTTTCTGCAGTGACTAGCATGCCACATGAAAACTGGGGCATGGAGCTGAGATGTTTGAGCTAAAAGAGTTTCCATCACCATGAGCAAAAGCAGTTGCATTTCAGCAGCAGAGCACCAAGGTTTATTTGCCCATGCCCAGCACTGCAATGAAGCATCTGCACCCACTCCCAGTGCTCCTTGGTCACTGGAGCTGTGCAGAGACTGAATCACCATGTCAGACAAAATGATTCAGACCAAAGTCTGAATCACCATGTCAGATGAGAAAGTCTGCAGGTCCCTAATGCCAAGAATGCACTACACTTGGTGTTACTGAGACAAGTGGCACACCACATCAAAACAGACTGGTCATGCAGAGCAAAGGTCAAGTTACTTGCAGGTATGACTGCTATTCCACTCTGGAGCAGGCTGTTTAGTAAACAGCAGGAAAATAGGGCTGGATATTTAACTGATCCCCAGTTGGATTCATTTGAAAGGTAAACCATCCCAAACATTGCTTGCAATGTGCTTCCCACAGCTCCAGTGCTGACTGGTGCTCTGCCTGAACACAATGGATGTACACCCCTGACTCAGTTTCCCTCAGGGGAGATGGTTAATAATAATGAAGCTTGTTACAGACTTAATAACAGTACAAGTATTCATTTATTCCCCGATTTATGTGCAGGATTTAAAACCGGCTACATATTGCACCTGAATTCGGTCCCCAAAACAAACCTGTGTGTTTACACTGCACACAATTCCTCACTGCCTGGAATTTTGCTTTTACAGTTACATGGGTGCAGAATGAGGACAAATCAAGCCCACAGTTTGGGAAGGGCAGTAAAACTCTGATAGTTTGATCTATACATAACTTACAAAACTAAATAACATTAAATGTAAAGCAATACCATCCCTGAAGCGTGTTTTTCCTGCAGAATACAGCTAGAGATCAACGATTCAGTTTTGAGTGCCCATCACAGTTTAAATCTAGTTTTACCCAAGGCAGCTCTCAGTGGACAGCTGAGCAGTGAAAGCAGCATAGGATTCTCTCTCCACCCCCCTCACACATATGTACTCTTTACCATAGAGCTGCACAGCAAATTTCACCCCCTGGATTTCCACTTTCAGTTATAATCTGAGATCACTTTAGAAAAATATACAGAGGAATTAAACTCTAGACTTGGTGGGGTGCTCCAGGAATATTTCTTTCCTGACAGCTTCCTGTGAAGTAATTGAAAATCCAGGATAACTGTGCCTTATATTGTCACCCTAGGATGTGCTGGCTTTAAGTGTTACTGCACATGGTCCCATAGGCTGGGGGATGGTGTATCCCAGGCCTCTCAGCTTGGATTTTGATGGGCACGTGCACCTGAACTTGTTTGCTAGCAGCAAAAATCTCTACAGCCTCTTTGGGACTACATGGCTCCTGCACTCTGGATTCCCAAATGACATCAACTGGAAATACACAGACCTCAGGACTCTGCTGCCAGGGAAGAGTGAGCCTCCGAAGGAACACAACAAGGGGAAGCAGAAGGGGCCGAGCAGAGCAGGGGATCTTCTCCCTCCCATCCAACAGTTCTTCCACTAAACAGATACCTTATTCCACAAGAGCTCTGCCACTCCCAGAGAGCCCAAGCGATGCTGTAAAAAGTAGTCAAAAGCAGTTTAAAAGAACAGGCAGAAATGAATGCAATAAGCACGCCTGATACAAGCACTCCAAGGTGAGAACAGCTGGAAACAGGTCCTACATCAATCAGACTTCCAGCTTCCAAATACTGTTATTCTGCCCTACTAGATTAAACAATGACGTTTTGTAGCACTCCAGAAAGACAGCTTCAGTTTTTCCCAGTAGCTACCGTGCCCACCAGCACTCACATGTGGTATGCAGTCATTTCTCTTGATACCTAACGACCCAGCATCACACAGACTGCTTCCAGGAAACATGTGTTTCTGTCTCTCTAACTGTCCACAGATTTAAATGGGGTCCCAGAACAAAAGAAATCTGATCTAGAAGGAAATTCAGATCCGGATTTGGATTCAGGTCCAACCATCACATCTGGTTTCAAAGATTAAAACATAAGTGAAATGATCACGAACACATTACACACGCAGAGATCTGCGCTCCCCCGGGATCCGCACCAGCGGATAGAATTTATTTACTTTTACCCAATAGCCTTCCTGGACAATACATTTGCTATTAATTTCTTTCTTTACTCACAATACTTTCAAAGAAAACGGGCTGCCTGTTGCTGGGGGCAACAGCAGAAAGCCATCAGAGAGTNGAGCCCGGGGGCAGCGCGGCAGCGGGAAAGCAGCAAACGCCAGGAAGGCAGCAATCACCCGGGAGAGGAGGCAGGTGGGAGCTGCCTACTGATGCTGAGACCTTCCAGCCGAGTCCCTGGCAGGAGGTGGGATGCTGAGCAGGCAGAGGCGTCCCAGACGTGTGCTTTAGTCAGCGAGCAACAGCATAAAGCAGGGGATCAATCTTGCCTAGGTGGGTGAGCATCTCGCTTTAGAAGCAGAAGAGCGTGTTCCCCCAGTAGCGAACCCTAGAGACAGAGCTTCTGGCCCGGTAAGCCGCAGTGGAGAGAGATGAGACCTGAGACCTGCACATCAAGCAGGTTTCGCGGGCCCTGCCCAGCCAGGGTCCTCTATCAGTGCATGCCAGGGAAAGCAGTCCCAGCTGAAAGCTGCTTTTTGCATAATGGAGGCAGCAGGATGTACATAATGCTATTTTAAAAGGACTTGGAATAGCTGGAAGGACACATAAAGAGGAAAAATAAAATGCTGTTAAGCCCAGAAGGGTACAGAGGCACTTTCTTTGGGTGCCCCTGGTGGCTTGTGTACTGGACACTCCTCAGTTGTCCTGCAGAAAAGAAATATGAGTAAAAAAACCTGTAAACAGCTCCACGAGAGAACTAAGACTGAAGGAGTCCTCTTCCAGCCCTCAAACAAGCTCCTGTGGCAGAGACAGGGCCATGAGCAGCCCCCCCGGTAAAGCAACCACTTAAACTCCCTCCAAAGTCTGCTGTGGATAGCACATGTACCCTGCAACCCGCTTCCTCCTGGGAACACCACTGACTGGCTCTTTTGGGAATTGCTCACGTTAAGGTGTCTGCAGAGGAAGGGAGAGCTTAGCTCAGATGATCTGCTACCAGAGTCAGCTGTGGTGCACCCAGTCCAGCACATGTCCCTGCCCCATTGACCTGGTAGAGCAAGCATGGGTCTTCCCAACAGTGCCCAGCCCAAATGTTTCCAGGTACACAACACAGGCTTGTGGTTTCCTGACCATATAGATGTCCAAACAGCCCAGATATCCAGGAGTCCCACCTGGATTTGGATGCTATGCATTGATGATTTCATGTGAGAGTCTGCAGTGACTAGCAACAGCTCTGCATTGACAGCAATGCATACCTGAGGCATTAGAAGGCATCCTCCTACATGCTGTGATTCTGCACTGCTAAGCATACTGAAGCTGTCCTTAGCAATCCCAGATGCTGCCTACAGATATTTGCATTCACCTTTGAGAGCCAATGCACATGAGATTGGAGTAAAAGGAGATAGAGTCCAAAGAGCCCTGCAAGGAATAGGAGCACAGAAGAAGCTTCAGCAGGAAAGAGACAGTATTTTCTCTTGCACCAAGGTTGAGCCATTAGGTGCCTCTCAAGGAGAGAGGGGATGACTGCTCAGGGTGCTCCTTTTCCCTTGGCAGCAGAGCAAGTGCATCTGCTAATGAATAGGACCCTTAGAAAAGGCAAGGAATTTTTTTCCTCGCTACACATATTCAGAGGAGCAGAGAAGGTTTTTTTGTTGTTGTTGTTTTTTATTCTCCCTCCTCTTCAGCATTCTTTCATTTGTGATTTCTAATCATCATTCCACTCTTCTTTCCCCCCTTTTCTTCGCTCCCCATTTGTGAGTCACCCCCTGGGCTTGGCACTACTCCAGACCCAATGAACTCCAGGAGGTTTTTTTTCCTCTCCTTTCCCCACCACCACCACCTTCTCCTCCCTATTCAAACTGAACTTGTGGACAAAATAAACGCTGGCACTAGGTCATTGTCCTTCCCCTCCTCATCAGAGGATTCTGAGAGAGGATTAAACTAATCTCATACATTGACTCGCTCCCGGGTGCTGGCCTGGACTCCTGCCATGCAACGAGATGGCATAAGGTGCAATGTCCTGGCAACATGTTTCTGCAGTAACTTCTTATGCAAAGGCAGCAAAAGGACCTAATACAGGAGTGGGTGGTTCTATACTGTCCAATGTCAACAGAGTCACCACGTTTAATGCATTGCCTTGGTTTAAAAGGAAAATTGAAAGCAAGAGGAAAAAAAACACCAAAAAAAACACAAATAACAACAAAAAAACCTAGAAGCCTCAAGAGGATGGACATAATGGACATTCCACCCAAGCCAATCATTTCAGTGCTTCTGGATTGTCTCATTTCTTAATTAATACTTAAGCTAAGAGTACCAGAAGTTGTGGCACGATGCAGAGATAGCGGGACTGGGACTGCCTGGGATTTCCTGGACTCTCCTCCCATCTCCCATGTATGCAGATGATTAGTACCCACAGCGACCTCCTGGGAGCCAGCAGCGCCTGCCTTTAGGGAGCTGAACATGGGCTGTTCCTGAGTGCTTCACAAAGGAAGACAACCGGCACTGCTTTATTTGACACATGGGGAAACTGAGGCACTGAAAGATTCAGTGACTCCTGCAAGCCCACACTAGTAAACAAATGGGTTACTTTGGTACTTTAGTTGCTGGAAGTACCAGCTCACAGCTGACACCTCTGGAAAGGTGCTGTTCAGGCTCATCTGCTTGAATAGCTCTAATGAAATAAAGCTGCTGAGCTACATGTGTAACTCCATCATCCTTCACTGACTTACACAAAGCTACTCCTGTCCAAGTATGTCTAAACATTTGTCAAACATCAAGGCCCCAACTCAGTAGAGTGCCAAAACATCCTACGAGTGCTGTGAGACGTGATTTGACTTAGATGCAGCACATTTTTAAAGTTCTGGTGGTTTTTAATTGGTAAAATTAATTCAACCTCAAAGGGTCCAAAGAGGCAGGTAATAAAGACAGAGAGAAATGCCCAGATGATCAAGGATCACAGTTTTTCATCAACAGGAGGCATATGTAACAAATATCTGTCTTGCAGTGATACTCATTCAAGGCTTGGAGTACCAAGGTATGTGGATATTCATGAGTTATCACCAAATAGCTACAGTGGATTTGGTAAGAGCATAATCCACAGGGGAAGAGCCAGAAAGGAAGCTGTAGAGCTCTGGCAGGTAGGCTGTGCTGTGGCTGCGTGGCTGCAAAGGTAGCTAAGCTAGCGTAAAGCTCATCTGCACAGCCAAGGCATCCTCGTGGCTCCGAGCCAGGAACTGTGACTATCCCTCATTCTGCTACAGATTATCTCTGCATCCTTCAACAAGACATTTAACCTCTCCATGCTACAGCTTCTCATTTCTAGGTGAAGCTAAGACAGCCAAGTACATCTTCATTTCCCAGTCACTACCATCCTTTGCAAGCAAGCTAGCAGAAGGGAAAAGTTTGGTGGGAAGAAATAACTGGATAAAAATGGAAGAAACAAAACATGACCAGAGGGTAGAACTCTTCCTGACCCATCATCTCAGACAGCAAGTGCTAAGGAAACAAATTCTCATTCCTGCCTCAAGACTCTGAGTTGATGACTGAAACAATACACAGATAGGAAACAATTCCAGTCACAAACACCCAGGCACAAATGTCTAGGTGGTTTGTCAGGGAGCAATTAAATCCTGCACTGAATAAAAATGCTAAAAATGCATCACATTGTGGCTTTAAATAGCCTCTTGTTGGAGAGGTTGCTCCCACTGCCAACTCCCTCTTGGGTAAACTCTGGTTTTGCCGCTGCTGGGATTCTCTGAATGTCCATCAGGCAGTTGCATCACACACTGAATAGTTTGGCATTACCTCATGCCTTGAGGGAAAGGCAGAAGAAAATGAACTAGCAGCCTCTTTTCTCTGTCTACTTATTTATTTACTTTAGCGAGGGGCTTTTTTATTTGCTTTTGTTTGGGGGTATTTTTTTGTTCTTTTTCCTCCTAAGGGTAACTTGAGTGCACAGTAATAAAAAAAGGAAAGGTGGGGAGGAAAGTACTTTGGGAAGTGTAAGTGGGGATGTAGAAGGCAGGGGAGAGAAGGAAAAACGTGAGTCAAAGGATTAAATCCAAATTCCAGTCTGGGACTTTTTAACGAAGACAGAATACTGACTAGTTGAGCAAATTAAGCTTTTTCAAGGGGGTCTGGGGAAGCGATTGGTTTCTATCCAAGCAGAAAATGTCATTCTTCCCTGTCAGTACCAGTGAAAATACGAAAAGAGAGACAAAACACCCCCAAGCCTACTCTGAGAAATCTGAAAGGATGGGAGAGTAGACAAGGACAAACAAGCAATTAAAAGGAAATTGCTTCTCCCTCCCCCCCCAGCCTTTTCTTTCTTCCCAAATGAAAGTGGAAAAAATTGATTAGGGGGTCAAAAAGAGGAAGGACTGAAGAACTGCATCATGTGCAGTGCCATGTGAAACGGCCACTCTGTTCCACCAGGAGCTGCAGCAGTGGAGCCAAAGACCTGCAGGAACAGACAAAAACACTTCTCAAGCTGTTTTGGTTGAATCTCCTTCTTGCCTCTGAACCTTACTTTGATAGTTGCCTCAATCAACCATGTGAAGTCAATGAAAACTTAAAATATTTTCATATATATTGTTACTGTATCATCAAGTCACCAGGACAGTATTTTTTTCTTCTTCCTCCATCACTGTGGTTTCCCAGAGCTACAGCTGCTGTCCCAGCAGAGCTAGCACACACTGACTAGCAGCTATTCAGATCTTCTGCAGCAATTCACTGGTTGCATAGCAGGTCAGCAAAAGGGAAACATGTCCTCATCTCTGTCACTGCAACAGGTAGTCAGGTATTCTACTCAAATCTGTCTAAATCAGTGGATTAATTGTTAGCCTAGCAAAGTGACTAAAAGAAATGCTCAACATTTGTTATCTGCTGCCCTTCTAGGGCACAGAGCTGTGGACAGCAGCTTTGTTAACTGTTGCTGTAGGGTTGGCACAGGGACTTCCCTTGAAGCCCAAAACATAGCAGCCACACAGGACAGGGGGCATAATTCATGGGATACTAAGTACAAACACGATTTTTTGCACTACAGCACTTTTTAAGAAAGTAAAAACTTTGCATCAAATCTAGAGTCACTTGTATGCCCAGTCATCTGCAGCTTTAAAGGGTTCATTCAGCTCTGATGGAAACAGCTCAAGCCATACCCAAATCATCTCAGATTTCAGTATTCACTACAACTAGAATATAAGATTATGAGAAAAATAGTTTAGTTTCATGTAAGGTATAGTTTTATATAAAAACAGAACAACTTTTCTTGCATTAGATCAGAGTGAATGCCTACTTAAGCAAGGACCCCAGCCTCAGCAGTGAGCACAGCCGTTGCTAGACAGAGCAAACATTCTGATACTTCTCCATTAAACTCTTCCAGTTTCTAACTATTTTCAGCCCAGAAACTTCCCAAGTTCAAGGGGCATTTCCTATATTCAGTAATCTCGCTGGATTTCTCTTTCTGAATTTCTCCAGTCTTCCCTTGAACACATGTAAAAGTTCATCCTCTACAACATCTTTTGGCAAGAAGACCCTCAGTCTGTAATATGGAAGGTCTTTCAGGTACATATGATATAAGATATAATAATATTATATATAATACCAGTTAGTGACACAAACTGCCAAATGATTATGTATAAGGCCAACAAAATTCTTGGTTCATCTCTGTCAAGACCAATCTTTAACACTTTGCATGTGGAGAAATCAGAACTGTCTCTCCTGCACATCCAAACTGCCTCATGCAATAAACTGTGGCAACACATTATGCAGCTCAGGTAAGCAAAACACAATATTGGAGACCATAGAGCACGTGTTGCTGGAGGAGCTGGAAAACCTCTCCAGACACCCACTAATTCCACCTTACAGTAAAATATAAAACTCTGCAGAACTTGTATGATGATATCTGTACAACCAAGCCAACTGGGAAACTTTCAGCAGAACACTGTCATATCAAACCCATGAGATTTCCTGTGAAGCTTGAAGTCAGCACGTTTGTAAGTATTTGCTAGAGGTTGGCACATTTCCAAGGAAACCTGAGAAAACTATCGTTGATTTGAAATACAACCACTCAGAACTTTGATGAAAGTGAGAAATTTAAGACATTTTGTCAAGCTCCACTTCACTATTTCAAACTCATGTGTGAATCCAAAAATGAAGTGACAAATTTGTTGTGAGAAACACATGGGTAATGCAAAGAGAAAAGCCAAATAAATTTCTACCAAGTGTGAAGGATGTTTCCAGCATCTCTCCTGTTTAACACACATAACCAGAAAACTTTTATACATTAATTTAAACTGATCTAGAAGACCTATGGCTGGCATCAGGGCCCCTTCCTTCTGACTGTTTTACCACATTCTCTCTTCACTCTGGTGCTCCAGCATTAATCCCAGGAAATTCCTCAGACACAAGACATTACTGACACCAAATGTTTAAAGGAGTTCTTGCACATAGTAAAATAAGAATGTATTTTTATATTAGACAAAACAAGCACTAAAAAGACCTAACAACCCATGTATCAGAAAACAGACTGAGCACTCATTACGAAACTTCCCTGGAGGATGTTTGAGACCATATTTTTTATCACATTCTTAACTGAAGTATTTGTTAATATCTTTGCATTTATCCACTTGAGCTAGTTGCCCTGTACCTTACTGATTTACATAATTAAGTGATGTCATTATATACAAGCGGCTTCATAATCCATTTGCAACCACCACACAGACATTACTGGGCAGGTTTGAGGAGAGGCAGGGCAGTCGGTCTGCACTTGGCTTTCATTTTGCCCTGCAAGCCTTCTGCTCAGAAGGGACACTTGCAGTAACCTAGAGGTCCTGTGTAACCCAGAACAACGATGTCTCACTCGTATGTCCCAGGCTTTGGCTGGTACTACGGCAACAGCTAAGTCTGGCTGGGACATTTTCATTATACTCTCAGTGCTTGAAAACAAACAAATTTGTACAACGCACACAAACAGCCTTTTCTAATCTCTTTTAATGGCACTCTGAAGACCAGACCATCAATTGTCCACTGTGTTCTCAACAATTTACTAATGATAATTAAAGATGCTCAAAGTTTGCCAACTATTTCAGAACTCCATTTAACCAAGAAGATAAGGGTTCAGGAGGAAAGCTAATGAAATGAACTTGATCCAAGAAGGAGGTGTTACCTATGAAGGAGCCTGTAAGGGAATAAAGATAGCCAAGGCAGAGTAAAATGTACTCTGAACTGCACAACAGATATGTAGAGAGATGATGCCAAGACCCTGGAACAAGACTACAAAAGCAGGAGAGTGAGTGGATTCTTTTTTCCTTTCTCTCTATAGGATTCCATCCCAAAGAAGTTACTTAGACAACAGCAACCCCCTACCATGAAATCTGTGTATGAGGAAAAACAAATTCATGCAGTAGTAAAACTGGAAAATCAAAATCTGTTTGCTTTTTCTACCAGCTGAGAGAAATGAAATACTCTTTGAATGCCCATTTCTGCAGGGAAGGACCATGTTTCTTCCACAGTCAGAGATAACTGGGCACACAGCACCCAGGAAACAGGGAGGAACAGGAGGCAACTGGAAGCACAACTGCTGCTGCTCTGAAGTTCTGCATTGAGTCCTGCATAAAGTCTTTATACTCATGCAAGATCATTCAAGTTGACCACTAACTCTATGATTTTGCATAGTTATCTTTAGTATTTTACTGTGGCAATATGAAGAAGTTGATGGATACCAATCTGTGGTGCATTTTCTTTACGTTAACCCAAGTATCAGGTAACCAAGTGCACACTGGGACTCTGAACTCATTGTCTTACAGGAAACACATCTTTCCTTTCTGAAGGTCACCATCCCTTGCAGAAGTTCCTCTGCCATCATCCAGTGTGATCACTGCTCCCAGTGTGATGCCTGCTCCCAAAAGGTTTATGGTGTTTCATCAAATTCATACTTTCTGTGAGCTCCATACATGCAAAATTGTAGCTGTGACCCCTTGGTACCTCCCAGTATTAGCCTCTTAGTATTGCTATTGTCTTGTTGCATTATTTTTTAAACCTGTTTATTATGTGAGCGCGCCTGAAGTTATTTAGAGCAGCATATAAACATTCCTAACAGGAAATGAAGAATATGGAGAATCACCTTTGTACCAAAGGCAAGGAAGTCTTTATTGGGAAGAACAGTCTTGCCTCATACTTTAAGGAGCTTTATCTGACCATATATCTTTTTGAGCACATCATCACAGAATGTTAGGGAAGGGACCTCCGAAGATCGAGTCCAACCCCCCTTGCCAGAGCAGGGCAAAACTAGAGTAGATCACATGGAAATACATCCAGACAGCTCTTGAAAGTCTCCAGAGAAGGAGACTCCACAACCTCTCTGGGAAGAATAACAGAAACATCATGTTCAACTTCTGCTTATTTCAGTAACTTCCAATGACTTCAGCACCACCCACTTGGTAGGTCTATGTTCCCTTTCTGTGAGGAAAACAGTAATTGGCCTTTCAGCAGGTTACCCTCCACATCATCCTCAACTAGAAACGCAGGGAAAACACTGTGTTGATTCGCTGCCATTTTTCACTCAGTGAATGGTCAACATCAGCCAAACACCTGCATCTGAAAAATTTCACAAGCCTGTCACAAAATATCACAGAAGCAAAAATGCTTCTCCATGCAGCAAGAGTCAATACAACAGAACTGTTCTCACAAGTAACAAAGTCTCTTCTATATAAACAGGTGCTTTTTTTTGCTTATGTTTCATTTGTGCTCAGTAAGGAAAGAGAAGGCCAAATAAGCTCACATTGGAGTGTACGTCTGTATAGGTTAGAAAATGGAAACAAATGTTGAGATTTTGCATAAAACAAGGTAGGAAGGTGGAAAAATGATCCTTCAGAAGAAAAACAAAATGAACAAGCAAAAATCACACAAACAAAAAACAACAACAATAAAACAAACACCACCACCAGACACCAAAACAACAAACCAAACCCACAAACAACTTTTCTGGCTGTCAATCAGACAGGTTGATGTCTGTAGCATTAACCTTGTTCATATTAATGCTCAATTAGCTCCTACTACTTGAACAACTTCTATAAAATATATGCCCTGTAAATTTCAGATAATAATTGTCTCTAAAATTAATTTTTTTGTACAAAACCCTAATCAAAGAGCATAAATACAAAGCAACAGTAAAAGCAAAGGGAAGTCCACTGCCTGCAAATTTACATTTCCAATGCAAGTTCACTTTTAGTGTCGTTTATTTAAAAATCTTTCAAATTTGTTATGCAAATTTCCAAATCAGCAACACTTGCCTAAGCTGCTTTGCATTTATAAACTCTGTTATCTACTTCCACTATTAACCCAGGAAGTGTTTCGTGTCAATATGCACAGGCTTGAAGATTTGCAATACCACATTCACAGGGTTTGATGTTAGTGCTTTGGGGCCGTATCATCCTTGGCTGTTTTTTATTTTTGCTTTAATGCTGCCAAACTCATTCAAAGTAGGAGCCAAACCTCTACCAACACACCAAGCATTTCACATCCATCTCAGGTCTTTTCTGAACAAATGGAAATAACTCCAGAAAACAAGGGGAACTCAGTCCACAGCCCTCCTTGCTCATGATGTATTTGACTTGAGCCAAACATCAGGCTCGGCAGTGACAAATCAGGACATAAGGTGGCATTATTTCCCTTCCTTAACTGTGTGCAGGGCCAGAGCCCAGATCTGCATGTCAGCAGTGCTACAGCTTTGCTATAAACAAGGTGTTTGGTATTCTGGAAACAAAAACAAGGAGAAAATAGAGTCTGTACCAAGACGCATTCAGAATACTACACAAAGCCACATCCTGACTCCTCCCACCTTAAATATTTCCCTGAATACTGTGTGTGTAAAGAGGTCTGACTGAAAGCATCACTATTAGTCTTACAGTGCATCAGATGTAAAGAACTTCTAAAATAACATTTTGAAAATTTGGCCTTAATTTGTATCCGTGACCAGTGTTCAGCTGTGATTGCCCACAACACGAATTCCTTCCAGATTTACACAGATGCTTGGAAAAAGAAATGAGAAAAAAGAAGTTACAAAGGATACAGAAACTTGTTTTGCATGTTTATCTACATTTAGTTCACACAGAGGATCAGAAACTTTGGTTTGTTTTTTTTTTGTCTAAGAGAAGACATAGCTGTACATTTCAGGGACAGACTTGAAGCTACAAAATGGAGAATCAACTTTTCCCTCATCTTGCTCAACACTGGTGGTGTATTTGGATTGAGAACCATTTTTTTTGTCTAATACCAGACTTGTAGCTCACCTTGACTCAGTTCAACCCTAGACACTAGGGGAATAAGCCTAGAAGGGATGTAAGAAGGTAAAATGGAGCTGAAGTGCTGACTGCTGGGTTTGCAAGGAATGCACCATCCTGAGATCTGGCAATGCACACTCACTCAAGAATATCACGATATCCTGCAGGGCTCAGTGTTGGTCCAATGCTTCTCAGCACTTTTATCAATAACCTGGTAATAAACAAACAAGCAATCTGAAAATAAAGTGTGCAGCTCTAATAAATATTAAAAAGTGGTCCAAACCCCTCAAAGCTGGGCCTATTTGAACTGATTTCATTTTACTACCTACATACACAAAATTGAGGGATGGTACAATACCATGGGCAGCAGTGATACTGAGAAGGAATTGGAGAACACAGTGGGCAAGAAACTCCACATAAATTCCTGCTACACTGTTGGGTCAAAAGGGAAAAAAGCTAAGGATGCATGGAGAGCAGGAGGCTGCTTTGTGCAAAACCAGAAGAGCTGAGTTTTGGGGAGACACGGGTGGGTTAAGCATAAAAATAATACCAACTGATTAAAGACACAGGGGACCGTGACCTGGCAGAGGTGGAAAGGGACCATTCTATTCAGACTACCAAAAAAAGAGGACTGGGATGAGACCAACATCCATGTGTGGGCATGTTTCCTGTTTCAGGTACATACAGGGTCCTTCATTCAAGAGTTGGAAGCTACTGCTCACAATGCAAAAAAGGTGAAAACTTTAAATAATAACAGTGGTTAAACACTGGAACCATCTCATAGAGTGGCCTCCTCCCCAGAGGCTGGTGTCTTTCCGGAGAGGATGTTTTAGTCACATACAAAACTTAAGTGTAGAGAGCACTAAGAAGAAAAACTGTCAGAGCTATATTGTGCCAGAGGCAAGGTCCCTTTTGGGATTAATGCTTTAAGCACAAAATTCATTGCAATATCCCCAAATATCCAGATGCATTCATTCATTTCTCCTGAGAAAATACTCCATTTAATTTTTTATTATGCATTTGGCATGAAAGCCACAAATGTCAAGTCCATGTCTGCATGAGTACATGTTTAAAGGGGAAAAACTTGCCAGGTGTAACACAATGTGTTCTCATCCAGACAACAGGATGACCAACAGTGTGCCCTTGGAGCCAAGAAGGTCAAAAGCATCCTGGGATGCATTATGAAGACTGTGGCCAGCAGGTCAAGGGAGGTTTTCCTCCCCCTCTACTCTGTGCTGGTGAGACCTCCCTGGAGTACTGTGTTCAGTTCTGGACTCCCCAATTCAAGTTCAAGGAACCAGTGGAGATGGTCCAGTGCAGGACCACTAAGATGACTAAGGGCCTGAAGCACCAACCATATGAGGAAAAGCTGAGAGAGCTGAGTCTGTTTACCTTAGAGGAGGCTGAGGGGGGATTTTATCAATGCTTATAAATACCTAAAGGGTGGGTGTCGGGAAGACAAGGCCAGGCTCTTCTCCATGGTGCCCAGTGACAGAACTAGGGGCAATGGCCATAAACTGGAAAACAGGAGGTTCAACCTCAGTGTGAGCAAGTACTTCTTCACTGTGAGTGTAACAGAGCACTGGAACAGGCTGTCCAGAGAGGTGGTGGACTCTGTCTCTGGAGACTTTCAAAAGCCACCTGGACTTGTTCTTGTGTGAACTACTCTGGGAAGTCCTGCTCTGGCAGGGGGTTTGGACTAAATGAACTTTAGAGGTCCCTTCCAGCCCCTACCATTCTGTGATTCTGTGTGATCTGCCAATCTTGTGCCATCTGGACACTAAGCCATGTGGTTCAGAAATCAGCAAAAGTGAGTAGCATCTAGTGAAACTTAAGACAGCTCTAAAAAGGGTTTGTTTGCGTTTGGTTACCATGGCGGTGGCAGTTGAGGTAAGCTCTAACTACATCTGACCTATTTCACCACTGTGCTGAAAGGGGGCTCATCACAGTCCAAGAGAAGGCAAGCACAAAGGCAAGTTTAAACAAACAGCTATGTCTGGTTCCATTTATCATGACCTCCTGAAAGCTTCTGGATCCTATTCTTCCCTTTCCCCATCCTGCTGCAACTCTGAAGGGCCTCTTTTATCAGATCCATTCAGCCAGACTCACCATCTCCATGAAAGCACCCTGTGTGACACTGGATCACTGTCAGACATGGCTCGATTTCATTTCATTCCATCACCAGCAGTCCCCTGACATGACTATTAATCATGGCCTCAGGCACAGGGTGCTGAACTCTCTGGAGATGAAACTTCACATTCCCCTCCAGGGCTCCCCAGGTAGGACACGGAATTTGTTTCATCTTTGTGTAATCAAGAAATGGAGCACATTAGGCAAGTGAATTAACCCCAACTTCAAGTTCATAAAGGTGTCCCTGCTCTGTTTAATTAAATCTGTCTTAAAACCTCCTAATCCCAAACTAAAGACTTAATAACGCTCAGGAACCTCTTTTTCCTTGCAATATATTGCTGTAATCTGCTGACACCTTAATATTGAAATAAACTTGTTGCTCCTCTACCTGACCTGGCCAGTACAGAGACTAAAAGCCACATGATTAAGACCAGCTTCTCCTGGAACTGCAAGTACATAGTGCATCACGTACGTTGTATGCCATCAGTCTAAAAACCCTTCAATTTAATGCCACAAACTAGTGTCAAGGACTGTCCAAAACATAAAAAATAAAAATCAGGAGTGGAAGCAAAAAACAGGGTGTGAAGGTTCAGTACTTTCTCTGGACATGAGGACACCTGTCCTTTTAGACTGAATGTGGCAAACCCTTTTCTTTGAGAGTCTTGAAGGACCGAATATCATCCCAGGTCTGTGTTTCATAGCAGCTAGAGAGAAGTTCTGGCTCAGGATCTTCAAAATTGGTGGGAAATCTGGTTTTGTAATTCCTTCTAAAAAGTGAAGAACATTTGTTTCAGATTAGCAAAATTCAGACCTAGGTGAGCACTTCCTTCCATTAAAACACAGGTGGCTGGATTTGGGATTCTGGTACCAGAACTGAAGTATCATGGAATGCTGGTCTGTACTGAATAGAAAACCATCATCAGAACTTTAGAAGACAGCTTGTGGAAAGCACAGTAACTCCACATGAGATCTTTAAGCAGGCAACCATACCAATGGAAAAGCAGTGTGATCCAGCATTGGAGAAGAATGACAGGAGGAATAAAGCCCAGATGCACAGAGGCAGCAAGGCAGGCAGTAAGACCTGCCAGCCCACGCTCAAAGTGATTCATGGGAGGTAGACCAATTCCTATTGCCCTCGTTTCTATGTCCATGGTTACATTCAGGTCCAAATGAGAAAGGCTACAACTTCCAGTGCTTCTTCCTTCCTCAGACCCACTGCTATGCCTCAGAGACAGAAGATGGGGGAAAACGTAGAAGACTTGGACACAGCAAACTCTGCATCCAGAGAACATGCAGCAGATGGAAACGCTTTCTACTCTTTTCTTCCTTAAGAGGATTATTTCAGCAGGGCCTGGCTGGCGTCTGCACCAGAGCTAAGCGCCAGCGACCACACCAGCCAGCCTTACCCTCCTGTCAAAGGGTTTCATTAAGACTTTGGTTCCCTGTTGCTCTCATGGCGGCTTGCACGTGCTCACTAAATATCTTGCATCTACTTCCAAGGTATTTGCTGATACAGAAATCTCTTCCTCCAGCCTTGCCCCTCCTCCCAAGGACCTGGGGCCACAGCACAAGTCACCATCCTGCTGAGAAATTTTCATTACACATGGATGGGACAGAGGACTCAAGCTGCACGTGTATTATCAGAGAGGCAAAGACCTTGCAACTGTACATCGTGTCTACTCTTCTGACCAAGGCATCAACCAGCTAAGAGGGCACATAAGCCGTGCAGAGCACAGCAAACAGCAGTGAACTCCTTCTCCTCATGCACTACTCACGTAGTGGAACAACCAGATGATTTGGTGATCCTGACCAACTCACACTGCCACTGCACCTACTGCAGAGCTACACCACAGGTTGGCACCTCAGGGCAACTATATGGGTCTCCCTCCTTGCTGAAGAGGTATTTCAAACCCTAGAATATAAATTCACATATCCTAAAGACAAGCACTTGCATTCCCTCTTTACCAACCTATCTTGATCTCAAGCCTGCCTCTGCTCTGTTGCCTCGGACAGCCAAAAGACTTGTGCAGACCCAAAGGGGTCAGATCCACTTGGCTCCAGACAGGCAAGTTTTATATAACACCACAAACATTTAATCTAGTTTTAAGACAGAAGTGAGAGAATTTAATCATTAAATTCAGAGGGAGAAAAGTCAGGATCCTTCTCTTTGACCACGGTATGTCATTCTCTGCAGGTGGATAGATTTTCTTGTGTGACCAGAGTCAACAAGAGGGGAGGATGGATGTCCCCAGATATTTAGCTCCATAGCATCCCAGGAATAAGTGATTCCATCTCTACCCATCTCTATTTAGGCAAGAGTAAGCATCAATACTTCCATCAGAATCATTCACGGAGTCTCCCTGGGAACCAACTCATTCCTTTAATCTCATTTCTCTGTTACCAGCCTGCATAAAACCAGGAGAAAGACTTGTCCCTGACTGTACAGACAACTTAAAGGCACTTACATTACAAAATATAACACATAAGAATTCATATATTCTTTCAGAGCAACAACAACAAGAAAAATCCCCTTATAAATCCCATTCAATTAAAAGCACAGATTCTGGCTTCAGTTTCACGTTACTAGTTTCTGGAGTAGCAACTACAGCTCAAGGCAGGAACCAAAGCATCAGACAGGTAGAATACACCATCTGATGTCAAACTCATGATGTTTTGTTTGGAGGTTTTCTTCCAGTATTTCTCACACATGATGCTTGCCTCTTCTACAGATGTTTTGTACAGAGCTCAAAAGGTAATCATAAGTTGTGATATTTGGAGAGTTTTTTTTCTAAAAGGAAAACCCCTCAATCAATTGGAAAATAAGAATTGTCTATACTTTATCATCTTCCTTTTATTCTATTCCAATTTGCAGTCTCTCACTGAAGAAGCCATACTTGCTGCTCTTTATTATGAGGACTTTCGCAGCTCTTTCCACAGACTGAAAAATTCGGAGAACCCAGCGAACATTAGCAAATGTTTTGGGAAGGGATGAGGAAATGTGGTAGCCAATAAAGCACTGGATCAAGTCCAGTAAGATTACTTTGATTTTTTATGTGCAATACACATGGAAAGTCAAGGAGATCTTAAAAATATTTATATTTCTTATTTTAAAAAGTCAGAGAATATTGGGAAAAACAACAACCCAAGAAACAAAAATTACCATTTTAAACATTTTATATTATATTGTGTTTTTCTCAAGTTTTCCTAAAGCTTTAAGTTTGTTATTTGACAAGATATTCCAAGAATAAATCCCTCCAGAAGCACTTAGGAAAGTATACATTCATCAATCCAGCAAGGTTAGAACTGTCACAGCAGCTACTCCAATTATACTGTTGCGTATCAATGGGCTAACTTAAGTCATCCTCATTTCCATAGCCATTTAGCACTTTATCAAAGAAGCATAAAGACAATATATAAGCTAATCTTTGCATGCTAGGACACAAAGTAAATCTTAACTCTAGGGTTAAATTAAGGATCCAGCTTTTAGCAAAACCAAATACCCAAGCAGTGGCAATAAATATACAAACCAGGCATATTCCTATATATCAGATTACCTGTACATAACCCAGTGACTGCACAGAAACATGTGCTACATACTGCCAATATAAACTGTAATTGATAAGTGACTGGCTGTGGTGTGCCTGTAGCCTACGTCTTAGCCACAAGAGTGCCTCAGTGCTAGCAGGGTGTTTCATGACTAGCGATTGCCTGAGGTGGCTTAAGGCACGTTTCACTTGCATCTCAGAGAGTGTGGCATGTTTTTAGGAGCACAGACTAATGTTACGGTCTCTTTTGGATGTCCTTGTCTGCCCCAGATGGCAAGAAGCCCAAGGAGAGTCAATCAGGACTCAGTCTTGATGTACACTCAGTCTGGACAGGATCCATAAGCACAAAAGGGCCAGCCACAGGGTAGGGGCAGAGCACACCACTAATTTACTAATGTTGTCTCCGAGCACTTCTGAGACTCGGCCCAGTAATTCCCAAGCATCCTGACTCCTCATCACTAAAACACAGGAAGTAAATATTTGGAAAGACACCATAAAGTCAGCACTTGACATTAAAGAGCTCCGTTTTCTGATAAAATCTTGAGATGCAACACTTGTAACACAGACCTTCTTCTAGACATCCCCTTGTTTATGTCACAGCATCTTAACCTCCTGTAAAATCTGTTTTTCTGCCCTCCCATCCACCCTTCCTCAAACACATAACTTGTAAACTCACTGTCAACATTACCTTAAAACATGGTCTGTCAGTCTAATAACATTTAAAAAACAACCACAAGAGTGACTATCAATTAAAGCTCAACCCCACAACAGGAGTCTTTTCAAGAATATAAAGTTGTACATGGTTATGTGTGCGTAATATACACATAATGCCTTTGTCTAATTCCATTGTATCATAAACAAGTACCTATGCCATAAGGGAAAGCCACCAGTATGAACCCACATTGCGCACAGCACCATATTCTGCTTTATATGCACAAATCCCAGTGTAAAGGCAGATGGAGGGGCCAGTTGTGTTAAGCCCAGGTGATTATGTCACAGGTTTAGGGTTTTGTTTTACTTTTTCTTTACCAGCAAAGTGTCCATTAACTTTTCTGAGAGCAGAAAGCAAAAGGAGAGGAATTTGTGAAGTCGGTAGTCCATATGGCTGGCAGTGAGTTAATCTGCGTCTAAGCAGCAGGTAGCATGAGCCAGGCTGTCTGTTGGGGTTGTTAGTAACCTAGGGGCAGATCATGGAACAGCAGGGAAGAGGATAAACTCAGCCTACAAATACAGTCAGGAATGTGGCAGGAAATTATTTTTGAAAACATACTCTGAAGCATAATAGCAACAATCAGACGGTCAGACCGTGTGTATGAAATCTATCTGGAGTCGGGGCACACAACAGGAGTCACACAAGTGGCTGCTAAAACAGATTGGGTATATATGCCTGTGTCCATATGAATGAATTAAAAACATGCACTGTTCAAATAGAAACTACATGCTCATCAGACTATATCTAGACAAACATTGCTTACCCCTACAGCTGTAAGCAAAACAAGAATAATTTATTTGCTTATGATCCATGCAAACCATCTGCCAAATAGCTTTATAAAATTATTAATTATGTCAATACCAAAGAACAAAAGGTAAAATTAGCAGAAACTGAGAGGTTCAGGAAATGATTTTTTTTTTTTTTTTTAA
>VWZY01001259.1:21285-54651 GCA_013399075.1 Chloroceryle aenea | reverse complement strand
CCAGGAGCCAGCCC
Source organism: Chloroceryle aenea (assembly GCA_013399075.1). Classification (NCBI taxonomy): domain Eukaryota; kingdom Metazoa; phylum Chordata; class Aves; order Coraciiformes; family Cerylidae; genus Chloroceryle; species Chloroceryle aenea. The sequence goes on along the minus strand of VWZY01001259.1, from coordinate 54,637 downwards.
TCCCCCAACCCACACACCCACACCAAGTGAGAATGCTTCGCCCATGCACCATCCCTCCCTAGCCGCGCTGTTTGGCCACCCAGCTCTCCTCTCCCTGCAGCTGCCCCCTGTCCCCAGAGCTGTCCCAGGGGTGCTACACGGTGCAGCCCGGCATCCCCTGGTCGGGGGCTTCGCTCCCTTCCCTTCACCCAGGCTCCTTCGCAGCTTGCCTCCGCCCCAGGGCCAGGCAGGNCTGCCTTGCCGCCCGGCACTACGGAGGCTGCCCGGCCACCTGGCCACCTGGCCGGCTCTGGCGGCCCCGGGGCTACGGCTTCTCCCCGGGCCTACGGCTTTTCTCCGGGCGTTTTTACCTGCCTTCCCTGGGCTCCTTCCCGCTCACCCACCAGGCCTCAGGGTAGCAGTCCTTGCCAGGCGTGAGGCAGCCACGGCTGCCACAGCACCCTAGGAAGCACCCTGAGGTAGCCCAGTGAAGGGCAAAGCACAGAGGGCAGGGCAGGGCCGGGCCTCGATGTTTGTTGGAAGTGTTTCATACAGCTTGTGTTCCTTGTTAGCCAAGCGATGCAGACACACACATCCCCTGCCCCCCTCCGCACAGCCAAGCAGGAGAGGTGTTGGTGCCCAAACTGGGCGGGTAATTGGACCAGTTACCAAGTGTACTGTGCAGAGCTGGGGGTTAGGAAAGCTAAAATGTGACCCCAGGCTGGGTGTGGTGGGGTCTTGGAGTGTGACCCCCTCTTAAAAATAGCTCTGTTGGAAAAAACAAACAACATAATTAAGGCAACAAATATCAGTGATTTAATTTGTAGCTGCCAGTTTACCTTGGGCAGCAACCTAGGAAAAGGTACCAGTAATAAAAGAAAGGAAGGCAAATGACCCTCTCAGTTGCTATTGTCCCTGAGCCTCATTAATAGGGTAACAGCTCTGAGCATCCTCCATGGGAGAAATGAAAGACCACCCCATATGCCAGCCTGGGCCCAGCCTCCCCCTCGGCTGGCTGCAGAGCGTGTCTGCGGGCAGGTCGAGTTATCTCCTGCGATAGTCCTTGCCATGCTGGGAGTCAGGATCCTGACCGAGCAACTGCTCTGCTTGGAGCTTTAATCCCACAACCCTCTGTCCGACTCAAAGGCAGACCCTCAGTGAAGAATTGCTTGGTTTGATTCATTTTTTCTTTTTTTTTTTTTTTTTCTGGGAAAACCCCCTCAAGGCTATCTATGGATTTAATTGCTGTGGAAATCTGCTGTGAATTACAGGTGATTATACGCAGACAATCTCAGTCTTTCACACACCTGCAGCGTTGCTTTTGCAACATTACCCTGTATGATACTAAGTCTTATACCCTTGTCACAACATTTCTATCCTGGGATCTTCTGGAAACCTCAGGCTTGACAGAAAACTCACTCCCAGTACAGTGAGTTATTAGCAGGAGCTTGTCACTGCAGACTGTCCTGTTCTGAACCCTCCACTTGCTTCCTCAGAACTGTCCACGAAGTACTTTGAATCATACTTGCTTCTACACACCCCTGGCAAGCTTTGGAAAACCCACTCCCTCAGCCAGGCATGTTGGACAAACCTGCTTCTTCCTGTTGGATTTCATAATTGCAAACAATGCTCGAAAACAAAACAAAACAAAAAACTCACCAGCAACACCAGCAGCCTGCTCTGAACCTGTGGGATGCTTCCCTGGATGTCTGCTCATTTCCTGGAGTGAAACTCAGACACACCAGTTCAGTGTTGTCCCGAAACGTGTGGAGGGTTTTTTTTCCCTCTCTCTCCTTTTCTTTTCCCTCCTTCCTTGTGTTGATTTGTGGGGCCAGAATGACTTTGATTTCAGCAAGTTTGCTGTTTATTCACGTCACAAGTTTGACAGCTTTACACCAAATCAGATTGCTGGGTTTCAGGAGAGCTCTGAGGCGTCACTGGGAGCTCCTTTAGATTAAACTCGCCTCCCCGGTCTCCCCCCTCTCCCCCTCCTTCAGAGCCATTTAAACCTCTCTGGGGCTTTAACAGAAACGTGCTCCCAAGACCTGCATTTCATTCTGCCACTAACATGGTAAGTGCTCTTTGCATTTCTCTCGACCTGGAGTCAGAAAAGGAGAAGCTGGTCCCTTTGCCTTGGGGGCTTGCAGCAGGTTTGTGCCCTCTTCAAGATGGGGAAGGAAAGGGGCTCTCCTCTACCTGCAAGAGCAGCCTGCTGCTCTGCCTTCCCAAGGGTGTGCAGATTCCCTGCTTGAGGATCCAGACCCTGCCGTTGCCTTGCAGAGATTTAGAGCTGCTGCAGATAGGGATTATTTGGAGAAGGGAAGAGGGGTAAATCCAGAGACAACCCCAGGCGTTGCTACTGTGCGGTCTGGGACTCCTGCAGAAGTGCAGGGACAAGAAGTGTGCGAGCAGCCTGGAGGTGACTCTGCTGGCTTTGTGCTGATTTGGAGCTGAATCAAGCCCCCGAAGTGGGAGGAACGGAGTGGCCAAGGACAGCCTGGGTCTTCCCGTCACCTTAAACCCACTCAGGACCGTAGTATTTCCNTCGGTGCCCAGGAGGCGGCGTGGCGGGGAGACCAGCTGTCCTCCCAGCTCTACAGAAACAAGCAGGTAAAGGTTCCGCGACCCCAGAAACCTCGGTTTCTTCCCCCGGAGGTTCCTGGACTTTGTATTATGTATTTCACCTTCTGGGCTGGTTTCTGGGACGTCTCCTCCTCACTGGCATGGATGTGGGAAACGGTGGCAAAGTGCTTTATCTGGGTGGGTTTTGTTCTTTGCTTGAAGTATTTGCCTCTCCCACGTTGTCCCATGAACCTGGAACGGCTGTTGTGGGGTTCCCTACTCATCCCTCCTGTCTTGCAGTATATTGCACCAGCTGCTGTGGCACTAGAGAAGACAAGGGGTACGACCAGGGAGCCCCTCAGGCTCTGATGATAAAGATTCTCATGCTGTTGACTAAAAATATATAGTGTGCATCCTCCTGAGTCCATCAGGATAATGAGAAATGATGGCACCAGAATTACTTACATATATGAAGGATCAACCATTCTTACCAACAAGCACTCCCTTGTTACTTTATTTTCTCTCTTCTTTCTTTTTTTTTATAAATCCCATAACGGGGCAGGAGAAACTGCACAGTCCTAGATGAAAGAACTCCAGACATCACTCTGATCAAATGCTTAGGATTATATTTTAACACAGTGAAGTCAAGGGAAAATCATTTACTAACTGCAATGTCCTTGGAATCAAACCCTAGTTTCAGACATTAGTGTACTTTTTTTTCTTTGTCTCTCCTTCAATCATTTATACCTGTGCTTTTCAGTCTGTGGTCAGCAGATACCTGGGCTCCTTGGCAGAATATCCTTTGTCCTCCTAAAGGAGTCTCCAGAGCTATGATCAGGAGGCAAAAATCTCTCTGAAAATACATAGACTTCCCATGATTAAGTGTGAGACATCTGCAAATCCAAACATTCCCGTTCAGCTCTTGGGACTGGCACAGTACAGCTGAGGATTCAAGAAATCACTGAATACTACTGTATCACAAAGAATGTCAGCTACATCTTCCTTCTGCTCACTACCCCCAGAAATTATTAGTCTTTAGGTCCTCCTTCTCCTTTCCCCCACCAGCCAACTATAAATGGCAATGAGAGGGGTAGAAAGAGATGCTTTCTGGCAGCTGCTGTCGCGGCCATGACTATTCCTGGCTGTTCACGGGGTTACCTGTGATTCTTTTCTGTTATTATTCCATGGTTACATTTTTTTTTCTTTCAGATTAATCTTCTCAAACACTTGCTAAAGAGTAAAGGAAGTCAAAAGTGAAAACTGAACAATCATGCCACCTAGATTTACAGAGACAAGAGGCTGGAGGGGGTGGGTTGAGTTCACAAAGCAAACAACCGGATCATCAAATCCAAGCAGCCTGTACCATAGAGCAATTGCTATTAAGTTACAGAGTCAACATTTATTCATCAATATGTCTATTCCACAGCTTCAAGACACTTTGCTTCAGAAGGAAGAGGAACTTGCTAGGTTACATGAAGAAAATAATAACCTCCGACAATACCTGAATTCTGCCTTGATTAAGTGTTTAGAAGAAAAAGCCAAGGTATTGTGTTCAAAACTGTTGTATGGACGTGTGCAGAAGAAGCAGGTTGAATAAGTACACGCCACTGAAATATATGGAAAGTCTATGAGTGTAGACAACCTGCACTGTGAGATCTATTTAACTTCACAGAGCTGCCAGGTTGCTGGTCATGGATCTGCAGTGACAGTTTCCCCAGGAATGACATCCTGTCACATTCTGACTGTGGAGACAGTATAGCCCATGGCTTAACTAAGTTTAGTTTCTAAGTAAATTGGTTATAAGCAAATTAAGTTTAGAAGCAAAGTAAAATTATCTAATGCTTTTTTCAGTGAAAAATTCAAATTTGAAGGTATGTTTCTTGAATATATATGTGTTTTGTCAGTTTTCCCTTTTGGTAACGATTTATTTATTTATTCATCTTTTGGGTTCTTTCTGATTTGTTTGGCTTTTTATTTTTTATTTTTTTTGTCATTTCCCAATAATATATTTTATTCATTTACATTAGAATACTGATCTTCTAATTATTTTTTTTCAAATTTATTAATTAAAAAGTTGTGTGACTTTTTTGAAAGGTGAAATACAAAATTAAACACTTCATGTTGGATAAAACATTCTGTTAATCTAGGTGTGAAGGGTTTTTTTAATTACATATTTTGATTCTCTGTTCTCCAAAAGTAAAGATAATTATTTCTTGTCATCTTAAAGACATTTTTTACTATTCCAGCCTTCCCCATGAAACTGATCTATTAATTACTTGCACAGCTCTGAGGATTGAGCACGAGGTAAAAAAGGCTGGTAAAAGTAGCAGACTTTCCTTTTGCATCCTATATTGAGTTGCCAGAGTGGCACGTCCTCCCTCCCATGCCAAGACATGCTCCTGGCAGTAGAAAAGGTCTCCTTTGCTACACCCAGCAGGGAGACGTGGCCACCCTTCTATCTCATGTGGAGGGGGATCCAGTGTGAAACCATCACAGGAGGTGGTTGAGCAGTGAATTCATGATGTGATGGAGGGGGTTTCTTGTTATTCCTGCCTTCCTTTGGCCATCCCTGGCTGCCTGTAGGGCCCTTGTTCTGCAACAATGACAGCCGAGCTGGATGAATGAGTTTAAAGCTCAGTTTGAAGCTCTGAGCACTCCCTGGCCAGGATCACACCTGCCCCAGTATCTCCTACCTTTGCATTCTCCCTCTTTGTCAGGCTGTCACCTGCCCCCCAAACCCCCCTCACCTGCCAAACGCAGCAGAGAGGAGCGGGGCCCACAGCCGGCCAGGAGCTCTCATTTCACGCCGTTCCAAGTGAGAATGCGACCAGATCCCAGGCCTCACTGACACTGTCAAATTCTTCTCTTGCAGGGACTGGGTTGTTACAGAGACTGTAAAGGGCACAAAATAGTCACATCCGTATGTTTAAGCACAGGGTGGAAGAAAAAGTGTCTTTTAGCACAGTAGTAACCATCTTACCCACCTAAAATCTGAGATCAGAAACATGTTGCTTCTGGGTAACTAGAAATTCAGATCTTAATCTTGTCTCTTCATTTTTTTTTTTAATAGAAACTGCTATCCTGCCATAGTCAAAAAACTTGTGCTATTCTTAAAAACACCAAGAGGAGATTAAAAGACGACCACTGCTTTGTTCCTCAAGAAACTCCTCATGCTTCCAAAGCTAGAAGGAACCTCTATAATGAATTCACTGCCTGTGAAGAGCAAGCCACCCCTGCTGTGGACAGCTGGGTCTTGCAGACTCTAGGACTAAAAGATGTCAACACCATTGATGAAACTTCAGCTAACTACAGTGCCCTGTCCTCAGACCTTGGAAAAGACACATACTGCCTGAGCCCTGGTGACATGATAGACTATGACCACAGTGAAGGAGCAGCAGCAGCCTATAGTTGCAGCCATGTGCCTCCAGCTAACAGCAGTACCCATCCATGCAGCGAGGACCCTCCCTTCCTTCCTCAGTTTTCTCCAGCACCATGTGTCTCCTCCTCATCAGAGCCAAGCAGTTCCTCCCTCCCGGCCTATGGGTTGCCTTATTTGACTGCTAATTTGTCACCCAACAAAACAGAAGTGGCCTTCACAACATCTTTAAGTCCTCACCGCAATGTGAGAACTCACACCTTCCACCAAGGACAAGCCTTCGTGCGCAGGGGTGATGATGGAGGATGGAGATTCACCTGGGTGCCCAAGCAGGCTGAATAATGTACCTGCACTGAGGGTCAGCCATAGGGGACGTAGGAGGCAGACACTTCATCTTGTGCTTGAGAAAGGTTCAGGCATCAAAAAAAAGTCCTTCTGAGCTCTGTTAAGTGCTTCTCTGTCACCCACACACTCCTCATTCCCCCTCAGATTCTTACAGATGTGGCTCCAGATTGCACTTGGACAATTATTTGCCCTGGGCAAGCTGTACAAATTGGATCCACTACTCTTGTGCCTGTGTCAAGATACCCGCTCTTACTTCCTTCATGGTTTTTCTATCAGCTGTTCCTTGTTAACTGGTAGTTTCCAGGCTGGAGTGCTTTTAGCCTTGATGATCACTCCGACATACACCAAACTGGAAAGCATTTTGGGAATACAGTTTGGCAATAGCACCTCTCTCACAGATAATCCACAGATGACAAAGGCAACGTAGGTTGGAGGCTGAGGATCAGCAGGTTCTAAGTGCTTTGTGTCTCTTGGCTACACAGATAGCCTTGGATTAAGGCAGCCCTGGTGTTTATCACTATGCTACATTAGGCTGTTCTCCCTGCTGTCACAAGGTGCTGTCATATTCTTTGATGATGCCTCAAAAAAACAGGATTTGCTTCTGTTGCCTGGAGGCTACTTAATTACAAGTGATTCAGGGGATTTTCTTAAGGTGTGATTAAGAGACTTATGTGTTTACTACATTAGGTTTTAAAGGTATTTGTCAAATAAAAGGAGTTTAAAAAGTTTGAGCCCTGGAACAGGAACTAGAATTGAAGATGCTGTAGGGTAATGACAGTGCCATCACCAGCCAAGGCCCTGGCCCAATACATTAATGGCAGAAATGTTCTCATATGTGGGTAATGTACACTCAGACATTTTCTTCTGCAGAGGGTACATTCCCCTCGCCTGCAGCATCCTGCCAGTCTTTTGATGGATTTTAGTCCATGTTTACCTGTCTGACTTTGAAAGCCCTCATAAAAATGAGTCAACTCCTGCCTTCATAAGCAATTTCTATGGTTCCAGTGGGGCTTTTCTGTAATATCAAGAGTTTCATAGCTGTGAAACTGGAAATTTTCTTTCTAGGGAAAAAGTTTCTTGACTTCTTTGTCCTGATCTCTGAGATCACACAGAGATATATCTGCAATCAACATCAGCCCACAGTCAGGGCTGCTTCCTCCTCCTTTCATAACCCCATGCTTCTTACAGGAAATGTTTCTCTTCATTTAGGGAGGCATTATCACTTAGTGGTTGGAGTGAGTCTTTGCGAAGCACAACCTTCAACACCAGCTCTTGCCTCCCCTGTCTCTGCCAAGCAGTGGTGGGCTGAAGCTGAGACCATCACAACCTCAAGAATGCATTAAAAAGCTCTAGAGAGAAGGTGCCCTAACACTGTACAGGACTTGACTTTTAAGTAACACTACTAATGATAAGAAGTCAGCTGACATGAAGTAAGCTCACTGGTAATGTTTTGTGTTACCTTTGTTTTCTTTACAATAGTTGGATACCTAAGTATGGGAAATAGTGATTTGGTTATTCTTGCTTTCAGAATGGTCTCACTGAGATTAAGGAAACACTTAAGTAAAAATAACATTAACTGAGGACTTCCTTCCAGTGGCTTATTTTCCTATAGAAAACTGGATATACCTTTATTTTTTAGAGGATAAAAATACCTCTTCAATAGCCTCTTGTGCCTTAGAATTGCAATATTTGGGACTCTTCAGCAGGCACATTAGTGTTTTCCCAACAGACTTTTAAATAAACAAACTCTGTATTTCTGGGTAAAGTCAGTTAGGGGGCAGATTTCCAGAATAGGAAATGTGAAAGGGTTGATTGTAGGCATTCTTGCACTGGATTAAAAATATATATAAACCTAGAGGAAACCCCAATCCCAACCACCACTGCTACCACAAAACAAACAGTGCACATGGAATAAATATAAATATTGGTGGGGGGGTGGGTGTGTGTTGTAGTAAATTGTGGCCAGCTGATGAAGACTAGTTAGACAAGACCACATTTTTCTGCTTTTCAATGAAAACAGAAGAAAAATCCTGTCCTACAAATGCCTCATTTCTTTCTCAACGCATTTCTTTTCTATTAATCTCCTCTCTCCCTACTAGGTAGCACTGGAGAAAATACCCCTGTCACTGGCATTCTTATTGGTGCATTTTGTAGTGTAGAAATTGCCTGATCTTTACCTGAATATGTAATGGGAGACCCTGCTATGTGATGTGGAGCGTGAATAGCATGCCAGGAATAGACAGTGTGGCCAGAGTATTATGTGCAGCACAGCTGTAAAATGCCACATCTTTCAAAGCAGCTGCAAAACATAAGCAGAGAAAGATCTGTGTTTGCTGACATTATTGAAGGCTATTTCTTATGTATTTAAATGCTATGGAGTCAGCAGCAATAAGAAGTAAGTTTTCCTGTCAGCCAATATTCAATTTTTTTTCTTCTCTAAAGAAAAAAAAAAAAGCTTTTCACCTGTTTGACATTTCCCTTCCACATTTTTATACCACTGCATGTGAGAACTTCTCCTGCAGAGAGCCAGAACAACAGTGTCACAACTTTGGGACAAGCTCAAAGTAGAGTTTCAGTAGGAATGAACAGATGCTTGAACCTTTGCCAGCCTTCTGTAAAGAATTCATTGGTCCCTTGTCTCAGCAAATAAATTATAGATATAAGTGAATAGCTCAATGAATAATTTACCTGAATGAATCCTTTTCTTTTCCTGTGGATTCCTGAATTTTACTCAGCCTAAAGTTGTTGAGTCGTGGGGCAGGGACTTTTGTCTGAGCCTGGCTTACCGGAGCTCACCTGGGTAGAGTGCCCCATGGCTGCTCCTGACCTGCACATAGAAGCTTAAAATTCTGTTTTAGACAACTGCTTGAGCAAAGGTCAGTGTTAATAATGCTAGTGATCGCTGTAGCAGAGGGAGCACACTGGAAAGGAAACAAAAATCTCCAAAGTATTTTAGCAAATAACTAAGGGCGATTTATTTTTCCCTGACAGCATCATTTGAATCAGTATTTATTGACTTATCATGAAGAACAATAGAAACAAGCTACTCTGTGTCTAGTACCAACCCACAACAAGCCATCAGTCCCAAGGTGAGGAATTAAATTCTTGCTTTTTTTGCTTCTATGAGTTCAGTGGTGCAATTCTCATTAAGGACAAGTTCCAGTGACTGAAAATTTCCTTTAGATAAACGTTGTCCTTATGGCCAAAAGAAAGCCTTTACTCAGTGCTGTCTTCTTCCTCTAAAAAAATCCTACATTCATGCAAGTAAAATAGATGTGAAAAATGACTATGAGATTGAAGACAACTTATGACAGATTGCTGTCAAATGGTGGGGAATGGAGGACAGTTACTGCCTGGGTTGGTAACAGTCTGACATGTTGATTTGACCTGCTGTGTCCCTGTGACTTTCTTGGGCCTGAAATCACTACAGCTGTATTATTATGGTGCTGCTTCCAGCTTATTTGCTTTTACCTCTGGGTAGGGCTCATGACCTTAGGTGCAGGTTGGGACTGCAGCAACAACGCTGCTACTAGTGCATCTGAATCTAGCTCCTCGGTGTGTCGGTGCACAGTGTAGATGTACCCTAGTTTGAACTTGCAAAAAAACAGCCATAGAAATGGAACCTAACACACCAGCGTTTTCTTTATGAGATACAATTCTGGAAATGCTTATTTACTTTTTGATGTCCAGGTTACATCACAGTTCTTTGCCCTCCAAAGACATGGAAAAGAAGGTCTTGCCTGTACAAAGCCTAGACTGAGCTTTCAGATGGGGGTCCAATCCTGGTTTGTGCCTGATGCTACCTGTCCTTTTGTATCCATTCCCAGTGGGTGAAATAGAGGCAAAGCCACCCTGCTACTCATGGGAAGTACAAGGCAAAGCCCAGGGAAACCCATCACACATTCCTATGCAACAGAGGTAACTGGAGATCAGTAGGAAAGAATGCAAAAAGGGGAAACAAAATTCCAATTCTTCATACAGCCATCACAACTAGGTAGCCAGGAGACAGCAAGGATGAAGAGTTTCAGCTTGGTACTGCACTTCTAACTTCAAAAACAAATCAGGCAGCTGGAATATAGGAACAGGAGGCAGAAGTTCTGGGTTCTGTTATTGCGTCTGGTATTACACTTTATCTCTGTGCCTTGGTTTCTATGGAATCTACCACTGGGCCAGCTCACAGCAATTTAAGAAGAAAATTATTTTTACTGTTGAAAACTGTGTGAGAAGTCCCCTCTTGCCAAGCATCATTACTAGGCCCATATACCTCCAGTATGAGGAAGTATGACTTGAATGACCAAGGGCCTTGGGAATTTCTTTGAGCAGTGGTGAACTGCATTATCTGTAAATAGCCATCTTGTATTAACATATTTGTTTTATTTTTTTATTTGAAGTTTGTTTGCTTCATTATGTGACTGTAACATGTTCAGTTGTATGCTTTAAAAACAGTCCATGTTTTTAGAAAGGTATGCTAATAGAAATGGAATTTTATTTAACACTTCAGTTGTTGATATTCATGATTTTTGTGATTGAAAAAGGCCATGATTATATGTAAATGTCAATATTACCAGTGTCATTAAGTTATGTCTAATAAACCTTAACATCTAATTGATACAATTCTTTCTGCCCCCTTTGACATCTATTAAACAATGCAGCTGTTGCTCACACCGCACATCACTACACCTGGCACACACACACACCTCTCCAGAGAGCTGAAAGGGACCTTTGTTTCCTGCAAGCACGTGTCCACACAAAGAGGTGCAATTTTTGATCACCGTATAACAGAGGTAAAGATGTAACAGCCACAGGTATGCTCATTTTGGTCTGGGCTTGCACAGTATACTGCAGTGATCTGTTATTGTTTTGACTCAAGGATTCCATGCTACAGAATGACCATGGCAGTGGGAAGCACTGTGCTATTCTTCTGTTATTTTTGCAGAACCAGGCTCACTCAGACTCCTACCTTCTTTGTTAGGCAGCTGAGCACCCTGATCCAGAGCAACCTCATTCATCATAGTACTCTAAGTACTCTTGATTTTGACTCTGAAATGATGAATTGTGAAATGGCACTGCGGTATCATCTAAAGAGACTGAAGATAAGAAAGAAAAGCATGAGTAAAGAGTTCAAACCTCTATTTAGTCAACTATAGTTGACAACAAAAGTAAAGCTGTGTCACTAACTTTCCTTTCTGATCACGGGCAGGTTTACCAGTAACCATGCACCAGCTGGGACCAGAGAGATCTATTTTTATTGAAACATGAGTTAGTCAATTGCTTATAAAAAAAATACAAAGTGAGTCTTCCTTAATCTCTTTTGCCCTCCTCTAGAAGACACAATAAGTCTATTGGATGATTCATAAACCCTCCGGCTTGTTGCCAGGTAGCTGACATCCTGTCAGAGAAAGAGCAGCCTATAAATAATTTGTGGGATGAGCTGTGATTCACCTAAAATGTCATCTCTCCAGTCATTCCTTTGCTTCATTAGCTGTGCGTCATTGAATTATTTCATGGATAAATATTTACATGCAGTGCAGCCCAAGGAAATCAGTATAATAAGGGTGCTCAAGCAATAGATCATAAAAATCAGTAGGGCCATGAAGATTTAGGAGGCTTGAGATCCCTGGTTTATTAAAATATCCCTCTCAAGCTGTAGCAGTAATACTAGTATATAGTAATACTTAGCTGAAACTCCCAACAACTGCCTCAGAAAGTTGTTATTAGTCAAAGAACACTCTCTAAATATTAATTTACTAGCATGTATAACATATTCCACCACCACATTATTCTACAGAACATAGGGTCAGGAATTAAGAGCATGGCAGCTGTAGGGCACTTTCAGGGGCACAAAATACGTCATTAGATGAGCTGGAATGCAGGCCAGGAATCCTAGACTCCAGCTGTGCAGCTTGAAGGCCTAGCGGTGCCTTAGAGAGCCCACATGAGCTGTCAGTGCCTCAAGATGTGCCACGAAGCCCCAGCTGCTTAGCTATCACCAGGCGGCTGAGGCCCCAGAGGTGCAGTTGCACACCCCGTTGTGAAACTGGAGGCTGCCGGTTCCAGCTTGTGTGGCCGAGTCCGAAGATTTCACAGCTCTGGGCTTCCTTGAGGGGGTTTCATCCGCAGCTCCCGAGCCCCGTGCGCCGGCGGGAGCTGCCCGAGGCTTTAGTGGCCCTGGCCAGGGTCCTGAAACGGCCCCGCCGCTCCCGCCGCGCCCGGATGCGGAGCGTCAGGGCGAGTCAGCAAGGGTCCCTCACCAGAGAGATCCCGCAATGTCAGACCCAAAGGTTGTGCGACTCACACGAGGTAAGGTGGGCGGAACTCCCCTGTCCAGTTACCAGCAGCTACCAGTGCACAGAGGACTCAGTCACACGCGGTGGCCTTTGGTTGTAATGACCTTTGCTTTTATCTCAAGCATCTCCACCTAATGAAATGCCTGGAGTTACGGAACCAGGGAGAAATACTGTGCACACAGAACTGCATCCGTGGTAAACATATCTGACAGTTTACAGGTACAAACTGCACTAGGGTCCTTCGCCCAGGCTGTGAGGTAGCTGGGTAACAGGCAGCCTCATTCCAGAGGCTGCATACATGGCCAAATATCACACTACATATCACAGCATATGGAGAATGTGTCAACTGGAAAGCTGCACTTACCAGCATCATGAACTGCAGTTCATTCCAGATACCAAAGGAAGAGGTTATCAACTGCTTCTCAGATAGGATAGAAAAAAAACCCAAGAAATTCCTGCAACCTTTGAGAAGTAGCATCCTTTGTAACCTCTGAAACACTGCATGTTTTATTGAGCATCAAGCTTCAGGTATTAAGCTTGATACTACAGAAACATTTGTTAATAGAGAATTAAAATAATCATTATTCTCTTTATGTTATAGGATTATGTAGACTATCCAGATAGGAATACGGGCTCCATTATATTGGAAATTGTATTCAAAAATCTTAACCACTCTAGTGAATTCTGTTCTCATTTCCACTAACTAGGATTCCAAATAACCTCCCTCTTTTCTAAAAGGTTTTTATTTCACGTTACACTATTATAAGTAGGACCAGATATATATAGTGATTCTCCCCTTTTTCTCAACATTCACTCTGGAATTATATGACAGCTGTTAAAATGATTTTGAGTCAGCAAGAGACAGAAAATAACAACTATCTTGCTGCTGCTTTCCTATTCTTTGCCCATCTAGTCCCATCTGAAATTCAGCAGTGCAAAGTTATCTGACAGTTTTGAACAATGGTAAAAAAAAAAGGAAAGAGGAAAATCTATGTAAATCGAAAGCTTCTATGTAGATTTATGGTTTAAGAAAAGATGACATCTCTTTTGGTTATAAAAGCACAGAGTTTCAAGACAAAAGTGCGTTCTCTTTCAAAGAAACACACACTCCCAGCCAGGCATAGACAAAATCCTAACCTGACAATAGTGTCACTCAGGTCAGCTCAGTTACACCCTCTGAATATTAATGTAAACCAAGAATTCATCTCAGCGGTATTCACACTCATAACTGTTGTGCCTGCTTGGAATTCCAGTTACCTCACTTGGTTATGCACTTAAACGGAACAAGTAAAAGTGACAGGATCTGTTCTTGCTTCAGGAAACAAGGCTAATTTTGATTACCTATGGGTCATGAAATATTTAATGATACCTTTCTGCAAGTGAATGGAGAAGTCCTGATTTAACACTGGTAGGTATTGTTTAAACCTGCCAGCTTCAGTTTCCTTGAAAGATTGATATTAGCCTGGTATTTGGTATTTTTTTCCTCACCTTCTTACCTGAAGCAATCAACAATAGTGCTGTGTTAAAGATGCCATGTTCCTCCACAACAATTGCTTCATTTCAACAGAAGTATTTCTCTGAAATAAATGGGTCATTTTTACAATCTGTAAAAATTGAACAAACCCACTGAAATCAACATGAGTTAGTACTACCCCTGGAGCTGAAAGAGCTTTAAGTTTCTTTTTACTAAAAGACCTTTTATCAGAATGAAATATCATTACCTCAATGTCCCTGTGGCCATTTCAGAGGTATATAAACATTTGCTACCTATCTGTTAGTCATTCAATTACTAAGATCTTAATACTGTGCAAATATTTAACTACAATAGAGGATATAAATCAGAGAAAGTGATTCTGTTTCATTCCACTGGTGGCAGTAAATCACAGGCTATTCAGACTACTGTGCTACACCCAAAGAACTGCCTGAGCTGTGAGCACAGACGGACATTATCTGCAGTTTCCTGTAAAGCAAATCCTAATTTAATTCAGAATTTTTAGGGTGAAGACCATCAGTATGTCAACTCCATAAACCAGGAGCACTTCCAAACATTTTTCCTTCATCAGCCAAGAAGGGAGAAGCTACCAGCACCCACCCTTTGGGCCAGTTCTCCAGAAGATGTGACCAGAACATGCAAAAGAGCCGGGAATGCAGGTGCTACTGAGTTTGAGCCCCTGGATACTAATTACAAAGTCAGCAGAGAAAAGAAGTGACAGTAAATTCTGGTCTCATTAATTATCTGGAATAGGTAATAAGATAGGTCTGAGTATAATTAGAGGCAGCAGAATGACGAAACACAAGACTGGTCAGCTCCTGTGATCCAGGTTTCTGTTCCGTAACAAAGGTCCAGAAGCTGGTCCAGGAGCAGCCATTCTGTGTGTTGCCATTCCAGAGATTGAGTGCCAAGCTCACCATCACAACAAAGACACAAATTTTGTTGCATCTCACTTTCTAAATGCACTGCAAATTGAAAGTCAAAGTCTCCAAGGATATTTTTTTTTCCTCTATGGAAGTAACAATTGCAAATGTGTGCCCGTGCCAACTTCATGAAGTTCAGCAAGGCCACATGCAAGATCCTGCATCTGGGTTAGAGCAATCACAAGCACAAATAGAGGCTGGGCAGAGTATAGATTGAGAGCAGTCCCAAGGAGAAAAACTTGAGGATGCAAGAAAGCTAGGGAGGGACTTTTTAGAAGGGCTAGTAGTGATAGGACAAGGAGTAATGGCTTCAAACTGGAAAAGGGGAGATTAATTTAGAAATGAGGAGGTTTTTCACTATGAGGTGAGACCCTGGAACAGGTTTCCCAGGGAAGTTATGAATGCTCCATCTCTGGCAGTGTTCAAGACCTGGCTGGATGTGGCTTTGAGCAACCTGGTCTAGTGGGAGGTGTTCCTGTCCACAGCAGGGGGGTTGGAACTAGATGATCTTAAGGTCCCTTCCAACCTAAACCATTCTATGATTCTAAATGCATAGGCTCAGCTTTAGCAGCAGCCACCAAGGACTGAGTCACTGCCACCATTCTCCAGAGAACTGTCCCCACAATACCCTCTTTCTGGCTTTCTGATGTACAAGTCTTGGTACCAGCCCTGTGGCCAGGACAATGGGTCATACTCTCCGATTTCTAAGAGATACCTGATACTGCTGCTGGACGGTGTTCTCTCTTGGGATTTATTCTCACATCCCTGTTTGTGCCTGTGCCATCTTCTGCCATCAAAACACTTCAGCCAGAGAAGCAATTAGTGTCACACCAGTATCTTACAGAGACCTGCTGCAGTCTTGAAAGAGATGCCAAGGAGCCATCTTCAGAAAACAGATTAGGAGCAGGATGTTTCTACAAGGAAAGTGTGTACAGCCCTACCAGGAACATAGCATTGGCCTGGGGCACATCACTCAGAGCTGCTAACTACCCTTTGCTTTGCTCTGAAATGAGGACTTTAGCAGAGAGGAAAGCAAGGCTTGCTCACAAAAAGAAAGACAGAAAAGGGTTTATTTCCATCCCTTTATGGCTTGGGGTTTACCCTCCCTGCTTGCAGGATACCTCATCTCACCAGTGCCATCTGGTGGGCCCTAGCCCTACAGGCCTACACCCATGGGGAAGAAGAGGAGGGTGCACCCAGAGGACCTCCCGCACAGACAAAATCTGCAAGAGATCATGACTGCAGAGAAGGCAGGAATAACCACCCCCCCAGCACTTTTCTAAAAAATTCCCTAGCTGCATGGCCTCTCTTGGAGCTGCTGACTGTGGAAGTTAATCTGCTTCTGCAAAGGCCCATTAGAATGAAAATTCCTGTTGCCTGCCTCCCTTTCCACTTGGACCACGTGCAGGTACAAGTTTAGCAAGTGTCTGGAAACCCCAGTGCATACAAACAAGCCTTGTGCAGCATTATGTTCTGGTTTTCTCTACCCCTCTTACGGCCTCCCCTGGCTAAAGTCAAAGAAACACTGAGGCATCCAAGTAAATCAGCCTATTGCATTTTCTCATCAGCTTAAAATGCTCTCCTTAGTGCCAAAAAAATGACAATTCTCCACAGCACCAGGCTTGCAGGATAGTTGTATTGAAGCTATTATTTTTTGCCTTGCCTTCTCGAAAGGCATGTTGGCAAGGGAACATGTCTCCAGACTCAAGTCCAGTGCTCTGCACTGAGCACGCAAAATATATGCATGGCTCTGACAGAGCACAGAGGGTGTCACAGCAAGATTCTGCTCCATGAGCACTTGCCACCTACCATGATCCTCTTAAGACAGGTCAAATTAATTGCACCATAACTGACAGCTGCTAAATAAAACTCTTGTCAGAAGATGGGAGACCAAATGTAACTGCGTGTTAGCAACCTTGAGGGGCAGGGCTGAACACCACTAACCATCATGAGCTGAAGACCTTTAGGGCTGAGGGGCTCACAACAGGCAGAGCCCTGGGCTGATAGCAATGACTCAGCTCCCTTGTGTGGCTTGAGCAGATAGGAACAGAGAGACTGGGGTCAGCTGAGGGCTCACTGGGACAGAGTTCCTAGGCTGGCATGGCTGCTCCTTTAGCACATGATTCAGGTGACTTATTAACAAAGAAGCAAACTCACTATTGCCAAGCGTAGTGCTCTGAAACACTACACAGTCCTCTGTCCTACATCTGAGCAGTTAAAACCTTCACAAGTATTTCTGTCACCAGGACAGCTCAAGCTGCCTATAACTAACTGCTGCTCTTCACCCTGCTCTCCTCTTCCACAGCAACATGAACACAGCAACAGGGAGGAGAGGCACAAGACCTTGAAGAAAAAATAAGGGTGAGAAGAGCCAGTTATCCAGGGATGGAAACAACCACCATTTATGATAATCATCATTGCAATATATTATTTGAACAGGTCAAGCCCTCCTGTAAAAAGCAGAGACTGAACATCAGCTCAGGGGAAGGAATTAATTGGTAAGTTGCTTGGAAATACCTCAGGAACATCTGTTCTACAGCAATTTGAGGAAGTTTTAGAAGGATAGAACAGAAATAAAAATATAACCTTGCTCTGGCTGTTGCCAGTATCCAAGGCAGGAGAGAACATGTGCAAGGGGAAGCAGCAGTCAAAGATGGAGTAAAGAGGAGCTATATTTGTATGTATTCCTTTCTTTCTTATTTAATTTTCAGCCCATTCTGGAATCTGCTGTTAATTTCAGCATGGATGCACTCAGCAGTTTGTGACACACTGTGCTGTTTTGCTCTGCCGGCTGTGTTGTGCCTGCCAGCGTTTGTTGAGAAATAACAGGAGGTCACACATGGTGTCAAAATAAAACTACCCCTGGCACAGCACTTAGAAAAAGGCATTGTATTAGCAGCAATGAATTCAGACCTACTGATGGTGGAATTAATGAAATCCATGGCTGGCACTCTTTGCATCCCAACTGAGGCTACAATGAACAAAGCAAGTGTACTGGCCACTAGCCCACAGGATCAGCAGACCATGCTTGTCCAAGGCAGCCATCTCTGACAGGCCCTGAAGTAGAGAAGGGAATTGCAGTGCTTACCCAAGACTTGTCTTCTGACTCTAAGGCAAAAGGAAACCAAGAGACAGGGAAGCAAGGAGGTAAGTAATGCTCATTGAAGAAAGAGGGCAATGAATGGTGAGATGCATTCGATGATCATTTTACTTTGTCTTTTTTGGCTTCATAAGCTCTTTTTGATCTAGCTACAATGAAGAAACATCTTTCCCTTCAGTCCTTATTTGCCCTGATGCTAAAGCCTATCTCCTGAGCACCAGCATTCAATAGGGATTGGAAGGCACCTTGGACTCATCAGTCTTCTTTTCTCCCAAGTAGTTTCCAGTCCCTTTAAGGAAATGCTCAGATACCTATGTTGGCCTTGGTCTTTCCATTTTCTTTATCTTAAGCAGACACAACTAAGGTTATATATATTTCTAGATAAGGACAAAATACCTCACAATAAAAGCAAACACTGCAGCAAAGACTCAGGTAAGTGATGTCTATCTTTGGAGACAGTCAGAAGGTGGCTGGTCAAGGCCCTGAGCAACCTGATCCAACTTTGAAGTTATCCCTGCACCAAGCTGAAATTTGGACAAGAAAACCTCTGCAGGTCTCTTTCTACATCAGATTTTCAACTTTTCAATGTTTCTAAGTACACACTTGATCAGCCATGTCTTCATGTGCTATCTACCTGCAAGTGAAAATCAGTTGGCACTTACCTGCCTTGAACTATCCATTATTAGGTTAAAGCATGCTCCATTACTTTCCTTTTTCCCCCTGTAATATAGCGTTACGGATTTTTCCTTACAACCTCACACTTCCTTCTGTCCAAAAGCATCCAGGAGCAGAATCCAGAAATTGCAGCTATCCACTGTAACCCTTCCCCATGGCGTCTCAAAGGACAGCTGTTTGTGATTATTTCTGTATTAACCCCAGCTATGGGTTCATTCCCTTTCAAAAGGATAACAACTCCTATTGTTCAAAATATAACTGGGTGCACCCAGTCAGACACATGCCAGGGTCAAATCTTCTAGAATAAACATTCACAGATCAAAAAGACTCAGTTAATTCCTTTCTTCCAGGGCATTTTAATGCAATTCTTTCATGTTTAATGTTTAATATGGGTGGAATAATCATTTTTGTTTCTTGCTATCCCCCACTAACACAGATCAGAGGCACCAGTTGCTTAGCTTCCACTAAATATGTCCCAGTTGGTCACCCAACCAATAGGTCTAATGATGGTAAAAGCCTGTGCAAGTCACAGCCTCTTCTCTCACACTGTTTAACAGGCCATTAGCTAAGCACAGACACAAGCCCCTCTCAAAACTCTGTCATGGTTTAGAGTCCAAAGGGCAGGAGTTTGCTCTCTTAAGGGTAGTAGTCATATCTGTGTAAAAAAACCCAACATTGTACAAAGTCTATGTCAGTAATTTTTATGGCAGTGTTGGGTGCCATTCATCCCAGACCACACTCTGGGTCTTTGTTCTGAAGCAGAAGTCCCCTCAGGATGTTACACCTATGCTTGTTTTCTGCAAAGTACAAGTCCATCATGAACTTACACCATTGCATTTCAGAGGAGAAATTCCAAGTGAAAACCAAGAAAATGAATGTCTCAGCACTGGGGCTCAGCTGCATGGTCACAAGAACTGCTTTGGACACAAGCACCCATCCTTCCCAGAGCTACAGACTTGGTGCTGCAGCAGAGGTGGTAAGCTTTGCTTAGCAGTGGAAGAAGTGAGAGGAAGACAGGTCACAACCAGCATTTCTCACACTAATTTGAATTAATTACACTTATTAATAGAATCAGGCTGTTGTTAATAGCAGCAAGGAAATATTCCAATAATATTCCTATTAGCCACTCATATCCTCACACTCCCTCATAGTTACATGACCAGAGCAAGAGCTGGGAGGCCAACTCCAATTCTTTACTCAGATGTAGAAAATTGTATTCAAGCTGCCTAAAATGAGTTTTACACCCTAACGAGAAAAGTGATTTTAAAAAAAAGTCATGTGTAAGAGATTGCCATGCCATTCTGCTGTAGTTTTTCCTTTATATCAGCCTGAGGAGTCTGATCACAATTTTTATAGCTACAGTTTTTCTGATTCTCCCTAAAAATAAGCTGAAAACTGGCAATTCCACCTTGTTGAGCACAGACATTATAGCCTTTGTCTTCATTTGGAAAAAAAAAGCTAGATAAGGAAAATTAAGACATGTCAAAGCCTTGGAATTAGGAGATCTTTGGTAAGCGTTTTCTGTCTGAAGTAAAAATACAACTGATTCTGAGGAGATTTACAGCTGTTTTTATTTGAGAATTGCATTTTCTGATGAAAAACAGTTCTGCTGAATTTTTTCTAGACAGCTTTCCTCAGCTTTGAAATCCAAGGTGAAACATGGAAAATAACCATCAATTGCAAACTCTCTCATGTAGGAGATCAAGCTGCCCACAGACAATGGCTGTGACAGAATCAGTTTTGCATCAAAACTGTGCTTAAGCTGAACAAGGAGGTAGACAGGGTGACAGTAATTGGTGATTTATTGGTGTTCTACTGTTCCTCTATGCTCATAACCAGCTTGCTGCAGAGAAGCATTACTCATCAGCTCCAAGCCAGCCAGTTGTCCATCACTGGCAAATGAAGAGGTATGTGGCAGATAGTACCCATGATCTAATATTGGGTTGCAACAGCTTTTTGAAGATAGAGGAGACAATCATAATGTGTGCTGATAAAGCCAACAAACTTGGGACCAAGGTCTTTTGGTTTATTTCCTCTGATGCCAAGGAGAGGAGCACGCCTGGGTCTGCACAGAGTGTTCCCACTGAACAATGTCAGACACACGCCAGTTTGGAGGTCTGCCAGTCCAGGGCCACCTCAGTGAACTCATACTGTGAGGCAGGAGAAACACACAAAGACCAGACCTAGGTTATCACAGTCTTTCCAAAGAAGGCCAAAGCAACCATTTGTCATCATTATATTAATGCTCTATTCTTATTTCTGTGCTCCCTAGAAAATAAAGTAATGCTTACTAGGAGAAAGGAGAAAAAAAAAAAGAAAAGGAGGGAAAGAACAAGTTGAATACTTGAGACACTCTAACCTGATGTAGAAGATGAATAACAGGCAAGGTTGGCATAACTCCTATTCTTCCGTTATAACTGTTGTGCAACCTACTGCTTAATATAGCAGAGCCTTGATTTATTACTTGCCAGGGAGTAAAAAGGTTTTGATTGCTTGGCACCTCTCTTCTGTCACAAAAAAATTGATTAGGGTATCTACCCATGATGCTGCTCTGTGCATGTCTTGTAGAGCTGAACCCCCAGACACTCACTGTTTAAACTCAACTTTAAGTGGCCCAGCAGTCCCAGCAAGTTCCTTGCTCAACTGAGACTAATGCCAGACTAGATACTCTGTGCCTGCTTCCAAAACACATCTTGCATGTGAAGGAATGGAATGGAGAATATAAGCAGAAGCATCAGAAACTAGACAAAAAGAAGAAATACAGTAAAAGAGGAAGAAGATAAGGAAGAAATTTTTTTTTTATGGTGTTTTCACTTGCAGTGACAAGTGGTGTCCCTCAGGGGTCTGTACTGGGGCCTGTCTTGTTTAACATTTTTATCAGTGACATAGACAGCGGGATCGAGGGCACCATCAGCAAGTTTGGAGATGACACCAAGCTGAGTGGTGCTGTCGATACACCAGAGGGAGGGGATGTAACCCAGAGGAACATGGACAAGCTGGAGAGGTGGGCCCAGGGGAACCTCATGAGGTTCAACAAGAGCAAGTGCAGGGTCCTGCACCTGAGTCAGAACAATCCCCACTGTCAATACAAGCCTGGGGAAGAGGCAATAGAGAGCAGCCCTGCAGAAAAGGACTTGGGGCTGCTGGCAGATGAGAAGCTGGACATGAGCAGCCAGTGTGTGCCTGCAGCCCAGAAGGCCAATTGCATCCTGGACTGCATCAAAAGAAGGCCTCACTACAACCAGTGATTGTGAGTTGGCTTCTGTGATCCTAGCAGACTTTAAGCAATCACCAAGGGACAGAATAATTAAAAAAAAATAAATTAGGAGTCAACCTGAAGTGACAGAGGAGAACAAACTCATTCATACTGCATCCTGGCATTCACCCCTGCAGTCAAACCCACCTGAGCACCAACCCAGCATGCATCCCATGAAAGAAACAAATCTTTGTTTTATGTTTAAGAAGAAAATTTGAAAGAACAGGTAATGAACTCAAAACAGAGCAGTTCCTTTGGCCTGAGTTACTCCCCACTAGTAAAACCCATACAGCATATCTATATATAGGATACACACTGTTTGCAGCCAAGCATAGAAATAAAGGAGAGAGATTTCTTCTACCACTGAGTTTGCCTCTGACAACTCCACTGTGCTGCTCCCTGATGTGTATTTGTCAGACAAAAGCAAGAGCTTAGTGGGAAGCAGCTTTGAAGACTCCTGGAAGTTTCCCCATCCTGTGCCAAGAGCTCTCCAGAGGGGAGAGGAAAAAAAAAAAAACAACCAAAGAAATGCAGCACAAAGTAATCCTGGGGTTACAGCCAGTGATGGAGTCAGAGCTGCCACACCAGGTTCAGAGCAGCACAGATCAACATCTTCATGTCCCTGAGGTAGATGAGCAGTAGGTTTCCCATGCATACAGCTCCTGCAGGGTGACCACAGAGTTTTGTTTTCAGTTGTGCTGAGGAACTTCTGACAATGGACCTTGTGTTTAAACTGCTACATTCAGTAGGAATATAAGAAACTTAAAATCAAATGTCTAACAAATCCTCCCTGCACTATTAAAAGCTCCCAGTAAACACCTGGGAAACCAGTCAGCTGAATGCCTGAGAGGGGTAGGTACACTGGGACCCCAGTGCTCATGTCAATCTTCACCCACCAGCTTCTTCTGAGGCCCTTAAAGCTCAGCTGCTGAACATTTCTGGGCTTTAACCTCTGTGCAGTCCATGGAAACCAGCTATGAAAGAGCAGTTATGGGAAAACTGATTTTAAACTGCCATCTACATTCCCTTCTGCTGATGTCCTCAGACACAGCCCTCTGATAGCTCAGCTGTGCAGAGGTGAAGCTGTCATTTTTTAATTATTCAAGAAATCTGTCTGGAAAGCTTTGACATATGAACCGAGATAAGCTTGAAGCATCACCGTACAATGCTTGATAAAGAAATGAAGTATAAAGTTTAAAACCTCATTTCTCATTGCCATCTTCTGGTCAGAATGGTGTAGTGTATTTTCTTGCAAAAACAAGCAGCAATATAGGGCACAGATGCAAGATAGGTCACAAGTACAACTCTGATTTGCCTGCAGTGATGTGCTAGCATGCAGGAAGGGTATGAAAACAGCTATCCAGGATCCACCACCCAACTGTAACAGCTGCTCAAAAACTGATTCTGTGAAAAATTAAAAGTTTGAAGGTATCTGAAAGCAAAGCTCATTAAAACCTCTTAAATGGCATTTATGCTCCAAGTTCTTTCCCATACTTTAATTGGATTAAAATGGTTATCAATCATTTCAGCACCCTCATCATGCTCACTCAAGGAAAACCAGCTTTATAAAAATAATAATAAAAATCACCCTATACTTTATCTGATCTCTTCTAGACCAGTATCCTCAAATAAACTATAATCTTTGGAGCCAGGCTAATACATGCTGAAAATCTATATTCAATGAAGAGTATTTGCATTTACACACCACATACTTCTGAACCTAATGCAAAGGAGGCTTGGCACAGCTTGTGGTGATCTGATTGTGTATCTGTTGCCTCAATATTCAGAGTTGCAGCCCTGGTCAATCTGGAAATATGTTTATGAACCAAACTGACACAGATAGGAGAAGCCGTGCTCACTATCAGTCTCAACATGATGCCTGGGTGAGAAGTGACTCTTCTCCTTGGTCCTTTCTGCTTTGGAGTCATTTGTACAAAGTAAGGCTCTTCTGTCTAAGCTGAGGCTAATTTTCTCTTCATCATTTTGGAAGAAAATCACTCAATCATTTTTTACAGTATTTTCCCATCCATGTTTTTTCCCCATGCATTCCCAATGCAGCATCCCAAGCAGCTTCACCTGCAGCTCATTTAAACATACAAAAATTTCTCCAGATTTCCAGAAAATTAGTCAGTGATTTTGCCCAGTTCTCTTTGCAGACTGACGGAGAAAAGAGAAGTCTGAATGCCCTATGCTTGCCTACACCTTTGCTGGAGAGCACCTGCCCTGTGGCCATGAGTCACACCATGCTAGGGAAGCAGTTGAATATTTACATATCACACCTCTTGAATCTATAATAGGTTTGTCAATTTTTGGCCAATCCCCAAGCTCTGCTATCTTCAGCCTTTAGTTAAACAAGCTAGAGGGTTTAACTGTGGATTTAAAGCAGAACAAGAAAAGAGCAGTGAATGTAAGTAAGTTTAACTAGAGAGAACAAAATACAGTATGATAGAGAAGGAAAATCACAAACATCATAGCAACAGGTATTTGCAATAACCAAGTTCCCTGCTCTTCTTGCAGAACCACACCTGAGTCAAGGAGAGGGACAGTGCCAGAGGCCTGCTCCAGGTGCACTGGGACAGCCTGTAATCCCTCCCCAGAGCAGCACAACATGGACAATTTCCACATGCTTTCCCAGACACTCTTCACACTGCTCCATTTTCTCTGTGCTCTCTGGAATCCTCTCAAGAATCCTTCCTCTGAAGCACCACTACATGCAGGCAGTGAGGGGGCTGCTCATCACAGGGTGTTAGGGGTTAGAAGGGACCTTGGAGATCTTCAAGTCCAACCCCCCTGCCAGAGCAGGGCCATATAATCCAGCACTGGTCACAAAGGAACACATCTAGGTGGGTTTTCAAAGTCTCCAGAGGAGACTCCACAACCTCTCTGGGGAGCCCATTCCAGTGCTCTGTGATCCTTACAGTAAAGTTCCTCCTCATATTAAGGTGGAAGAGAAGGAGGACCTCATGGATGTCTTCACCCCCTGGGTTATTCAGCCTGAATTGCTGTGACAGTGCTGATAGCTTTTGATAGCCTCAGCCTGGTTGCTCTTTTCCCAGTTCTGTTGGTAATCTGAACTGCAAACTGTTTCTCTTCATCTTGTCTGCAATAGCTTCATTGTGCAACTTGGTTAAAACCAGGATTACAAGGTCTTTTACCATGACATTTTCAAAGACTCCTTTTTCCGGGCTTTGAGATTTGAGTATCTAGTGTGTTCCTGCTTTACAAGCAAGCAGCCTGAGAAATCCCTACTCCATTGGATCCTTTCTTAATTGTTTAAACAGTTTAGTAGACAGAGGTGGATTATCTAAATATATAGTTATATTTGTTCATAGATTTTTCTCTATTTTAGAATATCACTGGCGTGTTGAAAATAGGTTACACCACAATCAGATTGGGCCTGTCTCTGTAGATGTTTAGACAGTCTTCAATTAAAATTTTTGCCCATTAGTGGCTCTGCTTTTCTGGATAAGCATTGGTACACAAGTCCCATAATACAAATACTTGTGATGAGATCCACACTGTTAAAACTCACTTATTTAGAGGGTGGAAACATGCAGCAGTTCCTTTTAGAGTATCTCAGGAACAGGGTGTTTAAATTTTATTGGAAGCAACTCCACCTTCTAAGTGGATCAGATCTGTTATGACTGATGCCACTGTTTAAGTCTCAGAGTCAGTGTTACTGGTTAAAGCATTCAAACCACATCTTCACCACCACCATAAAGTGATTTTATACCTAGCAAAAGCTGTTGGGTTTGTGCTGTTCCCGTAAACAGAAGCTTGGACCTTGAATCACTTGCACTAGAGAAGGAACAGACAATGCCACCTGCATGCTCCTTTTACAAGCTGTACAGCACACTGAGCTTGGAAAGCCAATAAACAGAGATAGGAAACATGTCTGAAGAGACCAAGTAGCAGTGAGAGACTCAGCCAAAAGTTATTGTGGCTTTTTTCTACTTATTTCCTGAACAATTGAAACACTTTTTCTTCTTAACTCTGTCATGGTAAGCAAGCTAATGGATCATTCACAATGAAAACATAATTAGCAACAATTCATAAAGGGAAAATGGCTTGACAGCAGACACAGGAGGACACTTTGGCAGAAGGCTGCTTGTGAAAGACCACTTTTTGGCACTATTATTATTATTGCTATCTGCTACTTCCTCTGGTTTTGCAGGTTTGGGTTCTACTGCATAAATAGTGCACAAAATTGCTTTACAACCAAATTCCATGCACTTAATAGGTCTCAGATTTTTGATCTGTTCTACTAGCAACACTTTGCACCACTGGGCTCTACTGCATGTGCTAGGTGAAGAACAACATCCAGAACCGAAGAGCTGTGTCCTACAGACACCAGTGGGTGCTGGCACAGTTGCAGCATGAAACAGAACAGGTTGAGATTAATCCAGTGGAATGGCTGCCACTTCAAGGAAGTCCAGGAAGCTCCTCCGAATTTATACTAATAAAGATCATTTACAGGAAGGAAAAGAATCACAGAACAATTTAGGGGGTTCACCACATCTTCGCAACAATCTGACACACAAACCTGCAGCTTGTGATTGCAGAGCAGTTTACACTGAGATTGTCAAGCATACAGTTCAAGAACTGTGTAGAGGCCACTGAATATGTGCAGGTGGCCTGCATAAAGTACCTCTATGTTGCACAATTTCAGCTTTCAGGTAATAATAAAAATTCAAGGAAAAAATGACAATGAGTCAGGAAGGGTAGAAGGAAAGAAACACAGAAGGCAAAAGAAGAGGAAATAGAAGGAAATGAGGAAAGGAAGAGATATAAGGCAGCAGCTCATTAAAAAAGTTGCTTCTCTCAAAATGCAACTTGGTCAGACAATACAGATTTAGCTATTAGGCAGTTTAATAATGAATCAAATACTGGGATCCCCTGGAATGTCTGTGCAAGTGCTGCCTGAAGCTGCACACTGAAGAATCCTATGATCTCCACATGTGAGCTATTACCAAAGCCAGCAGGACACACTGAAACCCCGCATTCGGCCCTCTCCCTTGAGGACTCCAATCCTCAGCCTGTTCTCTGATCTCAGACCACTTTAACCAGCTTATTCTGAATACTCAAGCATGAAGGTTCAGATTCCAGTCTGGCAGCATAAGAAATGCATGGACTATTGCAGCTGAGGCAAGGGAGAGGCTGCAGCCTCTATTGTTTGCACAGCAAAGGCTCTGGTTTTGTCTCAAAACACAATAGGTTGATTTGAAGGAATTTTCCTCTTGAAATAGCTCATCTAAATCATATGACAAAAATAGAAAAAACAGGTTTTATTTAAAAAACCTAACCCCACAACTCTTCTAACAACTAGAAACTTGGCCACAGTGTCCTGCAATCACTGGTTCTGTTCCTACACCAGCACGATGATTTCCCCACTAGATTTAATACAAATGTCAAAAACAACATCTTCAAATAGTATGTGAAGTCCACTTCTGCTTGGATTTCTGAAAGAAGGCTTGCTTGGGCTGGTTTAGAAGTGTCATATCTAGGTTTTAGAGTCCAGACTCCTTATATCATTCAGATCTCAAGCACAGTTGCTAATACTGGAAGGCTGTGATCAAGACCGTAACTTTGCTTCTCTTCCCCATACCACAAGTTGCTCTTTTATCAGTCTCTGGGATTGATAACAAAAAGTTAAACAAGTATATTTGTACATATATACACACACATTTATAGTATTTGATTTTTCAAACACTTACTCATCCAAGCAATGCCATTCACATCCATAGGAAAACTATAACCAAGAGTAAGCACAGTTGCAGGGTCATTTGTGTTGCAGTGAGTATGTATAGAATATATATTGATTATTTTTATTCTTTTAAGAAGGAAAAGATTTGACAGCATGTATGTGAACAGAGATGCATGTCCCTTCTGCATGATAACATATTAAGCATTATTTTAACAGCACTGGTACTTGTGCTACTACAAAAATACTTTTTATTTTGCCTGCTCACACATCAAATTGACCTGAGGTTTTTCCTCAGGAGTAGTCAAAGAACAGATTTCCACTTCAAAACCCAAATGCCAGAGCTGTCCATTTTCAACTGCATCGGTGACATGTTACTAATGCTAAACAGCCTGAAAAGATTGTCTACCATGTTGGAGAGAAACAAGAGAGGTATAAAACAAAGGACACTGCATTCTCTCCAAGACCAGGTAAGCTTCTAGGTCCGAGATGAAAATTGAAAGTTGCAAAGAGAAACAAAGTCATCTGACAAGCACATCATTTCTTGTCTCAGAGCTTGCTGTAGTAAATTTTGCAACCCAGAAGTGATGATATTTTAGTGCTAGATACAGGCAGCTCCTGGAAGACTGTGCTAATACTGCCTGTGTTCAGGCCTAAGCCATATCAGGTGAAATCATGGCTTTATTGTCCCAGGTGCCCTACAAACCTTTCACCAAAGATGGTAGCTGTCATGATCTCTACTGGCAGCCTTACCCATTGAGTTTTATAGTCATGAAGTGACTTCTTGGGAGGTTGCAATTTACTTCAAATTCACCATCTCCCCTCACCCTCCCAGCACCAGACATGAAAACACATTCCCAAACCCCACCAAATAGTTTCACCTGTCCCTAACATTAGCGAGCTCAACCTAGCCAGATAGACT
This sequence comes from Chloroceryle aenea, assembly GCA_013399075.1. NCBI lineage: Eukaryota > Metazoa > Chordata > Aves > Coraciiformes > Cerylidae > Chloroceryle > Chloroceryle aenea. The sequence goes on along the minus strand of VWZY01001259.1, from coordinate 26,019 downwards.
ACACCTGAGAGCCAGTTGAAAGAACAAGTTTGTCCTGAACTAATAAATGGTTCTAAGTATTTTTAACAAGCAGGAAAGGTACTGTGGGTTAAACAATTCTCAAGGCATTCACAGAAGCAATCCTAGCTATTTATTCCTAAGAACAACTATGTCTGATACCTGCCAACATACTTCACCCACCTTTAAATACTGCCAGTGACGACAGCATCACCTTTAGAATAGGATCTATTATTGGTAACTCCCGAATTTCATCTCTGTCTGGTATGTGAGCTTATGAAATGCAAAACAAAGGCATTTGGAGTTTAGATATTACTCCAGTAAGTATTTACATTACAGCAGCACCTGGACATGTGGCCAAGATTACACAAAGGCAGGTACTCCAGATGCAGTAGAAAGATAGCCCTTGCCAAAAAGAAGTTTGCAATCTTGGCATGCTACGGGGTCTTGGTTAAGCCTATTCATGTACTACAAACATCTCAGAGGGTCACAGACCAGATCCTCCCTCTGCCAAGGCTGGCTTCAGTGAATGCAGAGTACTGTCAAGGGCCAGATTACTATACTACACCCAGGTAAGGAGCATGTGGAGCAGGTGGTAGCTGAGAACAGGCTGCTGCAACTATTCCTTCTCACATCAATGTCTGCATGGGGTGCAGGAGCAATATGTGCCTTAGCCCACTTTTGTCACAACAGAGAGGAAAATTTGAAAGTGAAGGTATACCTTTAATACACTTACCCACTTTGAAGACTGCTTGAACAATTCCATGGCTAAAGCAGGAGATATAAGAACTTCAGCTACTGCATAGAGATCTCCTGCATCCAAGGTGTTGAGTGTATTTTCAAGGACTGACTGTCAATGCAGGAGGCTCATCAGTCAGGACCCAATCCATGACACTCAAGCAAGGCAGGCTGCTGAAAGCAGCCAGGTTTCAGTTGAGAAACCAGATCACTAGAAAACTCCATGGTGATAAGGCAGGTTTGAAGTAAAGCCAGGAAGCCAGCCTACAGGTAAGAGCCAGGGATGGCTACACAGGGCCACAATATCAAGGTATAGCCAGCATCAGACCAGGAAATAAGCCTATGAATTGAGCTCTGAATCTGCAGGGCTCATTACCAAAAGAGATAAAAAAACACCCCAAAAGGCAAACAAACAAACAACAACAACAAAAAAAAAAAACACCAAACCTTCCCCCCACCAAGCTACAAACCAGAGCTGTCTTAGAGCAGAGCTCAAAGTAGAGCTCAAGAGCCTAAATAGGAACCCTGGGCCAATGAGCAAGTGCTTTGGGTGGAGGTCCCAAGTGAGGTTGATCAGGACAATTAAGATATCTTTGTGCCCTCAGAGCCCCAGACAATGTGTAGAAACGCTGTCTTGTAGAAACACCAGAGGCTGTGATTGCATATTTGTCAGCAGTGCCATTAGCTACTGGAAGTGAGGACATTACTCTGAGATCCTCGAGAGTTTCTGCAGCCTCCTGCTTGCTTGTTGCCCAATCCTCAGCACGGTAATCCATCCTAGAGAGAGGCTTATGCAGCTGTGGCTTGAACAAGTGAGCAGCTGCATCTATAAGACAAATAGAAAGAAATTATTAGAAAGCTCCTTTCCCATAATTTAAGGGGACTTTGAATCATCACACAACAGCACATCAGCACCTATTGTGCTGGGAGCCACAGGCTGAAGAAATCATTCCCACCACTCATTTGGCTGCTGGGTTAAAAGCTTATTTTGGCACTGCTTTCCCCTCCAGAGTCCCTGTTTCAGTAGTCACACCCATTAGCCCCATCACTAGCACTTCTCCAGCTGCCCCTCAGTTGGTGACACAGGGGAAAACAGCTCTCATGAATTTTATTCCCGAATCATTTACCCAAAATGGTGTGTATTGTTCTGGTTGACTTCAACCAGAATTTGTTCATACTTTCCAATGAAAAATGAGTTTGGAGGCCAGTAGTCTGAATTGTTGATGAAGTGCTACGTGGAGGTGATGCACCAGCTTGATACATACAGAGAGAGCAACGACACATTGCTGGTGTGCTGGCATGGATAATCGTAGTGCCTGTGTGGATGTGTGTAGACAAGTCACGTTTCCAGGACATTCTGAGTGTGCTCCATTTTTCTCCAGTGAAATATCTCTCTCTGACATATTCCCCAAAAAACTTAAAAAGTGGAAAAAGGAAGAAGAAAAGCCTGGCAGTCAATCAAAAGCCATTTCACCTCAACAGTGCAAGGCAGATTATGGACCTGACTTGCGGAAGATTATTTCCACTGTTTACTTTTTATTTTCTTATTAAAAAGAATCACTGAGAATTTTTAACCTGGTGTTTCTTGTTTCCCCTTGGTAAAAGAGTTTCTCTGCTCCTCAGGTGTACTTTTTTAATGTCTAAAAGCCTGGGATGATGACTTTCTGTATTACCAGCTAAAAAGCCAAGACAGACCATTTGTTCTCAGAGAGACTGATTCTGCTTCATTATATTCCTTTTGCTTCTCGTTTTGTCTGTATTTGTCTTTCTAGGGCTCATCCAGTGTGTGTCTTTTTGTTGTGTGTATAGAGAGCTCTTAACAGAGTGGGACTGAATTTCTCACAGAGGCTCCAGTCTGCTTGACTATCCACATCACCATGCCAGTAGCCACCACTCTTGGTCATTAACAAGAGAAAATGTGTGGGAGAGATGCTGTGGAGGGCCTAGGTCAGAGAAGGAAAGCAATACTAGAAACATTTGGAGAACCAGGACATGGAAAACAGCCATGAACAATTTCCAGAAATGTTTCAGGAGATCATTGCCTTATTCAATGCCTCGCATTTCTGCCAGACTATTTTTGCCTCAGCCCTGAATGTGTTCATCTCGGTATAGGCAGCTAACCTGGTAATTTTTAACTCATGGCACTAATTGAATTGTTATTGAATGTGATTAATTAGAACTGGAACAAGACTTTAACAAAGAATTTATCAGATCCTTTTCTGTTCCCTCCACTGACTCACTGCTTACCAATGGCTCCGAAACTTGCAACTTGGACATGCTCATACAATCCTTGGCAGGTCCCAGGTACCTGAACTCCACTGGAACCTTCTGCCTTATGGGCTTGATGCCAGTGTAGGCAGCCTGGCTCTTCTCCTCACAAATATGAGCTGCCAGGTGGGCCAATTCTTTTTACTCACACATTTTTATCACCAAGAGCACTGAGACTGGCTCAGTAGACCAGTGCTTGGAGCTGCAGCACTCAGGTCAAGTTAATTGAGCTGGAATAATGCAGGATAACAGGAGGATTTGGAAAACAGCCTACTTAGGCTCCTGGATTTCCTTCATACAGATTAGGATCTAAATATCTTTGTGGCACAGACACAGTGGCAGAAGGTTTAATACTATATGAAAATATAGTAGAATGACATGCTAACTCTGGAGTCATGTGTGTATGTACAGGCAGAGACACATTCATCTCAAGTCCAAGATGTTTTATGCATCTTGTGATAGTCTTGACAACAATGGTGTCAAATAACACTGAATTCCCAGCTTGATTGTACCTGGAATGGAAAATGTAGTTTTAATTTGTTTTGAACTTGTTATTTTTTATTACATTGTCCATCTCTTCCTCTATTTATTCCCCATGGAAATAAGCAATGAATACCTTACCTCAGAGGTCCCTGGAAATCTGTTATCCTTGTGTCAGCTGGCAGCTCTTGGTAATGGGTGCCACAGAAAGGAGCAACGTGATGCCAGGAGCTGCACATCTTTTGGAATATGCGTCCAGGCTACAGGCTGTGCCTGGCCAGATCAAGATGATGGCTTTGATCTTGTTCCTGTAATGTCTGCTGAGCATGTCTTATGCAGGAAAGGAGCATGAAGACAGCTAGAAAGGAGCTTTTAGCTGGACTACTTGTCAACCAAAACATTGCTTTCATCTAAATGAAGAAGCAATGTAGTAAAGCCAAAAATAGAATGGTGTTTTCCTAAACCATTAAAAAACTTTTGAAGTTCAATGTTTCCATTTTTTGTTTCCAAATGATCTTTATTTTTACTTGTTTCAATGGAAGTCACATTTGGTTATAGTCTGGAACTCAAAATATGCTGAAATTATGACTTCTCCTGAAATGTTCAGTTCTACAGTGGTCTGTTTAGCGCCCAAGCAATGCACTAAATCCATATGCATTTCACCCCTGGCCCAGCCAAGAAGTGAGAGAGTGCTGGGTGAGGGGAGCCTTGGAGCTTTAGGCAATACCAGTCTTAAGCACCCAGCCTGTTCTTTTTAGCTAAGTACGTGCTGCTTGGGTGTCTTGAGAGGAGAGAGATGCAGCATGGCATCAGCTCAGCTTAAGTATTATTTCAAAACACGAGGCATAGCACTCTTAGACAATTGGCCTGAAAAACAAACAGAAGTAGGTTGATACTTATTTACACTAGACTTAGAGTTCCCTTTTATATGATGTCTCGGCTTACAAAACCCACACATATTTAATGCTAATTTTCCAAGACCTTCGTATATTCATCATCATGGTAACGTGCTTTGCACCTGAGACCAAATGAAAAGAAATGAGGACAGAACAAATATATACTAAGAAAGTTCAGGCTACCCACTTACTTGAGGTAATCATCCCATCTGTACACTGCTCAACAAACAAAAGGTGATCCAAATGGGCTGTCCTCCTTGAGTTGCCTGGGGAATGCTGAGCAGTTAGAGGGTGTCACCTGGGGGCTGAGTTCATCATTATTTCTCCTGCCAGTTCACCAGAAACCCGGGTTTGG
>VWZY01001259.1:0-21254 GCA_013399075.1 Chloroceryle aenea | reverse complement strand
GGAAACAAAAAAAAAAAAAAAAAAGTGACTTAATATCAAGTTACTGAGTTTGGAAAGAAAACCCCTGACTTGTTCTTACTTCAGTGGTAACTGCAGTGGATGTCGTGGAGCAACTTGTAACACAGACTGGCAGCAGCATTTGTGCTGTCTCCAGTTCTCTCCCTCTGGGCCTCGAGTCCCCATCTGTACACAGGGGACAGTAGCATTTTTCGGACTCACAGAAGTTTTGAGAGGATAAAGAGGTCAAACAGGGGAATAGGAAGGGGATGTTATCAAGTAACATGAGGTATTTTTGCTGCTGCTCCACTTGTAGATGCAGCAGACTTCAAAGCAGTTAGTAATGGCCATGAGAGCAGTCCAGCTGTGCCACAGGGAGCTCAGGACCCTGCTCAGGACTGGGGCAGAGGCTGAGGCAACTAGTCATCACTGTCACCTCCGTGGCATTGTCACACAGTGTGAAGGTACCAATCTCTGGATATGTATCTGACAGGTTTGGGAAGGGGTGGTAATTCCGTTTTGCAATGGCCTGTCAAGAGCTCCAACTCTTTTCTAAGACTGCAAGATGCAGCACGGTCAAGACCTGTCCTTACTTTCAGTGTGTTTTGACCGGGCAGTGGTGGAACATACTACCAGCTACTTTAATTCCTTTTTCCTTTCCACCCAACAAATATTTCTCTAAGCCAAACACAAAGAGTTAGATTGTACACAGTTTTTGAAATGTACTCTTAAATTTCAAGGAGGCTGCTTCAAGGAGGGAAGTGTACTTGTAGGTATTTTGAACTAGAAAAAGAAAAGGAAAAAGATAATTCAACAGTGGAGAACTGAAGCATGACTTTTCTGATGTTTGTTTTTTTTCTGTGCCAGCAAAGACTCAATAGTGTGGAGGATTTATCTGCAGAGTCATTCTTTGCCCTCCCTCCCTTTCTTTCCATTTCACCCCCACTCGGTAGTAGCTCTTTATCCTCATGATAGTTCAGGAAACGCCTCATTTGCAAAATAAAGTATCACAGGCACCTCTTAGGTAAGGGAATCATGCCCAGCACAGTGCTGTAACCTCTGCACAGGATAAAAACAGATCAGCAAGGTGCTGCGGTGGGAAACTATCCAGGCTGCAGAAACTGGGGGGTGTTGAAAGATGCATTTCTGCTTTCTGTCAGTTATACACCACTGTTTGCAGAAGCTGTACGTAAGCAGCAAAACAGAGGCTGTGACTATTCACATTCACTGAGTCGCTTATTTTTGCTAAGTTCAAGTAGGCCCTTAAATCCCAAAGCCGTACACTGAGTTTAAGGTCTGCGCTTGTAAGGATTTTCCAAAGAGATCTCATGCCAGGTTGGCTGATTAATTCTCTCTGTATCAGTCTTCTTTCCATGAAATCTGTGTTCACAAAGGTCTGGGAAAACTATGGGCAAGAAAAGGGCAAGGCTTCTACTGAAATGATCTGGAAAAGGATAGATCCCCAAAGTCGGACATCTTCCAAAAAAGCAACTGCAGTTACATGCATCAACCTCTTCAAATTACACTAGAGAGGGTAGAGCTCAGGTTTCCTGGGTGCTGATGGCACAGCACTTCAGTGCATTTGGCTTCACAGGTTTAAAAACGAAATAGAAAAAGGTAAATCTATCAGCTTATTGTTTTGTCAGGTTATTAGTAACACTTTGCATTTTAATTCCCCGTACTTGCCTTAAAAGTCCTACCAAAAGAACATTTAAAACGTTGGGGTACTGAAGAAGTATAATTTCTTAGTTGAAAGCAAGCTTTCAGGCAAAGAGGGTTTTGGCCAAAAGGAAGAACTATTCACCTTTTCCAGAACTAGTCGTTTGGGGTTTGATTTTTTTTAATTATAAAAGTATTCATAGTGACTGGGTTGCTTATAGGTAAAAAATGGAGGATAAAGTCACTCTGTCTTATTACTGAAATGGTGTTTGACATCAGGTGGGGTGTTAGCACCTGGTTACAGGTATCCAAGAGAGAAAGAAAGAGGAAGAAGTTTGCATTCAGTGGTTTTATGGAAAGTCCCAAGGAATAAATGAATAAACCTTTCGCAATCTGCCACCATAAACTCAGAGATCTTGCCAACAAAATGAACCCCCAGTTCACTTCTGGAGGATATTTAATCTTTGGGAGTAGTGAGGTGGCAGAGGTAGTGTCTCCTTTTTAACTCCACATCCTCTGACTCATCTCGGAGCAGGACATGCTGCTTGGCAGTCACTACCTCTCTTCAGCCCGCATAGCAGCTTTGTGAGGATCAGATGTGTGTCAGCCCGTCTCGCTTGCTTTCTCTTCTCTTCTCTCCCTCTCAAAAGAATCAGTCTCAGTTGATTTGTCTTGATGTCTTTGTCAACAGAAAAAAAGCAAAGTGTGTACACCTAGGTCAGAACATGGGGCTGGTGCAGAGACATCTAGGTGCAATGGCAAGGAACAGTTAATCCCACTCCCAACAGTGCAGCCTCCCTCCTGTTGCACCTCTCTTACCTGTAACGCTACAGTTCCTGTACCTCAGGGAGCTCTGGTGAATGAAGGATTTAATTACAGCCATCTGAGGGGCAGTGGAGATGGTGTGAGAAGTGAGGAGGTGTGGATTTGCACTTGCATGATCCTCAGTGAGTTGCTGTCCCCAGGGTTGAAGAATGAGCCACCAGCAGTGCTGAGATGCTGGTGCTGCAGGTGGACTGGATTGCACCCCGAAGGATAAATGCCTTTATGATAGATTTCTGGATGTGTGGAAAAGGTTTAGGCATGAAATTTCATACAATGCAAAGCTGCTTTTGAAGTCCTGTGTCACTTAAAGGTCCATCAGAGGTTTTCTCCCTTTCTGATGGTTTCCCAGCCCCAACAATTCAACATGTTGTACAAATAAGAATTTTATTTACATGGAAATAATAATAATACTAATAATAAACCTCTTGTATTTTAAACAATCCCATCTGTCACAGCATGAAAAGTTGCATTTCACATGGCTTGCAGGCAGATGGGTGACACACAACACACCTGGCCTCTGACTCATTTAATTTCTTACTGTTACTTTGTGGTTTATGCTGCAGTTCCTTAGCCATGAAGCCTTCAAATTCACTAAGGATCATCTGTGGATTTTCTAAAATTATGTCTGCATTAGCAAGTAGGTTGGACTAAGAGAAGCAGAGCACTGGACAAGAACATTTTTGCTGAGGATTTGACAACAACAACAAATGCGTTTGATGGTTGGATTGTTTTGGGTGGTCTGTTGTTTTTTTTTCTCTTTTTAATTTGTGCCACCCATGGTCTGGTCCTAGGGACTGATTTCTCAGTAGTGACTAGAATGGATTAGGGGAGCACAAATTCCAGATAAATTTCCTTCAAAAGGACATTAATTCAAGTATCCTTAAGATGGCATCACAATGCAAACCAGTCTATTTCCAAAGTGAGCTCCTGATCTGAACTGAAACACTAATTCAGACACACACTCAGGTCTTCACAATGGTTTTAATTAATAGGTCTGTAATGTCAATCCATATGTAGTAAGAAAATCACAGTTAGCAGTGCTAATAGAAAAAAATAAGGATGCAGTATTCCTTGAGTACTTGTATTCTCTGGGATTGCACCAGATGAGGTGTTATGGTTACTAATGATATGAGACAAATAAGGTTTGCTCTAACTTGATCTCCAAGATTGTTGATTTATGAGTTTTATCAACCCTTCAGCCACACGTGAAGCTAATCTAAGTAACTTCCCATCTTGTTGAATAAGGGATGGGACTATTTCTCATTCTGTAAATCTTCCCTGACCTTGGAGGGAGTGGAAAATAAAGGGGGGAAGGAGGGTGGTGGTGTTGAAGGATTAAGAAAAAATAAACAAGAAATTAAGCATGGGATAAGATCAACACTACTATTCATTTGTCCTAAGTGGGTGAGATAAATTAAAGAATAGAGATCTCTATCTGGGCAAAATGTGCATCTAGTACCCTTCTTCCCCTCCACTGAAGTAGGAAATATGTAGTTTATGACCAGGTGGGACAATCTCTACTGAATGGCTTTGAGGCAATAAATCACAGAAGCTGGTTTGTCCACATTTCTTTCTTTTCTTTAGACTGTTTGGCTAAATCTCCCACAGAGAAAGTTACGCCACGCAGGGGATTCAGCAAAATGCATGAAAAATGTACTCAGGTCACCTACAAATTCTTCAGCTCTGGCCAAGGTCCAGTTGTGGCTTTAATACAAGACAATGACTTTCTGCTCTCCTTCCCCAAATCCTACGAGGGCAGCTGTTTAAACATTTATCATTACATGTTTCAAAAAGAGAGCTCACTCTAGTACAATGATGCCATTTGAGCCCTCAGTTTTGTTTCCGGGACCTATAGAACACATGTGGGTTTGGGTGGGGTCATCCCATAGTCCCACAGTTGGCTCATTTTGCTCATGTTCATGCTAAATACCTCACTAATATTTTTTTCCATATGTTCCTGATTCTTTGCAAACTGGTTCAGCAAATCCAAAGCTGTGGCAAAGACTCAGCGTGTCGGGAAATGCCTCTTTACAGCTGTGTCAAGGTGAAATTGAGCCAGAAGAGAACTAGCTTACTTTCTCATGCTGCTTCTAACTGTTCCTCATATCCATTCTCTCTAATCACTTCTCAGATTCATTCAGAGTATCCCTGTCAAAGGATGCTGTAGTCTATGTGAGACAAGGAGGATAGAGAAACTTCCTGAAAGAAAAATGCATTGAGTTACTAAAGGCAGAGAAACTCCTTCTGGTTCTGGCCATTCCTGAGCAGCAAATAGCTGTGTTTGGGAGAGCTGTATGTCCTTGACAAGTTCTTACATGTTTTCCTGTGGATTGCTTTTGTCACTCTTGCAGGTAGCACAGGGACAGGTGAACCTGTGGACTGAGGGAGTTACAGCCATTCTCATGTTCACAGGAGACTGCTTACATGGGAAACCAGGGTCCCTCTCCTGTGGACCGGCAGGCTCCAAAAGGGACAGCAGTCAGCTCATTTCACAGCAGGATACCAAGAACAACTGTATGAATGACCTTGCAACCCAAACCAGGCATGAAACTAAAACTCTGCCACTTTCAGAGGTCTAGTGGTGCTGTGGATTTCCTCTGTGTTCTGGAAACATGGTTTCAGGAAAGGTTTGATTCTGCTTGAGCATGTGGATTATTAAATGCCAGTGTGGAATCCATGGCATGTGTTTGAAGGCTCCCAGGTTGCCTGTGCTGTTGAAGTGCAGCAGGAAGCAACAACATGGACAGACAACCTGTACTCAGTGCTAATCTTGAGTCTCTGTTTGCCTTCCAACAGCCAAATTTCTTCAGCTTGGGTAGCTGAAATGAGACAGCTAATGCTCTACTTAATGACCTATTTAATGGCTCATTTTCCAGAAGTGATGAGAACTTACAATTATCCCTGTGCTCAGTGTGATCTGTGCCTGCTTAGCAATCAAAAAATCCAGACTAGGCATTCAGACGCCTCACTTTAAATGGCTAAAAGTAAAAAAATGTAGCCTTAGATCCTTGTCCTTCCTGAAGAAAGGTCAAATGTAGATACATCAAAATAAAATATATCCTCCCACTCACTGACTTTTATGGGATTCTCAGTGTGACCTGGAAGAGTTGGTCTTTCCCAAAAGCAGAGTAGCTCGGCGACTTCTGCATGCTCTGGCCCAACTCTGCACCATATGGGCCACATGTGCTCCTCACATGTGCTGTTCACCTGTCTCTGCCGAGAGTGCCAATTGGAGCTGGATTCCCACTGGTGTAAATATGTCTTCCTATTGACTGGAAAGTCCTGGCCTTTCCAGCCTCCTTTGGGTTATCATAGACCTCCCTGACCATTACATGCAGCCTACTCATTTCAGGGGTTTCAAGGCAATAAGAACTCAGCTCTATGTGGGACATTTGCACAACTCAAAATGCAAGTGTCAGTTTTCAGCAGCAAGGCTTCAGCACAGGCACTGTTGATTTTGGCTCGGGACTGGTGCACTAACTTGCCTGAGATGTTGGTTTTGAGCTGATTTGCCATCTTTGGGTAAAGCCTTGTGGACTGAAAAGCCTTTTCCCATGGAGGAAAAAAATATGTTGGTGCTCTAGAAAGGGAAATCCTGTTGCTCACATGAATTCCTGTGTCAGCCTAATGCAGGCTCTTTCCAATTGGAGTTCAGTCCACCTCTGTGGCACCAGGTACATCCTCCAACAGCCAGACCGTTTCTGTCATGTAAACTGGTCCGTGGTGACCTCCCCTCTCCACATGAGCAGTACTTAGTAAGTGGCAGAGTATGGAGTGATGGAGAGTGACTGCAAACATTGATTTGAATCTTGGTACTCAAAAACTTCTGCCCAAATCAGTTGAAACCAAATTAGTTGAAAAATGGGTTTTCAGGTCTGTGAAGAACAGTGGAATTTTTTTTGTTTCACACAGAACTGGAACACTTTGAAGTCTCTTTTGCTCAGTAGATCTTGAAGTCCACACTTTACTTCAGAAACACCAAAATATTTCTGCTCTTAATTTCAGGAGCCTTAATGTTCACCAAGATGCTGAGAGTCAGGAAGTTCAGCAGCACAAGTCTCAGGTTTAAAGAGTCAGGACTTCTTGCCGCATAAATACTCTCCAAAGACATTTTCAGCACACCAACATGAAAATCGCTTCCTCTTGGGACAGTATCAACAGATTTTACCCCTACATACGAGACACTCAAAGTTTCATTGGCACCTTTGATTATTCTAGCTTAGGTGAGTTTTCCAATATATTGAGGATGCAGCCATGCCAAGAAAATAAATGTTCTGTTATGCTGAAGTTGTCATCTCTACGTTTCACTCTGCCTCTGCCTTCTCAGTCAACTATTCTTCATTTAGCTTCACACTGACTTCAAGGGATAGTTCCTGATCTACTATGCAGGATAACTCAATGAATGTCCAAACCACTGACTACATCAGGGATTTTCACCCCAGAAGATTAAAAACTAATAGGCAATAACATGGCAGAGCTAATTTATCTCATGATTGAGTTTGCTGAGGATGAAATAATGGCTTCAGATTGCTGCCTCTAATATCAACATGTGAGGGCATGGTATGAGGCAAACAAACTGTGTGTTCATGAGAGACAAAAGGAGGTGCTTTTTTCTCACTCAATGCCCAGGTAAACTCTGGGCCTTCTGTGCAAGAGCACTGTAGATCCCTAAGGGCTACTGGCATGCAAAAAGCAATGAGAAAGTAAAAAAGAAAACTACCTGTTATCTACAAAGGTCTGAGCTCTGCAACCAGAATTATCTGAGCCACAGTTGACTGGAAGGATATATTCTGGGGAAAACAGCTCAACATACTTTTCCCTTGGCATCTCCTAGTAGTGAGACGCATGACTGGATGGACACTAGACTGCAAGGACAACACTGCATTCCGAAACCAGTAACACATGAGAATTGCTCTCTCTGGGCAAACTTCAGTACGTTCCAATCCAGGTAAACCAGGAGTCAGGCTGGGACTGTCCAGCTCTACCCCTGCAGACAGGAGCTCACAGCAGAACCTCACGAGCCAAAGGCAAGAGCCAGGTAACCCGCCTTTGGGCTGCAGGATTGCCTTATGGAGACCTCCTTTGCCCTCTAGTGACTATTGAGCATAAAAACAGGGAATTTTGCACCATCTATTCCAATTAATAAAAATCAGGTCTTGCTACATCTGCCAGCTGACAGACAATCAGTGGGGTTGTTTCTGACTTTGCTTGGCCTAATTGAGACTATCCCTCTCCCGAGGCAGCCTGGTCACCCCTGTCTGGGAGGCATGCAGGATGGAGCCAGGGAAGGAGATGCTATTCTGAAAAGTTGAGAACAGACACCCTAAATTGGGGAATGAATGTCCGAGTGAATTGTAAAGGAAAATCCCCCAGGGCTGATGCTATTTCTAGTCTGCACATGCCTTGGAACTGAAAAGAGGCTATTTGGGGGGAAAAAAGGGAATGGATGAATAATGGAAGCAAAAATAGTTGCTCCACATTCCTTTCCAAAGCTGTGTTGCCTACAAACTCTTCAGAAACAATTGACAGTTCATCAGAACATGAGCTCATATTTTGTGATCTATGGGGCCATAGACTTTGTGATCTATGGTCTGTGTCAGTGACTATTAAAAGAGCTCTTAGCTGGAAAAATAACAACACTGATCTTTGTTGAAACAGCAGCAAAGGAAGAGAAGGATTAGAGCAGATATCTAGATCCTTCCGATTGCTGAGCTGTATGGCAAGCAAGCTCTGGAAACACAGTACAGAAGACTATTATTCCTTTAAACTGAAGAATAAATACTAATATTTTAGATTTTGAAAATGATAGTCTGACTTTGCTAAATCAGACTTTTACCACAATCCAAGAGAATCCAAAAAAGTAAATGGAGTTAGATTCCTTTTCATCACAGAAATTAAAAGAAATCAGATTTCTGTTTGTAAACTCTCATACAATCAAATTCTGTGGTCAGAAAAATAGGGCTATGTTCATGGGATGGAAAAATATTTTTTTGTGTTTTTATAAGTAAATTATCTATTTTACAGAAACTCAAACTAGATGTTTTGATGAGTAAATGTAAGTATTTTCTCAAATGCTCAGACCAGAACATTACAAAAGGCACTTTGAGTACTAATGTTGACTAGACAAAAAATAATTGGGGACCATACATTAATTTTAATGGAAAACTTAAGCACAGAAATCATCTAGAACTTTTGTGCAAAAATCAATCAGCAGAAATATTCCTGGAAGCCATTCACTCACACCACTGACTAGACTGAGAGAAAAAAAGCAGTACACAAACCCAACAAAAATACTCAAACCAAAAAACCCAGTGTCCATCCCAACTAATTAGGGAATGAAAGAGGAGAGGCTGCGTTAGATGACTTGCTCAGTTACCCTTTTCTACACATTTAGTTTGGGTGTTACAATACCTACAACTGCACCTAAGAACTCAGCCTTAACCTGCAGATCAGTGTCACCAGCTGGGATGTTGTTGGTAGGAGAGAAATGTTTGATTTCTGCTGTTAAATCACTTAGACTTACTGCAGAAGGATTTGGAGGAAACCAAGAAAGACATAACCTGTAACCCTGTTTGAGATGGCTGTCTGGATGTCAGCTCCATACCCATACATGGTACCCTAGAGCTTCACAGTAGAATCTGTTTGTTTTTTTTTCAAAGATGCTCCTTTTCTGTGTTTTTCTACACAGAATTCCCTTTCACAGATTGTTTCCTGTTGGGCTTTTCTAGGCTCCAGCTGGCCAAACTCTGCTGAGCCACACCTGTACTGGGCTCTGCCATGGCTTCGTTGGCTTGAGTAATGCCAGATGATTAGAAGCAGGCTCATATCACTTCAAGAATTATTATTTGCAGTCCTCAATTCCCAAAAATGGGCTGCTCTACAAATTGTGTGCTTATCTAAGAGCTCCTGGCCCCTGCAGCCACTAGATGGCATCAAGGGAGGAACATGGCCCTGCTCTTGCTCAGTTTTACAATGATAGACCCAGAAAGTACCTGTAAGACATGGACTGTTCTTAGATGGTCAAGTTCTGTTTACCTGCATTCACTATCAACTACAGTCCATGCGGATGCCTATCCACTCTTAGCTTTGCCATCCCCAGGACTATAAACTAATGCGGACAGTCCTGTCAAAATCAGATCAGCCTGAAAACACTGATTGGCTAAAACAGTGATTTTTTTGAAGCTTTCAAAACTTTCTTCCTGTTTTTTGACTCTTTAGAGTGATAGGAGTGACTGTTCCATAACCAAGTGTTCAAGATCCTGCTTCTGATAATAATCAAGTGCCTCACAGGAAGGAAAACCACAGCATCAGATGTTTGATAGTCACTTGTGTTTTAGTTTGTTATTGCACAGAAGTTTGCTACTGATCTTAGTAACTCATGACATATTTAGACCTGGAAAACTAGAACTGAATCATTTCATTTTCATGAATCATGATCCTTAGCTCTTCTTGACAGCTGCAAGAGGTAGAAAAGCATCAACAAAATAATTTTGTATTTCTTTTCTGCACAGTGGCAGCTGATAGCAACCCAGCAGAACAACTCAGAAATTCCAGGAAGAAATAGAAATGGTTAATCAGAAGGAGGAAAATATGGATATTACTGGGCCATTCCAGAGCTATGGGACAGGCTTGGAAACAGCTGAGGCAGCATGAAACCCCCTCCTTGGTGGGAGCTCTGAGGATGCTGTTCTCAACCTGGGGAACCCAGATAACATAGAGAGACAGGTTCGATTGAACACTGCTGAGATCTACCCAAGGCAGATCTAACAGCACTAAAATTAGCAAACACATTGAGAGGGCACAAGCTCCCTTTAGAATTGTCCAATTGCGTCCAAGTGCTGCTGAGAAAGTCCTGCAGTCCAGTGAAGGTTTTTCAAAGAGCAGACAGGTATTATCAGCATGAACATCCCACCTGATTCTCCCTCTCTGAGGGTTTCTTTGTGTCCTGTTTTCTATGCAGAGTCCTGAGAAGGCAGTGCTTTGGCCCAGCCATCCACTAGAATAGAGGTGCAAGGGAAAGAGGGACAGGCTGGGACAAAAGATGCTACCAGCTCATTACTTAGTGGAGAAAAAGAGCAAAGAGGGAAAAAAAAAAAGAAAGAGTCAAAGCTAAGTAGTCAAAATCAATGTTGTTCTATTTTTCACAAATTCTAACCAAGCAATTAAGATGGTGAGGTGTATTTAGGGAACAGGTTACTTTGGAGGAGCATAGTGGAAGAATGATTTAAAGAAATACCCAAACTTGAAAAAAAACACCCATGTATTCAAGCTGGTGAGGGCTGCTGAAATTCCCCTTTAAGTGCTTAAAGAATTAGCTGAACTAAAGCTCTGAACCATTAGTGACTGCATTCGAGAAGGCAAAGCCGGCAGCAAAGGTCCCAAAGGGGTGAAAAGGGGCAAGTGTAATACTTACCTTAAAAGGAGGGCAGAGAGGGGCTCTGGGGATTAACCCTTCCAGGAGCCAGGACATGCGAGTGATTACTGAACATCTCATCATTAGTACCAAATGGATAGTGAAATAATAAAGACCTGTCACAAGGGATTTGAGGAACACAACTCTGTCAAACCAATCTAAAATCCTTGAGAAGGTGAGTGACCTGATAGAGAAGGGGAAACTGATCTGTCTGATCCTAGCTTGAGACTTTCAAGTCTTTTTCCCCTCCCATAAACTGATGAATTCAAGTCTAATTCGTGGGCACTGGTACTGAGCAGCTGGGCAGGGAACTGCTAATATTCCTGTCATTCCTCTAGTGTATTTGCATCCCACTGGTGTCATTACATCAAGAGTGTCTTCTGCCTTCCTATCTGCATAAGCTCACTTCTCACATCCTCACCATAATATGTGAGGCTGGAAGTTTTAATACAGACCTTTAAAGAACAGCACCCATGAGGCCACTGCAGATAATAAATGTAATCAAAAAAGCTATATGAGGGCAGAGATAGCCTGGAACAAAAGGCTGGTCTCCCTTGCACTGAACTTTGAGTAATTTGGTGGGGTTTTTTGTTCATTTTGTGTTTTGTTTGGGTTTGGTTTTTTTATTTTTTTTATTTTTTTTTTTTAATACAGGGATTTTATAAACTCCCCATACCTATACGAGACTTTAAACCAAAAGCCACCTAGGCTAGATATGCAGTTTAGGAGTTGAGAGCGTGAGCCAGACATGATTTCTGTGCCTAGCCCTGTGGGTAGGGCAAAGGGTAAGTCTCCTTCCTCTTCCATAGGCTACTGCGATGCTTTTTGCAACATGTAGAGAGAGAAAATAATCTTGAGCTGAAGTCCAGCTACAGAGACTTGCTTTGCCTACCTTCAGCCTTTTGGGAGAAAGGTATCATGCCTTGGAGTGATGCAGCACTCTCTGGTCCACTCTATCAGAGCCCCCTTTCAACTGGAAGGCATGAGAAAGCAGCTTGGTAGAGTCTGCTTGACAAGTTTTGACAACTAAATTGAATGTTCAAGTCTCAAATTCCTAGGATTTGATCAAAAAGTCACTAGGATTTCCTCTTGGTAACTTGTGGGCTGTAAAACTGGCTGTGTGCTCCTCCAGATAAGGGCTTCTTTGTGCAGCGTTGTGTAACGGCTGCCACAGGGTTGATGTGGCCATAAATAACTTCTGCATAAATATTTTTAGCAAATACTTTCTGCTCTCTTGAGATATACTGGACAGCTTGAAGTGTGTGTATCTGTGTGTGAAGCAGGTGAGGGAAGCACAGAGCAAATATCACAGCACTCCTGATAGTCGTGTTAACCACAATAGGAGCTGACGCCTCCATGCAAGAATATCCAGAGCAAGCAAGAGGTCTCACAAGAGCTGCCTTATCGGAATGGCAAGGTGTGTTGTCCTGTGGTAGAAATGTGCACAAAGCCAGCGCTCATGCAAGGTGGATGCCAGCAGAAGTGCTCCAAGGGGGATGATCCACAGCCAAGCCCTGTGCTGCCATCCTATCTGAAGGGTCCCCTGCCAGCCATTTATTGACCTTTCTGGTGTGTACTTAATGCAGAGGGAAGATGAAATGGCTGGCTGCATTTCCTACAAGGATAACCTGCACCCCATGGGCACTGTCTGACTCCATATATAGAAAACACCACTAATCTCTGTAAATGATTGTCCAGCACTAGGAACATAGCGAGGGTTAACAGGGAAATACTGTTGCTAAAAAGCTGCAGCTGCATAGTAAAGAAAAAAAGAATGCTTCACTCTTATATATGAGGCTATATATTAAGAACCCAAACATCTCTGAAAATACAGTACCAGACAAAATAACCTACTCACATTCCCCTCCCCCACACATATATATTAGGAAACCAAACATATCTGAAAATACAGAACTGAGCAAAATAATCTACTCCCATTCCCCCACCCCCAGCCCTTCAGAACAGTGTGATATACTCCCAGTGTGTTAATCAGCCTGTATTATCTACAGTTGAAGGCACAGTGGAAAAGTTACAAACTGGTTATGGATTTCACATACTGATTATCTGACTGCTTCTGGACACAGCAAGTCATGAACACAGTGTCAAGCTTTTGCAAGATTCTGTGTGTCTCTTCAAAACCAAATGGGCCAGCAGAGAAGGAACAGTAAATGGCGGGGGGGAACCGACACCAAACAAAAAAAAAAGACAAACAAAAACAAAACCAAACAACCCACAGTTGGTTTTGTTGGTCCAGATTGGAATTGTCCAGAATAACCTGTGCAGTGCAACAGCTCATCTATGGAGCTTCATTAAAAAAGGCTAACTTCACAAAACATGGAAAGGGAGAGTGAGCACTGAAGACTATAAAGCTCATTAGTTAAATTATCCATTTAAGTTATAATTTATAGTTAAATTATAATTTAATTAAATTATCCATAACAAGATATGAGGATGCCCAGGAGAGAGCAACACTGTCTAGTCAGGTCCACAAGTGCAGGGAATCAGAACCCCCAAAACTCAAAGGGGCTCATCTGGCAAGTAGCAGGGAAGCACCAGCACATTTGCCTTCAACTTTTCCATACAGACAGTGCAGAAGCTGTCTTTCAGATGAACAAACTAAGCTTAATGGGTCCAAAATTTATCCCTCTGCTCTGCAATGAAGTCTCTACGTAACCTGAGGCGATATCTAGAGTAGGTTACCTGGAAGTACTCAGGCGCACACCTCTCAGCGTTTTTTCTGAAGTCCTACTTGACCACAGGAATTCATAGGAAGAGTGACCTTCGCTGGTGATCTTCACTTCCACCTCCTGCTTCCCCAGTAGGCATGCAGTGATATACCTCACCCCAAGCCTGCTTCTCAGGCATTTCTGTGAGGCTTGCCTAGCTGTACTCCCCAGCCCCAGCAGATGTAATTAATAATCACTGCCTGATTGGTTAACAGGGTACCCTCAAGGAAATTGCTTGAGGCAGTAAAGGAGTTGCTGCAGGGGGGATTCTTTGCAAGGAGTCTCCATGCCACCTGCAAACAACATTATTTAATTATTTGGTGCTTTCTCTCTTTAAAAACTGAAGATATCTATTGTTGTAACTAGTCTAGTATTAAGCCTGTCTCCTCTGCTTTTTTCAGCTCAAGAATGAGAGGTAGCAAGGGCTTCTAACTCCCCCTGGTTATAAGGGGAGGGAGGTTACAGCATGTGGTATTTAAAAAGAAAGGCCAAATGACAACCTGAGAGGAAAGTAATGAAAAATCAAATAATGCAGTAGGTTTTTTCAAACAAGTGATAAAGGTGACAGCAGCTAATGGCTTGTGATGTTAAGATGTTAGCCAGGCAGCTGAGAATTCTCAACAATAGCCTTAGAGATTGCTTTTAGGCAAGGGGCTCTTCTTATTCTAGTGTTCCTGTAAAAGCATTGGCAAAAAGAGATTAATAAGCGTTACCTTTAGTCCATGAAATGAGTAGTCATAGTTTCACTTTGTAGTACTATAATGGAGAGCTGCTATTTGCCTGCCAAGCACTGTATTTAAAATAAAATAAAATAACTACAATAAATAAAAGCACAACTGAATCTGTCAGGACGAATACATCTTTTTAATTGGAATGACGTGATCTATTTTCTCTGCCACATCTTTCCTTGTTCTATCTCCTTTCATAACATCACCTACTAAAGACTAAATATACATTACCCACCAAAATGAAACAGCCGGTGACAGGAGGTGACACCCTGCAGGCTGCTTGGATCCGGATGCTCCAGCATTACACTGGTAACTGGCAGACAGGCGTCTGCACACAGATTTGAACCACGCTTGCTGATGAAGTCACTGCTCAGAAGCATCTGTTGTGTTGACCCCTTCTGTATGAAGGGCCAAACTGGAGAGACTTAGTGTACCTTCAGGAAACTTACTGTCAGGATATGTATGGCAGCTGGGATTGCACAAAATAAGAGCAAAGCCTCTTTAGAGCAGAAAGTGTCTCCTGATATCTGTGTAGCACCTGGCACACACTTCCTTACCCATGGAAGGATGGAGAGAAAGAACATACCAGAGACTGAACTGTCCAGATACTGTTATAGCAGAGGGGTATAAGGGCAGGGGGCAAGCTGCTGTATTTCAGTGAGGAGTAAATGAGAGATATCAAGTGAGCAGGTAGGCTGGAGTACAGCCAGACAATGAGTCCCAACCACCTGCTAAGTCTGTCTCCCCCTAATAGTCAGGCTGGTGTGCAGAGCAGCTGGAAATATTTGGATGCTGCTTGTGTGCATGACAATTTTTATCAGAAAGCTTCAGATACGGACAGGCAAGACAAAAGGGTAACTAAATGAGAAATGAGGAAGCTAAATCACCTTGATCTACAACGTGGTGACCTTGAGTCCTCCCATGGAATAAAAATCACATAAGAGAAATTGCAAGCAGTTGAGCTGGACTGAGCAAAGTGTTGGGGTTGGCATGAACTCTGGGCATCTTCCCAATGATGTCTGCGTGTAGGAGCTTGGCAGGAGTTGAGAGGGGGTATGCGGAAGAAGTCTAGCCCACTGATAAGAACACAGCATAACAGAGGTGCAAGGTGTCCCCAGGGAAAAGGTTAACTTAGCCCTGTTACTTGGGTCTGTTTCTGTATGTCCAAAAAGAAGCAATAATAAATACTTAAAATTGGTGTAATATGAATGGATTCTGCTGGCATTATTGCCATTTGTTAAACTCAAAGACCTCAAGGGAAAAGGGAGCACAAAGCCATGCAAGCAGAAAACTAGCACCAAGCATTAACAGAGCAGCCCTATATGGGTTCTGATGCTTACTTGAGGAGCTGGGCAGTAGCTAGGTGTTGACATAGCACAGATGCCCTCACTTTCCTCCATTCAGGTCCAGCTTTGTGCCAAATGCTGGGCAGAAGTAGACCATCATTTACTGTTTGGGTGAATTGGGACTCTGGCAGGATTGTGCTGCTGGAGTGATGAAATCAGATAAAGTACATGTGGATATTAGGGACAGTTGCCAGATATTTGTTGTTTGTTTGGTTTTTTTCATGTGCAAATCTGAAGTGTGTAGTGAGTGAGTTTGAAACGCTGCCTGGCTCAATCAGGACATTAAATGCAGGTAAATGAACAATGACCGTGTGTCAGTGAGACTGATAGAGAATGGGAGCAAGCAGCTGCTCTCTCGTGCATCACCACAAGCAGAGCAGATGCTTTCGAGGCAGAGATGTGAAACAAAATGATAGATGTTACCCTTGCTTGCCTCCAGAAACAAGCATGCAATTAAAATGTAAGCATGAATGGAGCAGAATTTCCTTTCACTGGCAACAGAATGCATCCAAAGAGTGTGAGCAGAGCAGAAGGCATGGATTACAGCCTTCAGAGGCATCTCCATTTGTGTTGGCAATACACAGGAGGAAAGAGGTAGTAAGGCATTATCCACAGCCAAGTTCTTGGACCTGGTACACAAGCATGAGATATGCAAACGTGTTGATTTTTTCCAGCTAGCTATAAGAATACAGTTGGAGGCTTTTCAATTGCTGGAGGGTTGGTTGAGGAGCTCATGGCATCACTGACCTAATTCTTTAAAAGATCTTAGAAGACTGGGAAACTGTAAATACTAAAAACTGACAATGCTGGGCCAATATGCAGGAAAGGAGAAGTCTGATAACCAATGCAGACCTGATGGTATATTTATAATGGAAGCTGTTTTTCAAAGCAAAATGCTGTTTTCATTGAAGTTGAAATGTCTTAAAAGAGACTAGTCTTAAACAAAGCATGATGTAAGCAAAAGAGAAGTGAAATGCCAACATGTTTTTGACATATTTTGGTATATCATATTTTGAACTTTGTTTTAAAACTTTTCAAAATATGTTTAATATTACAGAAAATACAAGTTAAAATGGGAATTCATTTGCTAAGGATATTGATTGCTAAGAAAATTCCTTGGAAATAATTTACATTGTCTTGTGCTGTTTGTGTTCTGTTTGATGCCATGAGAAGGAAAAATCCCAACACAACAACAAACAAGCAACAAAATGATGGGATATCCTGGGAAACTGAAGTTCTTTGCGAATCTGTATGGGTCACTGCAGGCTCATTCCCAGACTGGTCAACATGGAATTGCCCATATATGGAATTTCAAGGTGTAAATGTAATTAACTAGTAGCCAGTGAACACGGCTCAATGGGACCAGATATTCCCAAATGACTTTTCTTCAATCAGAAGTATTTCCAGCTTGACTGGTAACCGTGGGTGCATAGATGTGGTAATGTTTGGTAAGCATCACCCTGTGCACGTTAACAGCAGGTGTTTGGTGGTTCATCCATTAACCTATAGATCTCAAAAGATGAGAACTTGTCATTGAACATGTTTCTAATGGGAGTTAGTGTCTTCATGGCTGGTCTGGAGATAAATAAAACATCACTTGCTAATAACCATGGCAGATGGCACAAAGATTGTCTGTCATTGCTATTTCCCGCTTCACCAAGCATGCAACGTGATCTGGCTTTCCTGATGAACTGGCCCCAAGCAGATACAGTGCAGCATAACAAAAAAAATTCATCTGAGACCATGCCAGTGGAGTGCCCGGGGACACCTCGGCCATAACACCTCCTTGGAAAGGGTGTTGGAGCAGAGAAACAATGAAGTCTGGTTCCCCACGGAGATGTGGTGGCATGGAGGAAAGGGCTGATGGGAAGCAGTGTACAACCACGGGTCAGGGAATTCACCCTCCTTGCACAGCCCAGGCAACAGGAAAGATGTCTCTGCCACCTGCAGTATGAAAATGATTAAACAGCAAAGAAAAACTTTTGGTCAAAACCTTTTGGAAAACTTGAGAACAGATGCTTTGGCAACAGTGTGCAAATATCCTCATGGACAGAAAAATCCTCAAGAAGTCTCTTTGATGCAGCAGAAGAAAGTAGATCATGAACCCTGCCTGGAAGCAAAAACCAGGCAAAACAACAATCAGATGTGATATTAAGGGTGAGGTTGATTATTCACTTGAACAAATACTGAGGAGTTGGAAAACTCTTTGATAGTTTCAAGTCAAATGACTTTGTGGCAGATATTTTTTAGCAAAGTACAAATGATTAGCCTGATTACAGGCATATCAGCATAAATGTTGTGCTCCCTCATGTCTGGCCATTACCGTGTCTGGTATTATGAAGATTTAAAGTCATACTGTTCTACAAACCGTTCTGTAACATTTATGTGTCACTGAGTAGTTCATTTATTACATCTTTTTAGGGCTGCAGCCTCTCCCCAGCTTGACCAGTAATGGTACCTAGCATGAGTAAGCATGACCTTGCCTCTCACATAGATTTGGGCAGGCAGCTACAGGGTCATTCATTAGTGTCTGTCCCTACTCCTGCCACAGTGTTTTAATTCATGCCTTTCCAGAACAGCACATTTCCCTGGGTGCCAGGTGAGGCCGAGTGCCTGGGTGGTGAACAGGGAACACCTTCATCCCTCAGGCTGCAGCTCTGTGGTATGGGTGCACCCTCTTGTACACTCACATGGTTTTTTTTTTTCCTTGATGTGGCTTTGGGCTGCACCTTTACACTGTGTATGGTACATTGGCCAAACGCCATCCTAAAGGTGGTACCACCCTTAAGAGAGTTGTGGTAGACCAAGAGTAGGAGAAAAAATACAGAGAGCAAAGATTAAGGGTTTTAAGCATTCTTTCCCTATTTCTGGACTCTGCTGGTTCCTTCACAGTCATGTCATTGTTTGGGAAAATGTCTGCTATAAATACACTTAGATCAGATGCTCTAAAATCACCCTCTAGTGTAATAGACAAGAACAAAATTCTTACTGATGTTAAGAAGAGAATTTGTGTAAGCTCTTGCAGGTTATTGAGATTCATTCAACATTTCAGATGAAAGGAGCAACCCATTATTGGCATGTCCAGTGGAACTTGTCAGGGAGAGACTTCCTGGGTACCAAATCTTTGGAGTCACTGAAGTGAAGACAGATTGATGTTGAGATGGACTAAGTGACTTGCGTATGTTCCCAAACTGCTGTCTTTGTTCACTATCCTCATGACACGTCCAGTCTTCCACAGATTACGAACATCTAGGTAACAGTGGAAATATTGTACTAATGGCTCTGCACATTATGACTGGTAGCCCTGTACCATTGTATGCCATTGCTAGAATATTCAAAGTTATATGAATGTTTTTATATTAAGACACCGTAGAAATTCTCCATATATACTGACTCCACTTCCCTCTTCAGTTGTCTCGAGAGGAAGGGGTGGGGAAAGGGAATGATAGTATTGTGATGACTGTTAAGTTGTATTTTTGTATACAACAGACAGATACATTTGTAGCAGAGAAGAGAGCAGTGACTACCATCCATCTGCACCAGTCAGTGTCAGATGTGACAGGAACAGATTTTAGCTGATTTTTAGAGGGCAGAAATCAAACCCTAGTCTGAAAGCAGGATCTTGTGCTGATGTTTGGGGTATGTCCAAGCAAAATACTTAGGGAGTTGCTTGGAAATAACCCCAAACACAACTGAAATTGAATCTAGAGTTTAGTCCCTGTGTCCTTGCTGAGATACCCCATTGAGCACAGCATGCCCTCAGGCTCTGAGAGTCCAGGCTCAGGAGCCAAAGGCTCTGCACACTCTGCAGTCCACCTGTCTCAGTATCCATTAAAAGAGCAAACAAAACCCCAGGTCAGTTTGGTGGGTAGTAAAAGGGGTAGTAAAGTTGCTCTAGCTCTGTTGAAGCAACAGGAGAAGCAATAGTCCTTACCAGTTTGCATTTGTTCTTTCATCAAGAGATGATAGTGTGCCCAAAAAGACTGGAGTTGGTAATTTTGTACATCTGCTGTGAGCTCCAGCTGTTGTTTCCTGCATCTTTGGATTGCTGTAGCCAACCAAGATGACACCACAGTCAAATAAGGGCAAAGTCTGTAAATAAAAGCTGTTTAAATGCCAGCAAATTACAAATATGCTGACTCTGGAGGTTGACTGATCGCAAATTATTTGTTTTGTAGCGTGTGTTTTCAGCTCTACCAGACTCATTGACAGCACCATCCCATGTAAGCAACTGGAACCATTTAACCATTTAATGATATTCTGATTACTTCCTACAAAGCATTCTGCAATTTATCAGCTTGCTTTCCAGATATCTCATTCCTGATCTTCCCCTTTATCACTGAGAATGGTCACATGGACAAAACTTTTCTGAGACATTTACAATATGTCTGTTTGAAATTGCAGAGAAATCCATAGCTGGAGAGCTCTCTAGAGTTTGAATTTCTAATTCCTGTGAGCTGGTAGGGGGGTTTTGCCTTTATTTTATTTAGACTGATCTAGCACCAGGTTTTTTGTTTCTATTTTCTTGGTCTGTTGAGGCAGGGCTGTTATAATTCAGCTCACAGAGACTTGTAACAGAAGAGCTGTCAGCTGTGCTTGATCTCAGAAGGAAAGGATCAAAAAAGTTGGGGCAATACTGGGGAAGAGGGGCTGCTCAGGGAAGGAAAGAGATGTGTGAATTATTACTGGGCTTCAGCACTATTAAATGAGTGCGACACAGTTCCTTCCTTCCTGTAAGCTTCAACAATTTCACTAGGGCTGCACTTGAGGACATCAGATAAGGGTCTGTCCTCGGGGTCACAGACTCTGTATCCCAAGGGCTCAGTTCATACTTTCAAGACAGGAGAAAAATAATTATTTGCCAACCTGAGAGGCAACAACTAGACTGACCAGAGTGGTGAAGGAGACCTTTTTAATTTAAACAAATGCAGAGTATTATCCGGTCTGGAGTGTCTGAGCATCAGCTGAAAGCACATAGCCAACTGCCAGCATTAACACCCTTCCTTGGTGGGGAAAGGAGATTACACAAAGCAGAGTGAGGCAAATGAAGTTTTCATAGTGGATGAAGAGTGGGAAACACTGCTGACAGGCAGCTCAAACAGCTGATGAAACAGCAGCTCCAGGGAGACTGTTCAAAGCCTCTTTCAGTTATTTAATGAAGTGTGGTTGAGTTTTGACCCCTCAGCTCAGGCGCCTGAGGACTTCTATGAGTGTTTTAGGTCTTGCTCCTATCCCTGAACTCATCGACTACCTGCAGCTTTGTATATTTCGTATTTCCCTAGATTTGTAATGGTTTTCTTTCGTGCTGCATGGAAGGCCATGCAACTGACAGAACAAATTCATCATCTGGTGAAGTCAGGAGAGAGACGGAGCCTGGGAGCCCACTGGGAAGCATTGGGAGCAGGGGGGGAACTCAGCCAGCATGGACAAACCACTTCCCCAGGCATCGCTCAGTGAAAGAAGCTTCAGCGTTTACCAGTTCCCATGGCACTTGTTACAACAGTAGGTTAAAGAAAACAGTTTTATTTAGAGAGAAGGGACTTGTCTTAAAACTTTTGAC
>VWZY01001258.1:96436-169220 GCA_013399075.1 Chloroceryle aenea | reverse complement strand
TTTTTTTTTTTTTTTTGTAACTGCATATAAGACCTGAAGGAATCCACAATAGGTTATTTTTCTGACCTTTAGGTCTGGAAATCTCCCTGACAAATTTCTGCATGTTTTTGCTATAAAGTGTTCAGAATACAAGTGATCAGATATTGACATTCATTCTTAATGTGATTTGTGACCCCTTGACTTTACAACTTATATTTATACTTACACATATATTTATGTATATGCACATATAGTTGAAGTCCTGAGAAGTCAATGGATATATCACACCTAAAATTTAAGAGTAGTAAGCCAGTGCAGTAAAGAAAAAGTCCTATAAGTTCATCTGTGTTGACAGCTTGTGTGTTTCGTTCCAGTCTGTAATGTAAATTATCTGACTCTTTCTGCATATCTAAAAGACAGGGTTTACAGTGAAAGCACCACAGAACTTTGGTATATGTACTAGTAGCAGGACAACAGAGCACTTGCTGTAATAAGGTAACAAATTGAAGAGACTCCTTGTACAGCTGAGTGGCGGCACTAGAGTTTTCAGCATTTGGATATAATTACAAAACAGCTGTGAAGGAAAATCAATTGTTCCTGGGCATCAATGGCTGATTTTCCACAATCAGAATAAAGAATGAAATATGACATCTTTGAAATGAGCAAGTAATTGTTTCTCCTTTGACTATTTTTTAAACATTTCCCTGTTTATTTGTGCTAGATATGCTTTATTTGCTTCAGGACTACTCTTAAAATTCTTCGATTCTCCTAATTATATTTAAAACCTGTTTAGCTGTAAAAAACTCTTGTACAAGAGTTCTTTAAGATTATGATTTGTGATTCATGAAGGAAGACTTGAACAAATGCTTATAAATTACTCTGTGATCGTTTCATGACAGAAGACTTACTAAATCAAAAAGTTGAATCCCATCAAAGAAATTGCACAATTATTAATCAGTATTTGACCCATCAGAAAACTAAAGTATTCAAATTCTTTTTCCTGATCTTCAAAGTGACTTTGAGATACACCCGTATTCTAATATGCTCATTTTCTTTTATTGATATTACCATGAAAATGGTAGGAGGTGAAGAGAATTGTGTCCGTCACATAGGGTAACAGATTACATGAGGAACCTCTGCAATCCAAATCATGAGATTAAATCACAACGAGTTTGAATTCTGGAAGGAAAATATGAGTTTTAAGTTATTATCATTTGTATTATACCAGTGCTGTTAATATTGATTTAATCTTACACAGTGACAGAAATTGAAATGCCAGGACTGATAGCTCTGCTGAACTGTTTTCAGCATGGAAAATGGTGTAGTGTTCGATTAAATCACCCTCATTTCATTTGTTTATTTTATGCTGCACTGTAAATTTAATCTCTCATTACATGATTTGGATCCTAATTTCCATGGGATTTAAGGCAGGAAAGGAAAATGTACGTATTTGCAGCAATATTCCCCATGACCTCTTGTTAGTTTGAGGGAATGGTCACTCAGAGAGAGAAAAGCTTCTGTGAGTGTGCATTTACAGGAGCCTACACAGCTCTTCAGGGCAAAATCCGACGCTGCTCTTGGTGTGTGTTTGTACAGCACTTAGCCCAGTAAGGAACTGATCAATAATGTGAACCCTGAGGAGCTACTTCCGTGCAGCTGACTATTGAGACAACTGTGTTAACAGCTCTTTGGGAGCAGTCCAGAAGCAATACCATGCTCATTGTGCTGTTCCACTGTCACAAAGGTTTCCTCATCTGGCAAGGGTAGCAGCTGCTGGTGATGGAGCATTGGCTTTGGGCATTAACACCCAGCTACATGTTGTATAATTGCACTCACCTCTGGAGGGTAAGCTGAGGTACAGGCTCTTGCAGCAAATGTGTATTAATCACATGTTTTACGTTTCTTCCTCAGTCATCAGGGCTGGTGTGCAGACTAAGAGCTGCGATTCTACCTTTAGTCTTTAAGTCAGATGACAAGGTCCCAGACTTGGACCTATATTTAGTGTCACCATTCTTAAATTAACTTGTTCATTTAATAGCTATATCATAGATTATGCTAAACAGAGACATTCTGACAGATATTTAACTGCAAAGGTGCTAAAAGCACCTTGCAAAATAATATTAATAAGGAGCTACAGCTCCCATATTTCTCTGGAAAAAAACCCAGACTTCATAATTTCCAGACTCATCTGCCAGAAATTTCCCATTCACATCTTTAGGCTTTACAAAAGAAATATTACCACAACAGCATTCATTTAAATAGAGTATATTTCTTTAGAATATTGGAGGAGCAAAACCCAAAGAGATGTTTAGAATCCAGACAAAAATAACCATAAAATATTTTCAGAGTATTAGTGAGGACATTTATATTTCCATACATAAATTTCTACCTGGGAGTTTTAAGATACTATCTTTCCTTGGCACAATGCATAGAAATCAATGAAATAAATCTGAGGCACCATCTATTAATTTACTCAGAATAGTGGGACTGACTGCAGAGAGCACATTAAACACTGGCAGTGGATCTACATTTTGGGTAAAGCTCTAAATGTTGATTCTTACTGACAGCAGTTTTACAGCACTGGTCATTCTGTAATTGTTATGAGTTTTCTCCTAATTTACACCAACACAGATGAAATGAAAATAAGGTTCAAATGATTCCACAGACTGAATAATTTATTTTCCCGTGGAAGCTTCAGACACAGACCAAGCAGATATAGAACAGAGGTTGCATCATACAGAAGTTCAGTAACCTCCCTTAAATGCGTCTGGTGATCTCAGTCCTGTTCCCAGGGCATAAATGTTTCCTGACAATGAGCAAGCAAACAAAATAACTAGCTAAATAAAGAAGTACCATCACAACTGGAACTCTTGCTAAGAAGTTCCCATAAAGTGGTTAAACAGTAAGTGTAAGGGCTGAAGGGACACAGAGACAGCTCTTTGGCATTTTCCAAGTTCAGAACCGTTAATGAACCAGCAGTGTGGCAGGGAAGATGGTGGAGCTGATCACAATTCTGTCTCTATGACCAACAGAGTTTTATGATCATTGAATTTACATGGAATTTCACACTTAAAACTGAGTGGAAAGTAATTTTCTAAATGAGTGAAAAGAGCTACTTGAACTCGTTGTTATGAGTGAATTTTTTACCTGCTTGGCAAAATATGGACTAGCATGAAGCTTAAAAAAACAAGGAGAACACTATTTGTGAGAACAGCAATGTCTTTGAGAGTGTGAAAAGATGATGAGCGGTGGCAGAAAGAGGTTCTCATAAGCGAATTTATTAAGAAAACATTTAGCAATTAAAAAAAATAAATCTTGTAGAACAAATTTGCAATAGAAGAGGGTAAGAAAGAAGAAACACAGTCCAGATGGTTTACAGCAAGAGGCGCAAAGAAAGGAAAGAGTTCAAGCAGGTATGATATGGGATAAAGAATTTAGAACTGAAAGAAAGAGCAGAAATGGGAGGAATTAAGAGATAACAGAAAATATCATCTGAAGACATAAAAGTTTGGATGGGTTAAATAAAGACAAGCAAAGATCTTCAATGAAATACAGGATCTCTTAACTTCAACATTTTCCTTGATCCTTACATTATACAACACTGCTTTATTTCCAACATTAGCACACCTAATTAACTAAAAAGACATGGTACTGATTGTCACACAATTAGTAGTACAGAGTGGGGGAGGATGCAAACTGTTGAAAAGTTTGAAAAATATTGATGTTCTAGAACATAGATCTATCCCCAAACTCCTCCAGATTCATCCATGCTAAGACTTCCTTCTTCCTGCTGTATAATTTCAACCTTTGACCCTTTTGCAGGTGACAACATTAAGATTCCAGAAGGCACAAGGCAGCATTGATATTCCCTGCAAGCTCTGAATCTCTCTCTATTGATCGGTGTGTTGGTCCACGATGCAGTCATGCACAGATGTTACACAACAGCAGCAGCAGGTTACAGAGCTCTAACAATATTTAGATTTAATTGAAAAAAAAATGTAAATATTTTAAGCTCTTTATTTAATGCCACCATTAAATAGCATAAAGAAGTGGCTGTTGTAGCTAGAAAGTGGCTTATTCTTTCTGAGGACTACTGTTGTTTCACACAAAATTTGAAAGAGGCAAAAAAAGAAACAGAAAACATGGCATCTGAAAAATAGTGTAGACAGAAGAAGGGGGAAAACACACTTGAGAAATTTTTCAAGCATGATTCTTTGTCTTCTTGAACTCTGATTTAAAGGTTGCTTAGCAACAGTGGCAGTAACAGCTGGGACACCCTTGATCTTGTTGTGTAAACTATTAAAAATAGGTGATGGAAAGTGGCACCATGGAAACAATGACAATTCTGAAGCAGGTGTCTGCAGTGCTGATTCTCAGCTTAATGTCAGAGGTGTGAACTACTAAATTACTTTCTCCCTTTAATCCGAATTTTTAGGAAGGAAGGAATCTTTATATCCCCCAAATTAAATAAGACTGAGGTAACATTATCCCGATCTGTGGCACTGCCTTTTGATTACTGCTTTATATGGCTTCTTGCCAGGACCTTTAGAAGATCTTAATTTCTAGGACTGAGATCATTTCACTCCAGTGAATTACTGAAGCAGTCCTTCAGCAAGGGGCATAACTGGTATTTACAGTATTAACCTCAGCTATGAAAGGATCGTAATCTTGATTTCATCTGGACAGTTTAGCTAAAGCCTCACCCCGAAATACTATTATTAAAATCATAGTCTGAAAATGCTTACCTTCTAAAGGGCTAATCATAGATAGGATTAATAAACATAGACAATGGAATCAGCAATGCTCATTTGGAAAACATTCAGAGAGACCCAGGGTCAAGATTTTTTTAATACGACTAGTAAATCTGGGGCATGCAGATGAGGACCAATTTTCAGAAACAGTAATTATCTGCCCTTTGAAACAGGCTCCTTTCAAGGCTCTTAAATTCAAGGTCCATGTTATAGCAGGCAAAATTTCTTTACAAACATGAAACACTATCTTTTTCCTGGATAAGAATATTGAGTGTGAATAAAATAACCTCTATTTTTAGTAATTTTATAATGCATTATTAACTTAAAATATTACAAAAGAGAAAAAATTTCCCTTATGGTTGTATTTTGTATAGATATTATTATTGTAATTATTATATTTGTAATGAGGGGTAAACACAGTCAAATATTGAAGAATTACTCAGAGACCTATGTCATTTTAACATGTCTGTCCTTATTCCGTAATGGGTGTAATTGCATTCTGATGGACTAATAATCACTAATTGCTCAACTGAAACAAAGAACTATTTGGAAAAAGAGCATAAGGAATTATGCTCACCAATAAAACTGTGGCTATGAATCTAAATAACATCTACTCGGGATATTCTGACTGACTGAAACAACTCCATCTCTTTATTCTAATAATATCGAAGAATTCAGCTTAATTTTTTAACACTGCTTATGAAGTTGAAAACCATTGCCTCCTCTGACCATCTTTCCTGCTGCTGAAATTGATACATTGCTAAAGCAGTATCTTGTATCAGCCATGTTTTTGCTTATATTGAAATGGAGAAATTAGGGACTGCAATGCATAATTTTGGTATTATATATATACTGTTATTAGAAGATATTCTGAATCCAACACTGAGACAACCTAGTTCTGATATGTAATGACATTGCTTCCTAAGGAATTAATTTCTACTGTAATCTGTCTGGAAAGTAAATTGTGGGTATAAACCTTATATTTCTTGGTTTAGAGCAAATTTGATAGGAAATTTCACTGCAGTTGTGGGCAAACCAACAGTATATGGTAGCATGAAAGTTACAGACTGTTTCTTCTAATGTAATTTACTCTTTCATACTTTCATACATTGTTAGACAGAACTATTACACACAGGCACATTCAAATAGTCAAACTGACACTGGGCTATATCTGAAAGTACATAATAGTATTAAACCTTTGTGCTCAGCACATTGTTTCTTCAAAAACTCTTCTGTAGCATGCAAGAATGATGTACTAGCCAAGCAGATAGTCTTGTCTTCTGACCTCCATGCATTAAACTAAGTGCCAGAACTGACTTCACAGAAGTCAGTCACAGGTTTTATAGGAGCCATTCTGTACTAATCTAGTAACATTAAATTATTTATTTTACTGAAATTATTTTGTGAAATAGTGGGTTTGATTTCATTTGTCCCACCCTGTGTGAAAAATCAGTCTGTCCTCCTCTGCAATTAAATTAGCGGTGACTTGCTCAAAAAGCTAGGATTTATTTTCAGTGTTCCATCATTTGGTTCTTATTGGCAGCTGATGATTCACAGAGAAAGCCAATTTAAAAAGTCTTATTGGGGAATTTGGGTAATGGGTCTTAAGCCTAGGCTGGCAGATACTACAGGGGGGGTGGAACAGAGACTTCTCACATTTCACCTGAGTATTACTCTACTTTAAAAAATCATCTCAAGTCATTGGAATTACCTAACAAATAAAATAGTGTAATTGGCTACAATATCTCTTACAGATTAAGAAAACATGTAAAAATCTTTATCTGATACCGGGAAAGAGTCATGGAAATTATTAAAGGTTTTCTTTAAGGATTTCAGGGAAAATAAAACTTAGCACAGATGTGACTAAACTATGCCTTCGTTTATCTATTGTAACAAGGCATTCCTTGAGTTATAACAAGAACTTTGCCAGTTCAAAGGTTTTACAATATTAAGATTTTACAAGTTGCCTTTACTATTTGCTAGCACCCTACATTTTTTGAGATTCCTGAATTACTGTATGCACAGATACATTTTACTTTAACAACCAGAGCCATTAGTGTAGAATATCACAGACAATGACCTCAGTTTTAGAGAAGGATTATCAGCTAGGAAATATTGTAGAACTATGCTACTAGCATATCAAAGCACTAGCAATCCCTCAGAATTTAACAGTAACTGTTTAAATTATGTTATTTAGTAAGGGAAACTTTTCAGAAGACATTTTCTCATAAATGTGTCCTCTCCATTGGAGGTCTTTTAGGGATAAATCCAGGGGAGAGGTGATCCCAGCCTTTGTATTATTAGCTAAATATTTCTTTATATTCTTTTGCACTGTTTCCCTAATGTTGTGTTTTTCTGGGGATTTTCACTTCAGACAGATATTTTTCCATAGCTTTATGTAAGTGTCTAAAAACTTGTTTTCTTCCCTTTTTCCTTGTTTGTCACTTGCATAGAAAGGCCACTTATTTATGAGATAAAATTCATTTTGGATCAGTTATGAAACCTTACAGGAATTTAGGACTATCGTGGATCTACTGGTAGGCTATACCAATCAGTTGTATGCACAAGTTACATCTGGCTTTTTCTCTAACACACATATTAAAAAGCCTACAATAACAACACATTCCTCTGAACAATATCTTGTTTTTTTATTTAAAGGAGCTGGGGCAAACAACAAAAGCTACAGATAGATGTCCATCATGTTGCTTAATGTACTTATACAATGGTCTATGATATACAGTAAGGAAAAAAGAGCAGTGTAATCCTGGGCTACCTGGTGAGGCTGAAAGATATTCTAATTGATCACCTTGTCTGGCAGAAGAGCTGCCTGGAGGCTTTTCAGGTGGATTCTGAGAATACAAACTGTTTAGCTCAGCTGCTTACTTCTGTATTTATATAACACCAAGCATCAAGACCCTGATTTAACACAGAGAACCCCCTGAAGCTGCCTTCCACAAATTAAAGAAACCAAAAATAATTACAGTATACATAATATTACAGGTCTTCCCATATGCCTCCTCCACTTTGGTGGTGCTTTTCTAACCAAACATATTTTCTCTCTCTTGCACTGGTTAAACTGATACCTGAGGTGGAACAAAAAAAAACCAAACCTGAGGTGGATCCAAAAAATCGTGTGCCTTCATCTGATGCCACTGAGCATTTTGGGAAGGAGGGGAACAGGCGCTGCCCTGGGTTCTGGGGTTTTAAAGAAGGCTGAAGTGCTGACCTGCCTCTGCATACTGTTGCCTCATCTTTCTGTGGAGTTTGGAGGTCAGCCTGAAGCTTTGGGACAGACCAGCAGCCAAACATCAGCCAGAGCTTGAATGGCATTCCAGTGCCACAGGGAGAGGGTATCTCAAGGGGCGTCTTAGTTGGCGTTAGTCCAGTTATGCGTATCAGTACACTCAGGGTCCTGGTGCTTTTTTCCTTTGTCAGGAGTGAAATGTTCCATCCACATTTCAATCTTCTCTCCCCATCCTCCACTCCCTCTCTTCCAGCCTTTCTGTCTATATTTGCTCGATTCAGCATTTTCAGAATTTGTGTGTAAAGCTGTTTTTTATACGTGCTATCTAATAAACATATGGAGCAGCCTGACAAGCCCATGCTCTTGCTGATTTCACTGCCTGCTGGGCAATATAATGAAGTACCATATAAACCGTTTGCCAGCAAAATTTTGAGATTAATGGCTTTTTTAAAAAATAAGGCTAAGAACAGTAATAGAAGAGTTGAAAACTGGACTAACAATATTCCATACTTCTCAGAAGATAGGTATCTTATTCTTCCTATGCCTTGACAGACAGATATCTTCCCACCAGGACTGCCGTTTGCAATATAGAAATTAATTAGATATTCAAGATAATTAAAAACACATTTGTAAGTGCTTTTTGGAGACATGTGGAATGAAGGGACAAGTTCTTCAATGGACTTACAGACAATGATTTTACAGTTCTGTTCCCCTCAGCATCTCTGTTAAAATTAATATTAAAGTTACTTTCAGTCTGTTTGCAGATTTACAGTATCAGCAAAACAATTATGGACACTTCTTTCTCAAATGAAATGCACTTATTCTCATGACTTTTCACCAGCTTTGATACCATTCTCTGGACTCACTCAAACACCCCAATGTCTTTCTTATACCATAAAAGACAAGACAGAGCTGATTTTCCCTTCACAGTTGCACAAGCTATGGAAATGATGAACAGAGCATGGTGTTTACATGAGAACATTACCCCATCCTCCCAAAAAGATGAGGCATTTCCTTTCTCCTCTTGGGTGTTTTTCCAGTGGAAGGAAATAGTGGAAACGATAGAAGGATTTGTTGCCAAAAACCTTCTAAAGATTCATGTGACTATTTTAGGAAAAAAATCCATCCTTTGATAGTTTTTCACTGAGAAGTTTATGCCTTTTAGTGCCCTCATATCTGAAATCAAAATTCAGGCTTTCCTGGTTAACCCAAGAAAGAAAAAAGATGCGAGTACCTTTCAAACCCAGAGGAGCAAGTTATGCTTTCAGTAACGTTATGCAATTTTGGCCACGTGTTACATATTCATTGAAAAGATTGCTTATTCATCTGCTTGGTTATTTTTCTTTTCTTTTTTTTTTTTTTTAATAGAACATCTTGCTCTTTTCAAGGCTCACTGTCCCTTCTGGCACTGGAACTACATAATACTGAATATATGTGACACCATATTAATTTCCGTAGCAGAGGATTAGAATATTACAAACACAGGATTAGGTCCACTTGAAGGATCAAAGCAAAAAGAGAAGTGAAATGTGAAGAATAAACCTTTTTTAGTCTTTTGTTTTTGTTTTTGTTTTTTTTTTACCAAGCAAAAAAAATCCAGGATAATAGGGTAAAAAAGAAAAAAAAGGGCAACAGAATGTTTGTAATTTAACCTGAACTTCTGATCCATGAGAATACTGGATTTTACCTGATGTGTTTGTTACCAGTAGAAAAGTTCCAAGTTATTTGTTTTCTTATGCTTTCCATTGCAGCAGCGTTATTCATACAGAAACCAATACAGAATCTGAAACAATATCCTGGGGCCATTTTCATACAATTTATCATCCTGTATTCATGTGCATCAGGGAACAGCTACACTTCCCATTCACGTTGCTAAGCTATTGCAGTACAATTTTGGTTGATTTTTCCATTGATGCTAAAGCAGTTTATAGTTAGTAGTGAATAACGTATTCCATTAATTCAGCCTCATTTTCCTCTTTGGGGAATGTCCACAAATATATAAAAACCTATCCCTTATTCCATTTCAGTGTAGAATAAAGAGAATTTTTGTGTTTTAACTCTGTAGGTTTGTGAGTATTGTCCTGCAATTTTTCAGTAACTGAATTTCATTATTGAATGGGTGTTTGATAATATGGTTTTTCACCTAATTGTAACACTTTTTAACATTTAATTCAAAAAGTGTTACAATTTCAGGATGAGGCCTTCATCTGATACAAACTGGTATAAAATTATTGAATGTAAGAGCTGCTTTATGAGGATGAAGGAAGAAAACTAAAGCAGCATATTACATGTAGAGACATTCCGCATAAACCAGAAAAATATAAAATAAATAAAGCCCCCTGGGTTCAAGAAATCTACCTTATTTCTCTGCAAGAAAATGTTTAGAAACATCACCCAATTTACTTGTAAGAAGTCCTGATTTCCTTCATAATGGAATAATTGGTTCATTAATTGGAAGCCTCAACAAAGACGAAGAGCTCTAATTCACTCAGAAAAGGTGAGAAAAGACACATGGTTTTC
This sequence comes from Chloroceryle aenea, assembly GCA_013399075.1. Classification (NCBI taxonomy): domain Eukaryota; kingdom Metazoa; phylum Chordata; class Aves; order Coraciiformes; family Cerylidae; genus Chloroceryle; species Chloroceryle aenea. Next base: position 158,726 of record VWZY01001258.1, on the reverse strand, counting down.
AAGTTTCTTTTTCATATTGCTTTCCTTTGTTAAGCTACAATCCTATCTTCTTCATTGTCCAACCAGTCATCAGTTTTGCTTTCACATTAGAACATGATACGTTAAAATACGTGGAACAGGGTTTCTTACATAGGGAATTTCCATAGCAGGTCATTTAAATTTAAATGTATTTTTTATGATCTACCTCCGTACATAAGTACTGCTTTCCCTGAAGATGAAAGAAGGTGCCTGTCTATCACATACTCAGACATGGCTAACTTAATGCTTAATCCATTTTAACTACATTTTAATTTTATGTCCTGCTGTAGGCATTTACAAGAATACCCAGGTACTCTGTGTTTAGCTGGTGGATATTATGAGGAGGGAATTTTATCTCAGGGAGGGTGGTATGAATAACAGAAGTGTTTATCTTGACCTTGGTAGATTTACTGATGTTCTTTTTAAGTCACCATGAATGCGTGGAAAATTATTTTTGAAAATATTTTGAAAATAATAAAGGTATGATACGCATTGCAAAGTATTCACTTAAGGGCTCTATAATAGTCAAGCTATCAGCTTAGATAAAAAAAATGTGAATGGAAAACAAACGGAATTCCCTATTTGTCAAGACTGAACCCTGATCCCTAAACCATCAAAACCACCTCCTCCACTCCCCTGTAATCTTTCTAAATAAAACTTGCCTTTGAAATAACTTTGAAAATTAGACTCTTGTACCATGAATAAATTAAAAGCAGGTGTATAGTGCCAATGCATGACTGACAGAACCACCACCAAATCTAATTCTGTATGGAACTTGAGGATCTCACTGGAGAGTTCTTCACTGAAAATAATTATGTGCACTCTAGGCTGTGCATGCTAGGCTGTAAAGTCTGGAGAGCTTAAGTTTATTTCGTTATTTATTTATTTTCCCCAATAATAAATAAATAAAGGCAATGGAGTGAGTGAGAGCATTTTCTTGCCAGGCATATTTATCCAAGCTCACAGCTCAAGATTAATCCACAAGGGCATAAAGGCAGAAGATTAAGGAACTAAAGACAGTTTTCATTTCTTGCCGAATTTTATTTTTGCTTTGAAGCTATTTGAAGGAATACATCCATAATACTGCATTCTGTCAAGCACAAGACGTTCATGAAACAGATGTCCAATATATTTGTATCATCTGTGTAGTGGCACATACACACAATTGCACAATGGAAGCTATATTCTCACAGAAGCTGCAGAGGAATGAATCATATATGAGTAAACATAAATAAAAAAAAAAAAAAGATCCTTTTGCCTTGTTTTCAAACAGCACTAGAAATAATCCTATATTTACACTGAAGAGGGTATGAGAATTTTGAAGAAACAGGATAGATTCCTCATCTAAATTTGAAAGATTCATGATTAATACAAATCATGGGCAGTCTAAATAAAAACTACAGAATAAGAAGAGTAAATGTAAAATTTAATTAGTATTAAAGTTTGGCCTTAAAATATAAGAGAGGCAGTCAGCCAGTCAGACAAGAGAAATGTGCTACAAAGACATTCATCCAGCCTTACACAGCACACCAAAAAATTTATCTGAATACAAAAATATAAATTCAGTTTACATGTGGAAAACTAAGGGGTTCAAAGTAAAATGCAATGTGTCAAATTACTTGCTGCAAACCAGAAATTGTTTGCTTAGTTCTAATATTGCACTGGTGGATTTCCAGTTATTGAAGTTCAGGTTTTTTCTATAATATTGTATGGCAAAATGTACAGAAAGGAATGAAATAGTTGCAGTAATGGAAAATGAACAAGAAAGGTAAGACCCAGGTGACTTAAAGGATGTTATAAAGTAACTTGCAGCTGTTTTCCCACAGAAAAATTACAGAAAAAGGTTTCCGAAAAATGATCAAATACAGAAACATCAGGATGTGCCTTGAGTCTGTGTGAGACTAGACTGCTACCCTTCACTGCTTTTCAAAATTCACCACAGCAAGACTACTGCTATGCAAAATATATTATTCTCATCCTCACATAGTTATTTTGGGGCAGTATATACTTAGTTCTACAACGTCCTGGAAAAGCAAGAGATTTTGGAAATGGCATAGCTTGTCACATGACATGTAAGTGATGCCTTCCATGAGTACTTTCTCATTTAAACAATGTCAAACAGAAGCAAGGAGAAATTGTGTGCTAAAAACACACAATCTGGAAAGGAGATTCGGGGATGAATGAAACACCTATATGTTTCTGTGTGTTAATTTCTTCAACCAAAATGCAGAATTTATCTAATCAAGACATAAGGCACATAGATGAAGCTATAATCAATGTTAAGGAGTGCTGAAAGCTTCTGCAAACTCAATGGAAAAAAAATTTCCCCCCATACTTTTGATTCCAAGGACAGTGATAAGCAGTTGTTTGAAGAGACCAAATATCCAAATATTAATTGTTGTGAAAGTAATCTGCATGTGCAAAACACATAAATCAAGAATCAGAAACACAGAAGCATTTTTTTGTAAAATACTTAGGGAAAATATTTAAAGAAAAGCAATACTGTATTCAAATACTTTGCAATTTCTTTTGGAGGAACAAACATTTAAGGAGGCTGTACTATTTTTCTGTCTCAGATGTTGTAGGTCAAGAACCAAGGAAAACCCTTAGGAAAAAAGCATTTACTATTATGAATCAAGAATCAAATGCAGCAAACCTCTGAAACTATTTTTATTCCAAGCACTACAATCCTTTCTAATTCAGTGCAAACAGAAGCCAAATGATGGTGATATATTTGGAGTCATATGTATTGGTCTCAACATCAAATGTTCTTCCCAATCATTAGAGCTGCATTGTCAGAATGCACTCTATCTATAAAGGTCCCTGAATCAGAAGCAGGCAGCCAGAAAATGTTTGTCTAGACCCTAAAGAGAAATTCTATGTCTAGAGTAAAAGAATATAAAATTATTTCATTGTCTCACATGAACTGGTTATATACTACTGAATTACCAGTATTTTTGTGTTGCTGATATCTCTTCTTTGAATCACGTACACATGTAAATGTCCTTTGCAATTCAGAAGATTGATAATTGAGAATTGAAATGTCTCTACAAGTACATCTGGCTTGTGCAGAACCATCTAATTTCATCTTCTTTACAACTTCAGGATCTCATGCAATGTTTCTTAATAGCTGTAATAAAGTGGCTGTGTGCAAGAAAGTGACAATAGTGAATTCTGACAGCAAACAGAAAACAACTTTTGCCTGTGTTACCTTTGACATACTCTGTATACTGAGGAACTGATAATTTTCTTGGCCATGTGCTTTAGAGCCTTCTGACAACTTTGGATTTTCATGTCAGATCACAGCAAAAAGTCCATTATTATGACTTACATCCAGTGTAGGAGGTACTGTAATAGGAAAATATATGTGAGGAACAAAGAAATTGTGCTTCAGTCCAAGGAAAAAATGGCACAGTGAATTCAACAGGATGGACAGATTCAATTGGAGTCAAAATGGTCCTTACCTAAGTATGTAAGACACAAGACCTACATTAAATAGTCGATATTTCCTCTCTATTTCAGGCTTTGAATAACCTTTACCAAGACTCTGATAACAATGGTGGGTTTTGTGTTGGTTTTTTGTTTGTTTGTTTGGTTTGGTTTTCTTTCTTCTTCTGAAAGTAAATGAGTGCACTGGCATTTAGTTCTAAGGTTCTGCAAATTCTACACATTTAACTAGAAGTAAAATTTTGTCTGATATTTTTATAGGAGCCTGAACAACTGCAAATCCCTTGGGTGTTACACAGAAAGGAAAAGTTCTACCTCACTTTTTAAAACATTCTGCATACACTCAAAGAGCTAACTTTGATGTCAAAACTTCTGTTGCCTTTTCCTTCTTTACATTTCCTTTTCTTCTGCAGGTCTCAAAGACACCTGCTCTACAAGTTAATTCCTTGATTAGAGAAGGAGCTTTTGGGAAGATTTCTCCACACAGGGCCAAAATGTTGGATAGGATTTAGGTTCCACTACCTGGGCAAGTTATCTCTGTGCATTCTATTCAAGAGCCTCTTCAAACTATAATTCTAATCTGCTCTCTGTACTATATTTAGTTTGCTTAGATAATTTTTAGCTTCTTCTTGCCTACCCTGTCGATTCTGTCACAGATTTTTAGAAGACACTATCAAACTTGTTCACCTGATAGTAATAAGATTGTCCCATAACAACTCAAATGCAAGATATATAGTTCACCACCAGATGAAAAGTGTAGTGGCCATAGCTATTAGCTGCCAATATTACACTATATAGAAGAAAAACTTGTGTGCAACAGAAGGTTTCCTTACAGCATGTAGAAACTTAACGTGCACCTGCAAATAAAATACATCAAAGACAAAAGAAATCCAGTTTTTGCACACTGTCTATGACAACGAAGTCTTGGACATAGACAAATGAATTCTTAACATCAATTCAATATGAATACTTAATATAAAGAATATATTAAGAATATCATATTAATAATGAAATGAATTCTTAATATCAAAGAGACCAGAGATAGGTTTCTTAGGAATGGAATTACTACTGTGGACTTCAGGTTACATGTCTGAAATCTGGCGATGTCCTTTGTATTAGCACCTTCCTTAATGTCTTAGCACCTGTACACCCAAAAGTGAGATTGGACTTCACTGAACTACACTGAACTTGTGTAAATATGCTACTTGATAGGTTTCCTGAGGCAGGTAACAACCGTTTTGAGGTTTCCTCACTTGTATTCTGTCTGGATATAAACACCTTTAGTTCAGAAACTGAGTAGCCATGAGATCTTTTATTTTACAAGGGTTTGAGAGGAACAGGATGCATTTATTTCAGAGGGGTTGCATTAGGATGTGGGGAAAGACTTAAGAAAACTGACCATTATCTCACTGTCCACTGCAAATGAGCAATACATTCTTACAGTTTTCTTATCATTGCATGCAAGAACAGACTAAAGGTAACTTTGGAGTTCTACAGAAGCAGTTCTCCAGGATACTGTGACTGCCTGGATCTCTAAATTTAATTGTAGGCACTAGTTTAGCTTAAACCCTCGATGCTTGTCATTTGTTGTATTAATAGATTACATTGGAGATCCACAAAGAAGTTGTGGATTTGAGAAGATACAAATATATTTAGGTCTTATAATATAACATCAATAACATAGCCAGCGTAGATCAAGAATTAGAATATTGTCAAAGGTATTCCATCTCCTCAAGGACTTCACACACCAGATCCCTGTAATACCACTGTAGTGGGTGGGTCACTAGAGGGATGTCTGGTAAAGGCAGGTGTTGCTTTTCACAACAGCTGTGGTCATAAACAACTTCCCAGCTTGAATTATTTGTCAAGTTTTCTAGACCTTTGGCTTGACAAAGTCCAATTTTCAGGCTGGCATGTGCAGATACTGAGTCCTGGGGAAAAAGAGCAGAAAAGAGGCTTGTGGTAATAAATTCTGATAAGACTGACAATTCAACATAAAATGAGCATACAGAAAACATTCAGAGAGAGAATCTTAAGGCTCTGTAACTTTCTGCTGCATTAGAGACACAGACAGAGACTCTAATACTCACATAAGATTTCTCATACACCAGTAGATGTAAATGAGCAGTGTTGTTCTTCCAAAAATAACTGTGAATCAGATGTAGAGTGACAAGAAAAATCATCAGTGACTCAATTAAACAAATGAAAAGATAATATACACAGTGATAGAAAGTGGAGATTGAAAAATGAAAAAAAAAAAAACCCGAAAACTCTGCTTAGTAATGAGCTAAATGTGCTCTGGCAGAAAGTACTTAATTTCATACTTCTGTATTGCATGAAAATTTTTACAGGAGAAATTTTCCAAAGCAAGATAGTAATAATACAAAAAAAACCCAAACCAAACCCAACCCAAAAAACAGAGCACTTCAGAATTTAGAAATATGTTTTCAGGGTAGTTGCTTGCATATGTGACATCACCATGCAGGTTGAAAAATAGTCACCAGTTTAAATTGCTGTCTTAAAATCTCACATTTACACTAAGGCTGAATTTCAGGAAAACCATATGATAATGAAATTATTATATATAATCTTATTTTCACTTTAAAAAAATTTTTATGCAACAAAGTTATTAAATTTCTTTTCAGATAAGATCATCATGTACTTTTTAAATAAAGGTAGGTGTCACAGTTTCAGAGTTTATTGATTTATTGTGGCTAAGACAGAATTTTGCAAAGAAATTTAAAAAAAAAAATCAAATAAGAAACACATGGTATTAATAAAGAAAAAGTTGTGCTTAAAAAATAGAAATATTCAGATAATCCATATTTGAAAGCTAATGTTATCATTGCAGACATCCTGGAATTGTTTTTAAATATATCAGTCCAATAAATTATTTTTTTGGATTCAAATAATCTATTTATTAGCGATTAAAAGATTTATAAATCATAAATAGGCCAAATTCTTTCAAGACAATTCAATAATTTTTGCTTTCATACAGAAATATATCATGAAATACTTTGATATGCCAAAATACTTCACTTTGAATATTTTACTGGTTCTTTTAAAAGCTGGAGTACACCCATGATACTATATTAAACAGAATACTGAACCTGAAAAGTTAACCAAATTGTTTAGTCTTCTGGAAATCCCAAAGAAATAACTGATGAGATTTGAGTTTATTGCAGGAAGAAACAGAAGGAAGTGTCCCTTAGTTCCAGATACAAAACCCCACCAACTACATGCCTGAGCTCCATATTCAAATTACTTTCTCTTTAGTATCAACAAAAGTCTTGTTAATTATGCCTTTCAGCTTATAAATTAGGGGATAGTTCTGCAAGATTCTGAGCAGTACTGAGTGCTACTAAGAACCCTTAACTTTCAATGGAATTGAAGGTAAACATCTATTTTCAGTATCTATTCCTAGCCTAAAAATCTATGCTAAACGTTAAGATTTCTCTACCCATAGCCAGAAATTCATATACAGACTTTATACACTTAAAGAAAGGCAACAGCTTGATTCCCTTCATTTAACAATAATTACTACAGACAACTAGATCATAACATGCTGCAATATCAACCTGAATCTACCTGAATAGGTTCAACATTTTCATTCACTCTCTGTGATGTATCTGGCAACTTTTTTAGTGTTCAATGTCCATTCCAGTCCATGCAGTACAATAGAACTGTGAGATAAAATCTGAGAAGTGAGTAATTATTTTCAAGGATAAATATCTGTAGACAAAAGTTGTGTTACGAAAATTATCATGAAGGCAGTTGCAAATATCTTCTTCATAAACAGTAAGAAAAGCATCCTAAATAACTAAACTTCATGATAGTTATAGCAAAAATCCCATCTTTTAATATATAATAGGTGTTTGTAGTCCCATAGTGCTTTACAGAATAGTAGTGTTTACACCTGCTACTCACACAGTGTGCCATATTAGTGTGCAACATTTCTTCCCTAAATTATGTTAACTATTTTTGTATTGCACACACTTTGAAAGAACTTCCAAGCATTATAGTGAAAAAAAAACCCATACAGTGACAGGTACTAGGATAATTTTTTGAAGTGCATGTTCAAAGATAGAGATATGAAAGATCTCCAACCTGGAACTGATCTGCACAGGATTCTTCTTTTTTATTTTTAATTTGGGACTACTATGATAAAAGAGATTTCATAAGATAAAAATATCTCATGGAGTCATTTATCACTTATTTGTGTTATGTTTTATATAGTGGTTGTTTTCAAAGTTTGATTTAATAGTCTCATTCTATCAGTATATGGCTTCAGTATTAAAATATGCAAGTAATATTGACTAGAAACTTTTCAGGAAGGTAGTAAAAACAGATGAGTATAAGCAACGAGAAGCAGAAATTTGTTTCCCAGAAAGTAAAAATCACTGGTTATTTATCATAGAGGAAAGTTGATGAGTATCTAGTAATAATTAATTTGTGTTCTATAAAAGTAGACCTAAAGAAAAAGAAGGATTCTACAACCATGTAGTTGCAGAATTTAAAGACACAATAAAAAATGTATTCACTAATTTTTGGAACAAAATCCACTAAGACGGGATGAACTAGATGATCTTGAAAGGTCCTTTCTGAGCCAAATCATTCTGTGGTTCTATGACTCTATGATTATTTTTTTTTTACTGTAATAACTTCTGTGATTTCTTCTCTAATCTGTTCCTGAAAACCTGGATAACAGCATTTACCTAAAATGGATATTGTAGCTTGAACACATTGAAGATTATAAAGAGCTTAATTTCTAGGAGTGTGGGGTCACCTCATGTACATAGTACAGTATATCTTTTGTAATGGCACTTCATGAAAACTTTATAGAAATAGATGAAAGGATGCAAGCCATGTAAATAGATAAAAATTATCTCCTTTTTGAAATATGATTATTTTAGCAGGACTGTCTTGTAGCCTAACCTTCCATTTGAAAAGGACTTGGTCTAAAATTGATTTAAATTAAAAACAAACAAAGAAAACCAAACCAGAAAAGCATGAAAGTTCAAGGGCAAGGCATAACTATGTTGCTATCTGGAACAATTTAACAACTGCTAGCAAGCATGCTGCAATAGATAGATTTTTCCAACTTTAGTCCAGGGCTTTCAACACTCTCTCATCTCCTGCATTCGATTGCTTTCTATGAGATGAGGGAGGGTGTTTCTGACAGCACTTCTTGATTTAATTTTGTACTGTTGGGCAACAACATATCAACTGTAGTGCACCCCTGGTGGATTTGTACAAGCTGGGGGATACAGCAATATCCTATTGGATTTTTTGCTATCATAGGCAGAATGCCAGACACAACAGAGAGAATTAATTATTAACAGCACTGCTATCTTTCTAACGTAGCTTCAAGGCACTATTGTGTTTGCTTTCACTGATGGTGATCATTTCTCAACTGTTCCGTGTATAATGAACTGCATATGCCTCTCAGATTTCAGTCCTTAATCTAGCAGGTTATCTGTTGTAACCACAAATCCTGTCATTCCTTCAATATTCAGGTATTGGAGTTTGTGATTTAAACTTTAAACCTCTCCGGTGTGGCAGTAACATGTATAAGATTTCACTGAAGAGCATGCTCTGGCAGACATATGCAACAAGCTGTGTGACTGAAGTCAAAGTGTAGCTGCATGGGGTGTGTTAGGGACCTAAGAAAAGATGTTGTTTGTTCAACTGTAGTGACCATCAGTTCCATAAGGGGCAAAACATTCAGCCTTGGAGTGGAAGTGACAAGCATGGACTTACTGGGAAGGTCTGATGTGTCAATATTGTCTATTCTTCTATTTCCCATTACTTTGACACCACCTCTGTCACACTTGAAAACGTGAGTAGAAATATAGAAATTCACACTTCGGGAATTTTGAGGTTGAAGCTTCAAGGAATACTGGAAAATATGAGGAAGATTAAAGTGATTAAAATATAAATAGTATTTCTGAAAAAAAAACATAACCTGTTTTACCAGATAAGAACAATACATACCAAAGGCATTTTACTGCAGAACTGCAAAGGGAAATTCGTGAAGAAAAAGTAAAACTTAAAGGTAATTTTTAGAGCACAGTAGAGCTTTTGAAGGAAAGTACTATATAAAGCCTTGATATTTGCTGAGTAAAAGAAATGGATATCCCTCTCATTACTTCCATGTTTGTTGAACAAGCTTTAAGCATTATCATGTGGTTTTATATTTCAGTCACTTGCCTATTCATTTGCTTTCCTAGAACAATCCCCACACAGCAATACAGAAAAAAAGTGAAATGTTTGAGCAATACTATCTTTTCTCAAATGTCCATACAGAAAGAAATAGAAATTGTAATTTTTCACGGTGTTAGAAAACATCCTTTTAGTGTCTAACATTTATTTTCAATATTAGAATTCAATTACCACATAATAATAAAGACCCTTACAGAAAAATATCTTTCATCACAGAGGGCTTAGGTAGCTAGTTTTCATACATTACTTGTACATTTCCAAGTTGTTTAGTACAAGAGTATAACTGGAGAGAAATAAAGGAGAATAGAAAATTTTGTCAGAAGTGTATACAAATACAGCATAATACAAGAGAGCAAAGACTAAAAATAAAGGCAAAGCATTTAAGCAAAAGGAAACTTTATCTGCAAGACAATGAAATTGAAACAGGAGTAAGATGGCTGAGTAACTCAGTTATATATGACCCTGTTAAAGATGATCAGGATAAGCACCTGAAATAAATGTCAGTATGATCCAAAACACCCCCAAGGGATACCAGAACTAAAACAAGTGACAAGCTAGTGTGTGTCTGTCCTATAAAACTGATGTTGTTGTAGCTACTGCTAGAAATAATACTACTCAGGACAAAGAAGCTCTTCTCAAACAATAATAATAAACATATGCTTACACAGACAAAACCATATAATCACTTTGCTTTTTGTGTTTTAAAATGGGATAATAATCATACACATAAGGATGCACACAAACAAATGCACTTATTTCATACCAATAAGGAGAGAAGGGTAAAGAAATTTACAAGAGAGAGTGACTGAAACATTATGCTACATTCTATAGCTGAGGGTATATGACAACAAAATTTTCACATGATATGGATCCAAGTGGATAGAAACTTTTTAAATCTGCCACAAAATAAATTCCTAATTATGAGCAAGAAGAAACTTAACTAGCCACAGACCAAGCAACAAAGAATTATAAAGTTATCTCCATTTTAGCCTCTACATGCCAAAAGAAGAAACACTTGGGGTATTAAAAGAAATATTGCTGGATTTCTGCCATAGTTTCTTTCAATACTGTTCCCAGAATAATAAAGTTTTGTGGTTAGGTGTCGTAGTAATATCTCAAAACCAAACAACAAAAATTGTGTTCATCCTACTGTTCAAAAAATATCATATTTGATTGGTATCTTAGTTTGTTACAACCAACTCAATCTCTATATATTTGTATACCTACAAGTTAGAATTACTGCTAAACTTCAATATATATGGTTCTAGAAAATACAAACCTCTATTTTCTAACTTAAATTATTTAGTCAAAATCTTTTGATCAAGTAAAAAGTCATCTGGGAGAAGGGCTTAAATCATGGTTTGGTTAACTAAGTATCCCACAACTTCATAGAGAAAATTATCCAAAAATGTTTTAATGTTAAAAAAATCATGTATATACAAGATAAAATGGAGATAATGTTTAGATGCGTGTTACCCACAGGTCAGATTTTCTGAAGTTCAAATGCTTGTGTTTGCGTCTAAAATCTTTAGAGAATGAGGTTTTCTGTAGATGAAAAGGGATAAAATTAGTACAACTGTATGAATCCTTAGAAGCCTTATTACCACTGTACTTTTCTTTGCATATATTTACAAACTATAAAAAAAAAATAAAGTAAAATGCAAATGCTAACACTTATTGCTTTTTACTGCTCTGCTGCTTATTGATTAGCTTTACAGGCAAATACAGATACCTGAAAATCTATAAAGGGAAATTCACTCATCTTCAATGTTCCCCCTTTAAAAATGCTATTCACGCAGTTCATGAGAGATTATGAAGTTAGTAAACTAGGCACACTGTATTTGTTTTTTCTCAACACAACTTCGGTCAGCACAACATGGTCAAGTCAGTGCTGTGCTATGCAAAAGGAAAGGATATCTATATATTTTTCTAGCCCTCTTGTGTTTGAAGCAACTAAGCATGTTCTGAGGAAGTTAAGAGATAATAGATTATTAAATAGCAGCTTTATTATAAATATCTTTTAATAAAACTTTATAATAAATATCTTTTAAACACTTGTCCTCAAATTCTGGTTGACATTAATACTCTGTCAGCGCAATTTTTCGACCAAAGATAATCAGCAATGTTAGTGAACTGGCAAATCTCCACTCACCCCCTGTTCCCTTTCATCAGTTAATCATCTTCTTTCCTTATTCCTGCTATCTATGTTCCTCTCCTGAACAAAACAAACAAACAAATAAAAACCTAAACAAATAAATAAAAACTTATACAAAGAAAACAGAATGTATGAAAACTATGGTGATCTTTGTCCCTGAAACTATGTGACTACAAATGTGCAAAATTACACCTGCAAGGATTTCTCCCAGATTGGTTTATCAGGGTGTTTGCTTGCTTTCTAGGTCCACTTCAGTCCCAGTAAACACTTCTTAATTGCATGGTATTCCTAGAGGCTGTTTTGCTCCTCTGAACAACTTGTAGAAATTCTGACTTAAGGTAAGAGTGACTTACATTTAAATTTTACAAAATGTCTCAGTTATCCCAAAACAATAAACGCTGTAACAACCCTAGGTACTTCTAGGCACATTTTTTCCTTGTGTTCTGCTTTGTATAGTTTCTAGAGTTGTGATTAATGGGGTGAAATCAAGCTGGCTGCCAGTCACCAGTGGTGTCCCTCAGGGCTCAGTTTTTGGACTGGTCTTGCTTGGAATTTTTGTTGATGACCTGGATGTGGGGATTGAGAGCACCCTCAGTAAGTTTGCAGATGACACCAAATTGTGTTGGAGTGTTGATCTGCTCGAGGTCAGGAAGGCTCTACAGAGGGACCAGGACAGGTTGGATCAATGGGCCAAGGCCAATTGTATGAGGTACAACAAGGCCAAGTCTGGGTCTTGCAGGCAACATGACAAGCTTGGGGATGAATGGCTGGAAAGATGCCCAGCAGAAAAGGACCTGGGGGTGCTGGTGGACAGCTGGCTTAATATGAGTCAGACGTGTGCCCAGGCAGCTAAGAAGGCCAGCAGGGTCCTGTCTTGTATCAGGAGTAGTGTATTCAGCAAGAAAAGGGAAGTTACCATGCCCTTGTACTCAGCACTTGTGAGGCCTCATCCTGAGTACTGTGTTCAGTTCTGGGCCCCTCATTATAGGAAAGACATTGAGATGCTGGAACGTGTCCAGAGGAGAGCTACCAAGCTCGTGAGGGGTTTAGAGAACAAGTCGTATGAGGAAAGGCTGAGGGAGCTGGGTATGTTTAGCTTGGAGAAGAGAAGACTGAGGGGGGACCTCATTACACTCTACAACTACCTGAAATGAGGTTGTAGAGAGGTGGATGTTGGCCTCTTTTCCTTAGTAACTACTGACAGAAGCAGAGGAGATGGTCTAAAGTTGCATCAGGGAAGGTTTAGATTAGCTATTAGGAAGAAACTCTTTACCAAAAGAGTGGAGAGGCACTGAAACAGCCTTCCCAGGGGGGTGGTTGAGTCACCATCCCTGGAGGTATTTAAGAAATGGGTAGACCTGGTGTTTCAGGACATGCTCTAGTGGTGGGCATGTAGGGGGTTTTGTGTATTTTGTGTTTTGTGGTTTTGTGCTTTTGAAGTAATGTTTGATCAGGGCATTCAGGTATTTATGTGTTTAGGGGGTTTTTAGGTGTTTTTTTGTTATGGGTATGGTTGGACTCAGTGATCTAGGAGGTCCTTTCCAACCATGAAGATTCTGTGATTCTGTGATATTCTGTATTCACAAATTATAAAGTAGAGTGTATACATGAAGCAGTGAGTAGAGGGACACATAAGTATCAGTACTTTTCTCTTTAAAAAATTCTTAAAGGATTGAGAGAAAACAAACCCAGCCTAGTAATAATGTGGTACAGTTTAAGAAAAATAAATCTGAACTGCAATATTTCCTTTCGTTAGTGAAATCAGTTTGATACAGGAAATGTGCAGTACCTGTGTTGCTCTGTTTATATTAGAATTGAAAGCATTGAGATGCACTTTCCCTCACGATCATGTGTTCAGTGCTTATTTTCTCTACTGAATGTTTAATATGTATTACTATAAAATTTAACATGTACATTTTTGGGGTGTTTCTATTTAAAACAGTATTGCAGTATCCAGTATTCAGTATTAAAGTATATATACAGTATACAGTATGCAAGGATGTATATAGATAGATGGCATACACATTCTCAGTAAGTGCTTTTTGCTTATTTTCCTGGTTTTGTTAATATCAAGGTTGTGCAAAATGGTTTTGAATAAAGGAAGAAATAAGTCAAACATTTTGAGGTTTATCTGAATAAAAACAATTCATGTCTCTCTCCCTTTTCTAGATGAGAAAATAAAAACTGAAAAAAAGACTATAATAGTATGTGTTTAAGAGGGAACACCATTTGCAGCATTCATTCCTATCCTATGCAACTTCAACACCTTTCATCTTTCCTCTACTGGACTTAGAATTAAGCTTGCTTGTATCCCTAAAGGACTGTTTATCCATTAACCTTCAGAAAACCCACTATCATACCTTGAATTCTTGAGATTATTCTTTTCTAATGTACAGGATACAAAGTATACAAATGAAGTAAGTGTCTCTTCATAGCCTACACAGCCTTGCCATGGTCTGTGCAAACATTGTAAACCATGCAGTATTTGCTGATGCTTTTGAATATTCAGCTCTAGTAATCATAGTCTAAAGCACACTTCCAAAATGTGTAGTGGGAAAAAGATATCTCCTACAGACTTTGTCCAGAACAGCAAATCTCCCAAGCCAGCCAAGCTGAAAAGCAATATTAATCCAGGAACTCATTATCTTAGTGGCAGTTTTTTGCCCCGTGCAAAGTTTCAGGATTTTGCCATCAGCTAGGCCAATGCCCATTTTGTGAAAGAATTAGTTACAAAAGTGATTTTAATAGTGACTGTATATCCCCGACCTCAATAACAAACCCAAGAAACTGTTTCTTCCAATTTTTTCTCCGTGGACAGAGACAAAGCTCGAGAATTTTAAGACAGCAAAAAAAAAAAACCAAAAAAACAGAAGTGGATTTAGAATGGGAAGCTGTATTTGGAATAGAAACACTTGGAAGTACAACCTTAGAGCTGTCTCTAGCATTTTAGCTATAATATTTACTTTACTTGAAAACAAAAATGCTCTCTTTGTGTTTACAGTGCATACACATATATGTCTGTGTCATACACATATAAATATTTGAGTCAAATAGCATGTGAATTACAGGAATATGAGTAATTTAACATACAGTATCATTTTGGAGTTTAGAGTCGTTTATTTGGGAAGACAAGGTAAAATCAGCACTGTAAATCCAGCAGTCAGTAGATTGCCTTGAAGTACACATCGCTATTTTGATAGCTTGTCATGGATACTAAATAATAAAATGTGGAGCTAAATTAAATCGTTTGGGAAAGAGTAAATGCCTTTAAACTTCCAGACCTATGCAGCTCTGTAAATACTGAGATTTATCTTAAGAAAAAGCACCATAAATGAAACACTGTTCAATTTGCTGAATTTAAAAGCATCTTGGCAAGTGATGAAATATTCTATTCTATTCATATGTGAGACAATGATGTTCAGAGGTTTTATAAACCCTGCTCACCAAAAAGCTTTATAAGTAGTTTGCTTATTCTTTTGTTGTTGTTGTTGTTGTTCTGCTAAAAGTTTGAAGAACACTCCAGAATCCTAACACCACCTATTTCAAGGATAAAGACTTTCTTACTGTAGGTGTTTCCTAGACTGCAAATGATATAAGTAACAGGAGATTTGAGTCAAGGAAATCACTATGGCTCAGTTTACTACGGTATCTTGCCAAAGAATAATAGGATTTTTTTCAATTCACTAAGTGTTATTTACTGTAGGAGGAACTACAGCTGAAAAGACTTTAAGACAGTGATCATCTTAATCTTTCTTTAGCTAAAAGAGAATACTAATCTTATATGAATGTGTGTCAGATATATGCATTAAGAAGTCGCTTTGTATAGAGGTTAAAGCAATTGCAAAATATCAGGGGCAGGAATTGGTCAGAAAATTTTGCAAGAAATCCTCTGTGCTGGTAAATCCAGTGGTGGGAGGATGACAGCTCAGGGATTAGGGTTTTTTTTTTATGTAATGGAAAGAAGTTTTCTCTTCTAGGAAACTGCCCTAACCACAAATACAAATATTCACTCTGAAAATACAAAGTTAGTTCTGTTACATGACTAGTTTCATGATGGAGGCAGTATCTCCTAAACCCCTCTGGCTGCTGAAATGAAGAGATTAGAGAAATGCCTCAGCTTTTATTTTAAAAATTAGTATCTGTTGATCTCTCCTACTTGCAAGAGAAGCCACAGCTATATTAAAGTTCAAAAATGAGAATGGAAGTTTAGCTTTTACTATTTAAAATCTCAATTTAAAAATCAGTCTGGCTTCAAGAGGTCCACGGTCAGTTTGGCAGTGTTAGGAACTGGTAACACTGTACACTTTCACACATGATAAATTCACAGGCAGTCAGGAAGACGGTTCATCATATTAAAATATAGATCAGATTGGGACACTGAAATGTGGACATTTTCTCTGGGACAAGGCAATATTGCTCTGTATCAAATGCTGGTTACTTCTCTCCCACACACACCATCCAGAAAATGACTTCTGAGTCCCATCTAATAGTCTCTTTCAAAACAGTGTGAGAGTGTCAGATTTCAAACACCAGGCAAGGGAAGAAATGGGCCATTAAATATCATGGCATTAATCTGAAGCTGGTTCAGTGGAAACAGGTTTTTATTATTCCAAGAAATCCTAGAAGGAACTACCTTAGGACATGTCCATGTAAACATGCAAGCTCAAATGGATCAAAAACCAGCTTCTTAGTACACTTAAGAGTGGAGCATAAATATAGTTTATACAGGTTTTAGCACTGATCTCTCTCTGCTACAGCAGTTAAAAATAGTATGATAAACGATCAATGTTCATTCTGTTTACTAAAAGGAACAGTTGATTGGAGGAGAAGCAATAGTATTCTGTATCATGGCCTTACTGTTGTGGCCTGTTTCTGAAGAGAGAATGTAAATGTGGTTGTTGAACCATGTACAGAGAAGTTAGGATTATCAGTGAAATCTAAAGGTGTGTTAATGCACTTGAGCAGAAATCTAGGTCTTGTCCTATAAAAAGATTCATGAATAATGTCTATAATGGAATAGAGGATATATTTCTTCATATTAAATGAATACAAAAATTGAAGGGATTAGATTAAATAAAGGTATTCTTTGTAAGTAAGACCAATGGCCCAGAAAAACAAACATCAAAAAGAAAACACAGAAAAGTGAGGACAAATGTAAAACATGAAAGAAGGAAAAAACTAAGTATTGTTTAAGTACAGAATTTGAAAAAAACTAGTCTGATCATAAAAGAGGAGCAAATAAATGTGCCAATCTGACAAAAAATGATAGGTCAGGAATTAATGCTGCAAGACACATTTTTAAAAAAAAAACAAACCAAATATGATTTGCATGTCTCCTCCTGAATGACATGAGGATAATGGACCTCACATAGTTTATATGTCTCTGATTCCTGAAGTCATACTTTTTTTCAAGATGATGTGCACCTACTATCAAGTTGATAAGGGAGGAAAGTCATGAAAGAGGCAAAAATCCGTTCAGATGGAATTAAAACCAAAACCAAAACCAAACCAAACAAAACCAAACTAAAACAAAACAAAACCAAAAAAAAAACACAAGGAAAATTCTTAATATGTTAAAGAAAAAACTACAATATTCTTCACAAAATATGCTGAGAATATTTAAGAATTTTTGTCTCTCACAAACTCAGTTTTCCAACAAATTTGCAAACTTCCAAATATTTTTTTTAACCAAAAGGTGTCTTTATTTTTTTTATTTAAAAAATAGTTTTAATAATGAATGATATGGTAAGCTTTGTTAATGATTGATACACACAATCAAATAAATAATGAAAAAAAAAGCCTACAAATAAGAACTAAACACAATTTTGCTCCATGTTTTCTGTACCCTAAAGTGAAACAGTGGCAAGAGGATTCATTTTGATTCTGGTATTCTTCTCTGTATCAGTGATTTGAAGTGAAATGGTATAGTACTCTGAGACATTTCAAAGTACAGAATATTTATAATCAAGCTAATAAAAAATAACTTATCACACTGATTCTGTAAGGTAGTTTTTAAATGTTCAAATATTTTTAAATGTGAATCATATGTATTACATAATTAAAATCATCCAGTCCTATTCAGTAAACAACTGAAGAAAATTTGTTTCAAGTGTCTTTCCACTCTCTTTCCCTAATAAGTATGCTAAATGGGCTCTGGCTCATATTTTTTTTCAGTGCTGATTTTAATTAAGGTTATTTAATGATAGGAAGCTAGAAAGAGTTTTAAACTTAGTAGTAACACATTCTATTTTTTATGCTATAAGAAATTCTACTAGTCTGAATGTCATTTTTTTATATACTCTCCAAAATGGTTCAAGGAATAATTTGTAACTTGTAGAGACATTGCGGAAGGGAAAAATGCATAGTAAATAAATTGCTTAGGAAAAGGTTTGTGAATTCTAGATGGTTGTTCATTCATGTGAATGTCGATTTCCCATTCAGAACTCTGATTTTGTTTGAACCACGTTGTTCAAGACGTTCATATGTATAAAGTGGCAATTAGAAGAGAGAAGCGAGGAAAGAATGGTGTACCATCATTCACATATGGCAAACTGCTCTGAGAAGTAGACATTGCCAAATGTTGCTGTAGATGGTTGTTGGTGAGAGAAGTTTATCACCTCTGTGTATGATGTTCACCTTCATGCAATTATAAAAGTATAGAGATTAAGGCATGCGCTTGTAGAGTGAGGGACATTACTGTACAACCATATTCAGGAATTATACATCTAGTCTGTATTAATTTTTCATGCTTGTAATAAAATAAAGAAAAAATTTCTTCCTGGAAGTGGAACGCCTTCCTGAAATGTATGTGTGTAAAAACCCTTTTGGCCAAAGAGGGCCCATGGTTAGAGCTCTTCCCCTGGAGGAAACTGGAAGAAAAGGATTTATACAAATGTATATTTGTATGTCCAAACAAGAACAGCCTCAAGGAAAAAATACTACAATAAACTATGCCCAGTGGTTTGAGATCTTCCTACACTTAAAACAAGTATACATCTATACCTTACTCTTCAAATCAGTCTAAGAAGACATGAGTTACATTCTTCAAATACCAACATAATATTGAGGAAAAAGCCACACCAAAAGGTGGGGTATCCTTTTCCTAAATGTTAAGTATATTCCATATAAGATTTATTATTAAGATTTATAAATGAGCTAGCCAGAGAATATGCACTTCATGAGTAACACTGGATTTTGAGTAAATATGTGTCAGGCTGGGTGACATTAAGAGCTAGGCAATAGAACAGAAATGCTAGGACTCCCTTACACATTTCTGACTCCTGCTTACTCAGATAAATGCAACTTTTGTGAGTGCTCTGGCAGTCAAGACCAGTGTCCTCCTAATACTGCAGTGAAACTCTCTGAGTCTAACCAGTGAATCTAACCCAGAAGTTAAGAATGTACAAGCATCTTATAACTGAACATGGAAAAGAAATTGTCCTTCTCTAACCCAGTTTAATTATTTAGTTGTACTTCTTCAGTTGAGATTAAAAGGTAAGGGAAGGGAGTTAAATGGCAAATTCTACCATTCTCTCATTCCTTCTATAACTACCTTATCAGCTCAAGGTGGTTGAGATGCTTTGGCTGACACTCACAGAATGATATTTCAGTGCCAGGGTAATTCTTCTTCTCAGTTAGCAATAATCTCTGACTTTGGAATTCAAAGAAAATTGTCAGGTTTTGAGGGGAGCTATAATGGACACTGTGATTTTAGCATATTTTCATTTCACTGATATGGATTAGTTTATGTCCAGTACATATGAGTGGCTTACATATGTAAGTGGCTTATTTAATACATGTAGTCTTTATTTTTTTTCTGTGTTTAAGCACATACCCACAAACACATTTGATAGCAAACGCAGTTACTACTATCTTCACATGTGCATTGCCAACTTGGATATACATATGGATTTATTTTTTACTTGTACTTGTACATACCGTAGTACACATGTGGTCTGTTTAATATTTACAGTTGAAAATGTGTTTGTCCTATCATTTACAGGTTTCATTTTAATGCAATTTTTTATTCAACAGCATATTTGAAATTCAAGGCACTCATCTAGAAATTATTCTTAGGATTTTAATTATTGTATATTGGTGTAATTAAGTAATTGATTCATTGAATGTTCAGATAAGCAAAGTGCCTTAACAAAAAAGGACCCCATTTAAAGGCAACAAAAAGTTTGAAACAGTGAATTTCAGAGAACATAGCTGTATTGTCAATATGCTATGAAATAGGTTTGTTTATATGATTGAAATTTAGGTCTTGATAAAGAATTTTTCAAATCTATTTCCTCTTAATGAAATATTTATTTAAAACTGGTTGTGTTTGTCTCTCTATTTATGAATATAGAGAAAAGAATGAACAGAAACCAGAAAAGCATATATACACCAAAATCATATAAGGAAAACCAGTTCTCTTCTTCAGGAACCCAGAGAGTCACTATGGTGCTTCCTGATAGAGTAAAGCAGCAGGAGACAGCTAATGAGGCAAGTCATCTATTATCATTGCAGTGCTTAGCCTGATTTAGTTATCTGAATAAAAATGACAGATTTTGGAGGAAGGCTCCTGGGAACTTCACTGAAAATGTTATGTTGATGTTACCATGAATTGATCAATCTACTGGAGTGCCTCTTCGTCTCCATGCCAACAGCGAATAGAAACAAAAAAACAGAGGTTAAGGGGCATGCTTTCAGAAAACTGATACTGAGGAAGATATTTTCTTTACAAACAAGTTTTGTTAAATGGTGAAATAAGCTTCAAGTCTAGGACGACTCATTACTTTTCAAAATACAGGAGGTTTTAAAATGTAATTTCAGCTTGTCAGAAACAATTTTCCCCCTTCCTTTTAGGATTATGTAGAAGTTTAGCTTTAGCAGCTACAGTCACTGGTTGCTTATTAACTTTATTCTGACATAAAGAGGAAGAGACAGACTTTAACTAGTTCAATACTACAAGATATTCCTCAGTAATTAAAAAAAAAGAAAAAAAATGTGTTTATATATTTATAGAATAGTCATAATACTAGATTGGCAAACTTAATCTTCAAAACATTAAACATTTTCAGGACATATGCAATGTAGAAGACAAATAGTAGATATTGTCTGAAAATGTAGAAATAAATGGTGACTAATTTTGACCAGGAGTTGAAGGTCCTCTTGAATGAGAAGTCTAGACTGGGCTTTCCTGCAAAATGAGTAAATAAAACAAAATAAAACCCAGTCCTTGAGAAGAAAATTGAGCTGTTCAAACTCACAGCAGTTCAATGTTGAAGCTTTCAGTATTCCTTGATACAATTCTTGAAAACATCCTTAAAAAACAATAAAAATAACGCTGCTTTTTTTTCTTTTTTTTTCTGTGATGAATGCTCACATTGAGTCACAAAGGTTGGATACATCTTCAGAGCAAGTAAACGCCTTCTCAAACTGGTGAAAAGTTCTGTGTTCAACACCTGAAAATTCCCTTTCAGACTAAATTTTATTGGCTTTTGGTGCTCAGCTAGGACTTAGCAGCCGTTTTAGCAATAGTTTTTAAGGGTTTTGCTTTTTCCCAGGACCTGTACCCACTCACTCATCTCTGAAGCCATGAGTGTTTCAGGCTATAAGAAAATGACAAAATGAAAGTCACGGTGTCCTGAAAAGGACAGCTATATCTATTCTACCATGTTCCTGTAACTTCATCTGGAAATTTGTATTTTTACTGAAAACTGATTGAAACCTTTAATTTATATTCCAAAGGAAAATAATTTTACAAATTCTCCAGCCATTTAACAAGTGAATATGGTGCTGAAATTGGAACCTGAAAATTCCAGTACCCCAGGTAATGAGAAATCACAAACCAGGAAGACTATACCGTATTTTTCCTTTTTATATTTTAAATCAAAGTTTCTAACAATAACAATAACGATAATAAAATTTAAGCAACTGCAGCCAAAAGACACGGACAGTGTGATGTGGATATGTGTTATGGATTGGAAGAATCTTTTATTTTTTTCCATGAAACAAAGAGTTTAACTTGCTTGAATTATTTTGTACTCAAGAGAACAGGATGCTGAGTTGGTATTTTTAAAGTAAAAATTACAATAAGGAAATAGCTACCATTAAGTACTCTACCTGATTAAACCCATCTACATGACTACATTTTGACTAGCTGGCTGGATCAAATGACATGATTAATATATGTCCCATCCTGTGATGTGAAAACAGGTTTCCAGCGGTAAAATAACCTGCCTGAAGGTAGAAGAGCAAAAAATAAATTTGAATGTCTGAGTGCTGATCCAGTACTATTTCTGAATGGATCATGCTTTTGTACAGAGTAAAACACTATTTTGAAATAGAAAAACCTTTATAAAAGGTTACTGAAGATAAATATTCAGGTATTATTTTGTCTACTTATCAAATAAAATAACACTTGTGTTTATAAAAAAGTGTTATTTTTGAAGAGCAAAAGAATATTTGACTACTTTTTAAGCACTACTTGGGATATTGCTGGCATTAGTAATGCAGTCTACAGACACAGATAACAGTCTTGAGTGAGCTGATTAGAACTATTGTTTTAATAGTCTATGCTGTTGTAAACATCACAGACGGTATGGGGATGTATCAAACAGACAGTTAATTACCAGAAGGAAGATGAGTAATCATATATTACTATTTTTGTTCATTACTATTACCATTTTTTCCATTACCATTAGTTGCCGTTACACTGATCAGAGTGAATGTGATAAGCCAGCTTTACTTCCTGTTTTGGTAAGACATTTCACTATATTTGCAACTCTACAAACTCAGGGAAGAGTGGCTGGGAAACCGTTAGGCAAGGACCTGGGAGTGCTGGTTGAGAAGCGGCTGAACATGAGCTGTCAGTGTGCACAGGTGGCCAAGAAGGCCAACAGCATCCTGGCTTGTATTAGAAATAGTGTGGCCAGCAGGAGCAGGGAGATGATTGTCCCCCTGTACTCAGCACTGGTGAGGCCATACCTTGAGAAATGTGTTCAGTTTTGGGCACCTCAATAAAAGAAAGACGTTGAGGTGCTGGAGCAGGTCCAGAGAAGAATAGTGAAGTTTGTGAAGGGCCTGGAGAACAATACCTATGAGGAGTGTCTGAGGGAACTGGGGCTCTTTACTCTGAAGAAAAGGAGGCTGAGGGGAGACCTTATTGCTCTCTACAACTACCTGAAAGGACATTGTAGAGAGGTAGGTGCTGGTCTCTTCTCAGAAGTAACTAGTGACAGAGAAAGAGGGAATGGTCTCAAGCTGTACTAGGGGAGGTTTAAACTGGATGTTAGGAAAAGTTTTTTCACTGAAAGGGTTGTCAATCATTAGAACAGGCTGCCCAGGTAGGTGGATGAGTCACCATCCCCGGATGTGTTTAAAAACTGTATAGATACCATGCTTGGGGATATGACTTAGTGTATGTGGTAGAGTAGGGTTAATTGTTGGACTTGATGATCTTAAAGGTCTTTTTCTATAATTTTATGCCAATGATAATGCCAGTCTATCAAATCTATATATACTCTGATGGAACTGCACCTATACTTATAACTAAAGAATTATAGAAATATCATTAAATTTGGTAATGATGTAAGTTTTACATTAAGTGGGCCACCTTCATAAAAATTAACATGAGAAACATGTGTGCATAAAGAAAGCAAAGCTGATGTAAAGATATTATGATGAAATGCAAAACTCAAGATTCCACACGTTAAAGCTACTCATGACCTGGCTTTTATACTCTTTAATATCTTCTTTTCATTAGTTTTCTTGATATACTATTTTTTTCCTTCTGAGATCTCAGATAAGCAAATGGAGTGACCTAAAGTCCATTAAAAACCATGTCTAATCCCATTTACAGTAATATTACGAAGGAAAATGGTGTCTTCAGTGGAACTTGAACCCAAAATGTAGTCCTTAAAGTCAGTTGATTTTTTTGTTCCCATGTAAAAATTGAAGGATAACATTTATAACTTTCATTTAAATTAAGAATCATATACACATGCACTAAGCTTCCTGTTGCATTCAACAATGAAAGACAGAACAGTTCAACTACTGTCAAAGGATATAGATTCTACTGTGAAATGATCCCAGAGAAAAGCTAAATCAAAAATTAATTCTATCAGTGCCAACACATTATTTTATAAATCCTGAATGTACATAATCACATACTTCTTATCTCCTTGTCAGGGAAAAAAAGTTAACTATATCCCTTCCCCATGTAAAGATATTTCTTGCTAAATTGATTGTTACTGCATTCCACTTATCTCTGTTGCTGAGTCAGCAGTGTATTGACTATTCCAGCACCTGCAATGCAGCAAGAGTTTGGTTCATGTTCCTTAGTACACAGTAGTCAAATTCATCTGAGAAAGCCTTGTTTTCATATTAGGCAGTTCTGTCCATTAAAAACAGCCTGAAATCAATCTGTTTCTTCCCTTTAATGAATGTCCATGTAATATGGATTAGATGTAAATATTTATATAGAAAAGCACACTGGATCAATCACAGCTGAAAAGTGAAAGACATGTCTTCTTTAAATCTCTTAGAACAGGAAATTGCAGACAGTGTCCTCTGTACATTACATACTCTCCTTGAAACTCAGGAGGAACTCAGAGACTCCAGAAACACTCTGCAATGGTCTGACAGAAGCAAACCATGAGCAGTTTTCTTTCCTGTTTTTCTCTGTTTTTATGTAGTTGAGATGTATTTATGATGGTGGAACAAAAGGCAGACATTAAAATTGTGCTTATTGTTAGTTAATACAAACCTGGGGAGAGGATCAGATTCCAGAATTAAGAAGCTTTACAGCGTCTTTTGCAAAACAGTATGTACTAAAATTTTATCAGGTCATTGCCCTTCTTTTTCGTGGTAAAAAAAGAAAAAAGTTTACTTGCTTAAAGCTTTGCTAATATTTCCATTCTTATCTCCAAATAATATATATAAAAACTCTACTGCAATTTGATTTTTCAATATTACAGGAATTGGGTCTTTTTCCTGATTTTCTTCATGTTCTTACACTGCATGTACAGAATTCATTCCTCCCATGATAACTAAGAAGTATAAAGGAAGTCCTAGAAACAGAACGCTACAGCAGGCCCTGGAATGGTCAAGCAGAATCAGTTTAGAAAAATCTTTTGGTTCATAATGCAACCCTCAAAAAGGAAGGGTCCCATTTATAAGAAGAGCAAATTTACTTCATGATACATCAAGTCAAAGTTGACTGTGTTTCCAAATGCACAGAGTATTATTTATATAAGGTCATCTCTGTATCATTTTCTTTGAGTTCATCCTGTTGATGTCACTTCTGTGTGTATACAGAACTTCAGTTAAATGTATGGATGGGTGATCTAATGAGTGAGTAGCGGAGAAAATTAGGAGATTAATTTGCCTATTTTATTTCATTTTATGTTTTTTTTTTCTATAATTTCTACTAAATCTTCAAGAATACTGAAATAATCTGTGAATGTAATGCAGCTTGAAGTAATAGCTTTAACAAAAGGAAAATGGAAAAAAAATGAGATCATTTTAGTCTGCATGCTTTCTATGCAACCAATGTTTCTCCCTTTTGAATCACAACTGTCAACATTTATTTTGAAAGGATTCTAAGCCCTCAAATTTTCATTTTTGATTTAATAAAAAAAATGATATAACAACCAAAAGAATGTGTATTAGTTTTCTCTAAGGTTTTATATATATAGTTAGGTAAATGCAGCTTATGTTTTTTTCAGTGTTTTTTTCTTGTTCCATTAACAAACTGAAAAATCCAACAGTTTGCAATTTTGGCTTAATTTTCACCTGTCATCACTGGAACTTGTTTTTTTTTTAATTTGTCTATATTAATACAGTGATAAAGATTCAGTAGTGTAAAAATATTCACTTATTGCAATTTGTGTGACCTCATAGTTTACAACTTATATTGGCATTTTTGCACATTATATAGTTGAGGGTAGTGTTTGTCCTGAAGATCTTTATTACCATAATGTGAGAGAAGGCAGTAACACAGTTTGTCTCAGAATGCAGTCAGCAGAAGCACAAACAGCAATTACAAGAATAAATCTTTTTGTTAGTAAACTAAAAAAGACTGAAATCATGAGAACTTAAAACATTTAAAAGTCATTTTGCACACTGTCTTTTCTACAAATCTTCACTTCTTCCTTCTAGCCAAAGGCAAAGAAGGAAGAGGGAATGAGTAAACAGCCTGAATCTGTTTTGTAAGGGATCATGTCAGTTGTTATTAACTGTTATATTATGTTTCATTGGTCTAGTTGAAGGAAAAGAGAAGGTCAAAATATTTGGTTTTCATATTTGGCTTTCTTATCTTTTAAAGAAGATTCAGTTAAAATAGTTCAGCTGACTTCAGTAATTTTAAATGAATTTAATTAGAATCACTTAACATTTCATGCACTATTTTTAGAAGGGAACATATTTTTGAGAAGAACATACAGGTGTACTACCTTTGGAGAGGAAAGTGCCTATATGATGGCATAAAAAATGTCCTGTCTGTAAAAACTAATGTGAAGAACATGAGCTCATTCTAGCTTCTCCCTGTAGGAATAAGATAGTAATGAATTAAATCAATAAACATTAGGAAGATATCTAATTCATAGGTACTATTTTCTAAAAGAATCTTGCTTCTTTTTTTTTTTTTTCTTAACAGATGGAGTACAAGTTATCCAAGGTAAAGGGTAGGTAATGTCAGAGCCAATAAAAGAACCTGACATGCCTGACAACCAGCTTGATGCTCTTTCCACCAGGCAATGTATTGTATTATTGTATTAACTGTACTGTTCATTCCCTGTAATTTTCCAGTTGCAGTCCCAGACTTCAGTACTTTTTCCCATGCTAAAGACCAGACTGAGATTTATATACATTACCATACACAATAATTATGAGAAATATTTTCAGTATTTTCAGTTCAGTTTATTCAAGCCTACACTAGCATGTTTCTAACATAGATTAACTTTTTGCCCCACAGAATTGTTGTACCCAGCAATACTATCACATTAAGTAAATGCTTGTCTTCAGTCATTCATTCATTGGTGTATAATATTATAGGCTCTGGCAACAAACATGATTTCTTACAACAGAAATGGCACAAAAGTGGAATCTCAGCACTACATAGATTTGAAGAAACCTGTCCTTGTCCCCTGTCCACGGGGAAGATACATGAAAGCAGATTGGTGTTGTAGAGTACTCAATAAAATATTAGTTTTCACAGTATGACATGATAGACAAGCAAAAGATCCTGCTAAAAGTGAGGGCTCTGAAATTCCATGTTCTGAAATAACTTGGATTTACTAACATACAGGTAAGGCTGACCCTTTCATGCCACCTTGCTTTGAGGAAGAAGAGATCAGTGCCCTCATATTATTATCCATGTGTGGGAAGGCTCTTGTTTGAAAATGCTGCTTGGTGGAGTTGTTGACTGCATGAATGTAATATTTCAAGTAATTTTTTAAGAAATCAGAATTGTTTGGTGGACATTTTTCTTAATTTCTCTAAAACCAAAAATAACTCATAGCAGTATTTTTGACACATTCTTGACAAATAAAATATGAAATATTACATCAAGAAAGCCATGCTTACTTTTAAGATCCTACACAGAAATCTCTGAGTCATCACCTTCCAAGTGCCCCCAATAGTTCAACTGTTAAAAGAAACTTCTCAGGTAATTGCTTTCAGAAAAGCAGCAATTGCTTGTAGTTCCCACACAGTAATATTTCAGATTACTATTGTGATAGATGAATAAAGTGGGACAAACCATTACTAACTAACGCATGAGTCATACTTAGCACACAGCATATCAGGGACTGAGAATTGAGTTAATCTTAGAAGCTATTCAGCACTGGAAAATCTCTGCCACAATTACACATGTTGTAGAACTCCCCCTGGGATTCCAAATTTCTTTCTATAATTTTAAAAATTAATCTTTAATATGTCATTAATTAATCTCCAAGGCCTGAGAATGCAGGAAAGAAAAAAGTTCTAATTTTTCTGAGTCAATCTGCATTTATTGAGAAATACCTGTCATAACTATGTGCTAGACACCTTCATCCTGTACAAATACCTTTTGGAATGCAGAAGGGGTTATAAGAGGCAATAAATTCCTTATAAACATGGCAGTTTTTCTTGGGATTATCCACCTGCACAATTATTGTATGGATGGCCCTTCAAATATTTGGGAGCTGAATAGGTATTCCAATGAGTTAATCCAACAGCAAAGAGGCACAACTCACTAGTAATAAAAAAACCAACCCAACCCAACCAACCAACCAACCCCACCCTCCCCCCAAAAAAATAAACCAAACCAAACAACAACAACAACAACAACAACAAAACACAAAAAATCCCAAACAGCAGAGACATTAGAAAGAACTATTTGAGTTGCAAGAAGTTTCTGATATGCCAGTAATGAGACAAAGCAACACAACTACAGCTACAGGTTCCCAGGTAGATAAAGATAAAAAAGTACAAAATACCATAACCGGTATTTTGTGAGACCACCTATTTGACAGGGTAGGACCTGTTCAACAAAGAATGATTTGGGAGGAATTTGCAGTTTTTATTCTGCAGGAAATTTTAAAATATTCAGACCTATTTTCTTCCAACCTGGACAAAAAGACAGATGTTTTTTACTGAAGACATCCAAAAATGATGATTTAGGAACATGGAAGTAATTTGCAGGATAAAAGATAAAACAATTTCACTGCAATATTGTGAAAAAAAAGTCTAAAATATTTGTTTTTTTATAGTAGAACTATTATGAAAATGAACCATCAAAACCATAGTAAGTATTGTTATGTTAGGTATTTTATTATATTAGGTATTTTATAATTCATCAATTAACATTTTGCTAACATATACCAACAAAACCAATATAGATAATGACATTGAAATATTTCATTTATACTGTTTCCACTTCAGCCAACTAAACCTATTCCATGGTTTTGTGCTTCTTGAATTAGGGATGATTCATGGCAGGTTAGTTTTATCTATTAGAGGAACTTTATCTGTGTTTAAGATACTTTGCAGAGGATGCAAAGCTTGTTCATAATGCAAGATGGATCAGTTTGTTAAAGAGAAAGTTTATTAACTGACGAAGATGAGATTGGGATGGAGAATTGGTTAAGGAAAGGGAACAAAAGGACTGAGTCTATGGTTAAAGAAATTGAATATCATCCTATAAAATTATTCTTATCTTTGATAAAGACTTCCTGAATGAATTTAAGTGACCTCTTACAAGTAGTCATTAACTGTACATGCATGATATTCTGGGCTTCACCTGAGGTCATGGGGTCTAGTCTGCAGAACTGTATAACTTTCATGGATCTGACAGAAAAGTGCTTTGAACCTTTAAAATACTCTACGACATATGCTGGAAAATCAGATTCTATGCCCTCAAGTTGGACTGTAAAAATCCATAAGTGCACTTGACTTCTTTGTGTCTCTCTAGTACCTATAAAATAGCAAATTTTACCATCTCTTCATATCATTAGAGCGTTCTGAAGATTAAATAATTTTTGAGAAGCACTCTGGTATTACTATTTGGGCATCATAGACAAGCCCATGAGAAAATTAATCATCCTGGCTTCAGAATAAGTATGCACTACATAAATCCTAAGGCTACATATTTGACAATGAGAATAAAATTTACTGAACAGCTAGTTTCCTAATTTCTCCGTTCTTGTTCTTTCTTCAATCATTCTGTGTTTTGGGTTTTTTTTTACACAAGCCCTAAAGGTTTACCTCTTACACTTGTCAGACACTCTTGCTGATAACTACCTTCCTCTAGCTCTCCAAAATTAATCCCTCTATTCCCTCCCTGATATGCTGTCACATTCTCCTCTTTCCTCACTGGCTGTCTAAAGCACCCTTACAGAAGTAAACAGTAAAAAACTTCAGAATATTTATTCATTGAAATCTTATTCCACATTTTACATTTAATTTCTTTTGCATAGGCTACCATTTTTTAAATTGTCTGAGGAGCAAGAGAAATCGTAATTTTTCAAGTGTATGTCACCAATGAATTCTGATTCTTATCACAGTCTTTTGATGGTGCTATAAAATAAAAACAAAATACTAACACTGACGTGGCTTGTTCATATTTTAGTATTGGAATCTTACACCACATGCAGCTTAGTTTAACTGTGACCTCATTGATTTCCTGGCATATGAGAATTAAGAGGAAAAAGACCTGAGAACTAAGAATACTGTTCTGTATTTTCTTATTTTCCAGTAAGTTTAAAAAATTCAAGTTTTAGCAGATGTCTAGAAGATCATTTTGTGTATATTCGTTTAATGTACATAATTCATTCACAAATTTATCACACAAATAAATATTTCAGGAACCATCTGCCTGTGTTGTTCCTCTTTATAAATTCTGTACAAGTACTTTCCTTGCCATTTTTATTGAGAAACAGTCCTGCAGCCCAAAATACATCCTGAAATATCGATCTGACACACTAACTTTGGTTAATGACTTCTTTTAGATAGAAAGTGTAGGCTGTTTCATACTAAAATGGATTTTTAAGCATGTAGGGTCAGAAATAACAGTGTATGTAGTTCTCTGAGTTTAACAGAGTTAGCAAAGTACATGAACTGAGAATCAGGTCTATAAAAAGGTTTAGAATAGCTTTGATGAGTGCCTTTTATATTTCCCAAGGAAATAATTATTTTATAACAGAGCTACAACTGTCTAACTTTACTCAACAATTCAATGCTTCAGAAAACTTCAAAAATAAAATTCATCATAATTGGAAGATAAAACAAGGAGGAAGGACCACCAATACTGAGATAGTTTCTGCATGCTTAACCTTTGATAACTAAATTTGCCCTGATTTTAAAAGTAAAACAACCTCTTTAATGGAAATATACTTTGTTAGATTATCTGACTTGTAAAAGTTTTTACTACAAAACACAAAACAAATGAGGAGGGAGGGAGGGAAGGAATTGCTTTTAAACTGTGCTGCAACTATAAAGATATATATATGTATTAGGGAATTGGATTTCACCATGATGGGAGTGTTTAAAAGATTAACAAATCATAACACTTTCAAATTTAAAGACAACTCTTTACTGCATTGATACTTGTTAACAATGCGCATTGTGTTGTCAATGGCTACTTCTTAATCGCTAGCAATCATTATCACTAAATATTCAAAACAATGAGTTCTCAACAAGCTTAGCCTAAACCAGCTGTGAGTGTCCAGTACCCAGGAACTGATGTGGTTTTAGTTGACACTGAGGGCTGTGATCCATCACTGAGGTCAAGGTTACTTGAACCTGTTCCTGAGGGACGACAGATGCAGGGTGGGTTTTTGTCTTTCTTCCCCGTCTTTCTTCTCCCATTCCTGGCATTTCCTGCTCCTCTGCTCCCTTCACGAGAAGAAAAGAGGTGATCTCATGTGCTCTTGACACCTTACTTTTAGGGTCAGAATTCAGTCTAACTTAGCTTAGTCAGTAGAATTCTGGTTTTAACATAGACCTTTCCTGCCTATTTTACAGCCTTAATTCTTCTCTGGCAGAATTTACTTCTTGCATGTGTTTACCTCCTCCCTGATTGTGCAGCCCTACTAGAGACCTCTGTTTGCCCCTTGGGTCTGTGCCTATTATTTTAATATTTAAGCTTAGCCTTTTGACAAAATGTTTTTAGTTGTGTTACCTTGTTACAAAATTTTTGGACATTTTGCCTGTCATACTGTTTTAAGATTGCCTTTGTTTGGGTTCAAAGTAAGCAAATATCAATTGTGTCTTCCTTAGTGTGCATAGACCTTTACAGGTCCAATTGATCTCTGCTTTTTCTACACATAAGGAGTGGTGAATCTGTCTTTCATTAAACCAACAAGGCATTTTTCATGCTTTGTCCACTAACTTTACTCTCCCTTCATATATTCATGGCCAAAATGTGGTATATTCAGGCAACCACCATCACATGAGCACTCTAAAATATTTCTTGGCCTTACTCATAGCTGTATTCCCACCCATTTGGATTCTAAACCTAACGTTCCCACTGAAAACATGCACATCAGGGCTGGCAGGAAATTCCTGAGCCAACGCTCATTCCCTTTACTATGGTAAATAACCTGTGTCCATAAATCTACAGTACTTGATCTTAAACATAATTAGATTTTTGGATGTCCTGTAGGAAGATTGTTCTAAAACATCAGTCCCCTGAAAGTCTCTAATATTCAGACTAAATATAACCACCAATCATCTACATACCTACATTCTTGTGGAGTAATAACTTTGCACAGCTTTTCTAGCTTTGTGTTCTTTACCTTAAATTCCTTGTTCTTCTAGTCCCCTGTAGTATAAGTTCCCTCTTTTCTGACCACACCCATTTTATATATTGGGTGGGAAATATATCTTGCAGTGGTTCACAGGAGAGCCATGCAATTTTCCAGTTGTACAGGACCTGATGTCAACAGCTGTGATCATGAATCACTGGATGTAGCAAATCTGTTGTTTCTGAGTTAATTTCTGAAGAGTGGCACTAGCTTTCTCTGGTCCTTCTGAGAAATGTCTCACCTAGAATAACTTATAGGTAGAGCTGTGACAGAAAATTGTGATTAGAATAGTCTTCTGATGGAAATGCCTTTTTCTCAAAATCTTTTTTTTTCCAGAGAAAAAATATATTTTTACGGTGATGGCTACAAAAATCTGCAACTGTTCATTTCTCAATCTGACTTGCACAGTAATCATGAAGCACTCTGATTGTCTAAGGATGCCAAGAGCATTGTTCTGCCAATGCCTCTATTGTGTTTGTTCAGGTACAATTTTCTTTTCCAGTAGACGACTACTTAAATCTCTCTTAATCCTGACATGTCTAGAAAGACTCCTTAACAGTAAGTGACATTCTCCTGACTATACACTTTCATTGAAGTTAAACCCACATACCTTTTAAGCCAAGAGGGCTTTAATATAATTGGTACTTCCCCCCCACACACACACTCCCCCAACCCCCATGCAGTGAAAATGTTAAAAATCAAATCACTATCAGTGATTTCAATGGTGGTGGTTATGTGAGTTTAGCTAAAATGTGACTTTATGTCCAAAAATAAGATTGCAGCTTCAAAATCTGACAAATGATTGAGCCTACCATCTGAGTCAGAAATTTTAGGAAAAAAAAGAAATTGGGGATAGTTCTTCCTGATTCCACATGTACTAAAAATACTTTTAGGGAAGAATCTGTCATTATGTTTTAGTCACTCCATTTTGATTCCTGACATACAGGATTTCTGCCAATGGGGGAAAAAAAAAAAGTAGAAGTTATTAAAAGTAGAATAAAAACTTAGTTTAGATATAGTGATTTTTAAGGAAACAAATAAATATATTTTTTAATTGATTTTACCAGTCACAATAGCAGATTTGAGGGTTGGTGGGCTTTTTATATCTAATTTAAACTGGTGAATAATTCCCTTGGTGTTTCTTGCTATCCAAAAGGAGCCTAAAAATATTAGAAAATCTGAACCTAAAGCTTATTCAATGTAGGACTGAAATGGAGTTCCATTCCAATAACTAGAATATGTTGCATTTCAATCTTTATTGAAATCTTTATAAATCTTGAATTTGAATTTCAATCTTTAAGCATTTTCCTGTAAATAAGATTAATTTGCAAACAAAATAATCTGAATAATACAATAAAAAAAATTACCTTTCAAAAGATGTTAAATGGATACTTTACTAACTGTAAAAACTCATGATTTCTTTATGCTTTCTTTATGATTTCTTTATGATTTCTTTATTTCTTTATAAATTATATTTATCAGAAATGACCTTTTCCAGGTTACAGTCTCAGTTTCAACAAATCATACTTTCCCAATATGAGAGTTTATATACTGCTGGAAATCCCTTGGTCTTCTTTATGCTATTCGGATTATGTGTTATTCGGATTATGACTACCACTCCCTAATTCTGTGATTCTTGGTAGCTCACAATAATGAACACCATTTGGATAACTATGTTTTATATATTCTTTCAATGTCTCCCTTCCACTGTATCACAGTCCTGTCTGCTTTCCAAAAAACTTGTGAACATTATAATCGTTGACTCAGTTCTATTCTGGTAAAACTGGAGTGATTATAGTTCCTCGATTCCATATTTTTCTGTGCATCCAGGCAGGTGTTTTCTTGGAGCCACAGCTGTCATTTACTTTGTGTTTCCACTATCTCACATGGTAGTAGTCTGGTTAGTACTACACAATATTAATTATGACTACTATATCAAGGAAAAAAACAACCAAAAAACAGGAAAAAATGTTTTATAATTTAGCTACTTGAAAAGCAGTTATGGAAATCACATGTAAACGTTTATCAAAATAAACACTATCAGGAGTTCAACTCAGCTGTCATTAATCTTTTTTATTGGGGAGAAAAAAAAAATTCGGTATAGGCAAATTTTGTTCCTCCATAGAGATGTTATTACTTTTCTCAGCTATAAACAGGATGCCACAGCCAACACTACACATTTGTCTAACATTCTAGAGAATAACTTTGTCTACAGTGAAATGCATCATTTTCCTCAGCAGACTTGAGTCAAACAAATGCTTCAATTGATCCACAATCTTTTATTCACTGGCTCTCTGAACAACATAACCTAAAAGCAGGAACACAAAAAGCATAATTCTCCATTTTAAGGGATTTTTTTCTTTATCCTATGTAATAGTCAAGGATGTTATACCTATACTTAGGTATGGTTAATTTCCAGTGCCCTAAAAAGCAGAGTTGTGCTCTTTAGAGCACAAACGGTGCCAATGATATTTTTTTCTTTCATGATTCCTTAGCTGCAGTATGAAACATGAATTAATAAACAGAGCAGCTTTCCAGTAAATGGTATTTTTTAGCTTTCTGCAATGTGCAGCACTGCAAGCTGGAACATCAATATGTCTTCAAAATCACTTAAGTGCTTGTCATCAAATTGAGGATTAATTGTTTCACAGTAAATTTACACACAATGTAGAGGTTCAAATTCTCTGAAAAATATAATGATCCTAGAGCTTAGAAAGTCACCAAGCCTGACATCTCAGGAGACTGAAAAACTGTACTTAGCCATAAACTACAGAGATCACAGAGAGTGCCAGCTCAAGCATGACTCTTCTTTCTATCAAGTCACCTCTCCTCCAGATGGCAAGTACCACTTCTAAAGTCAATGGATCCTTTTGCCTGTCTTAGACATGCACTCTTTATCCCTGGCTGCAAGAAACTCTGGAGACTAATGCCTGTGGTGGTGACAGTGTTCTAGAAAAAAACATTAAGGCCTGATAAACAATGACAACTGCAATATTTCATTTTAGCAACAGTTTCAACTTTCAACACAACTGTGTGTTTGTTTGTTAATGATTATTTTGATAAAGCTTTTTGATAAGTGGCTGATGAAGACAACTTCTCCTACTTCAATCACTACCAGTGTGCACAACTCTCCAGTCACATATGGTGTTTTCATCCAGAATCAGTATATTGATGTCTTCTTTACGTAGCTGCTTCCTTAGAATCATAGAATTTCTTGGGATGGAAAATACTTTTCTTTTAAGATCATCAAGTCCAACCATTAACCTAACATTGCCAAGTCCACCATGAAACCATGTCCCTCATCACCACATCTGCGCAGGCATGCTCTTTTAAATACCTTCAGGCATGGTGACTCAAACACTTCCCTGGGCAGCTTGTTCCAGTGCTTTAGTATTCTATGAATACTTTTTTCCTCATATCCTATCTAAATCTCCCCTGGTGTAACATGAGACCATTTGCTCTTGTCCTATTGCTTGTTACTTGAGAGAAGAGACCAACAGTCTCCATTCAGATAGTTGTAGAGAGTGCTAAGATGCCTCTGAGACTCCTTTTCTCCAGGTTAAACAACCCCGGTTTCTTAGCTGCTCCTCAGAAGACTTGTGCTCTAGATCCTTCAGCAGCTTCATTCACCTTCTTTGGACACACTTCAGCACCTCAATATCCTGCTTGTAGTGAGGGGCCCAAAACTGAACACAGTATTCAAAGTGCATTCTCATCAGTGCCAAGCAGAGAGGTACGATCAGTTCCCTAGTCCTGCTGGCCACACTAGTATCTATACAAGCCAGGATGCTGTTGGCCTTCTCAACTAGCTGGGCACACTGCTGACTCATATTCAGACAATTGTCAATCAACAATCCCAGGTCTTTTTCTGCTGGGTAGCTTTCCAGACACTCTTCCCCAAGCCTGTAGCATTGCATGTGGTTTTTGTGACCTGAGTGCAGGATCTCTTACTTGGTCATGTTGAACCTCACACAGCTGGCCTTGCTGTTCAGATCCAGCCTGTCCAGATCCCTCTGAAGAGCCTTTCTACTCTCAGAGTACTCCTGAGTACTCTTCCTACTCCCACCCATTTTGGTGTCATCTGCAAACCTACTGAAGGTGCACCTGATCACCTTGCCCAGATCATTGATAAAAATATTAAACAGATCTGCGCCGAATACTGAGCCCTGGGGAACACAACCTGTGGCCTGCCACCAACTGGNGGAACACCACCTGTGGCCTGCCACCAACTGGATTTAACTTCATTCATTACAACTCTTTGGGCTTGGCCAACCAACCATTTTTTTTACCCAGCGAAGCATATACCCATCCAAGCCACGAGCAGCCACTTTCTCCAGGAGAATAATGTGGATAAAAGTGTGAAAAGCTTTACTAAATTCTGGGTAGACAACATCCACAGCCTATTCCTCATCCACTAAACTGGTCACCCTGTCACAAAAGGAGATCCAGTTAATCAAGCAGGATTTGTCTTCCATAAATCCATGCTGACTGAGCCTGATCACCTGGTTGTCCTATATGGGCCTTATATTGGGTCTCAATATAATCTGCCCCTTCGCCTTNAATATAATCTGCTCCTTAGCCTTCCCCATCCCCCACCTCAGTCTCTCAGTCCTGTAGTTCCCTGAATCCTTCTCCCAGCCCTTCTTGTAGATAGGCATCGCATCTGCAAACTTTCAGTCAAGAGGTACTTTCCCAGTTAGCCAGGAATGATGGCAAATGATGGGAAGTGGCTTAGTGAGCACTTCTGCCAGCTCCCTCAGTACTGTTGGGTAGATCCCATCTGGCCCCATAGACTTGTGTGTGTCTATGTGGTGCAGAAGGTTACTAACCCTTAGTGCCATGATATAGTAATTGGAGTTGGATCAGGGGTTGGACTCGATGATCTTGGAGGTCTTTTCCAACCCAATCTATTCTATGATTCTATGATTCTATGATTCTAACCATTTCCCCTTGGATTATGGGGGCTTTGTTCTGCTCCCTGCTGCTGTATTCCAGCTCAGAGGTCTGGGTACCCAGACAACAACTATTAAAGACTGAGGGAAAGAAGGCATTCAGTACCTCAGCCTTTTCCTCATCCTTTGTCATTGTTACCTGTCATATCCAATAAAGGATGGAAATTCTTCTTAGACCTTCTTTTATTGATAATGTATTTATAGAAATATTTTCTATTGTCTTTTAGAGCAGTAGCCAGATTATGTTCCAATTGGGCTTTGGCCCTTCTAATTTTCTCCCTGCATAACCTCACAACATCCTTGTAGTCCTCCTGAGTTACCTGTCCCTTTTTCCAAAGATCATAATCTTCTTTTTTCCCCCTGTTCCAGCCAAAACTCTCTTCTTCCTCATTCCCACACTCCTCTTCTGCCATTTCATAAGTTCCAGCTGTCCATTATAATTTCACTGTGGGTCTTCTTTTGCTGCATTTCCATTTAGCTGAAAGAAATAAGATGAATTGATAATAAATCTGTTTGTGTTAGCAGCAAAAGAAAATGAGAAAGATAACTATTTTGATTCAAGCTAGAAGAAACTAAGTTGCTTTGCTCTATACCTCCTTTTTCAGATATGGACCTAACTTCAGTAATCAAAGACCACTTACTGAAGCAACATGCATGGCTTTACTAGTCTAAAATATGGCCATCAGCTATGTAACACTTTAGCTTTTCTCTTTTTTTTTTTTCTTTTTCCACTTTGCATTCACTGAAATGACAAACTAAGTAAACTTAGGTACATGTTTATACTGCAAAGGATTTTCAGGATCCCCTCACCATGAAACAGCTCCTTGCAAATTTAATGAAATCCAGGGTTGCATTTAAAAATTCTTGGACATAATAAGTACAAGCTGGTGAGAAACTGATCATTTTTTTTGTGCAGCTTCATTGTGTCCTTACTACCTGCATGTAAATAAAGTAAAATATATTTTGTAAATTGGTAAAAATACATGGAAAGGGTTCCACCTCAGGACTGGAACATAACAGGCAATACTTCAGATTCCCCAGTCATGTCTTATCCCATGTGATTTATAAATGTAGTGACTTTTTCAACCTTGTCTAGATTTACCAGTATGATACTTGAAATATGTATACAAGCTGTACATGATCTTTCAGGCAAAAAATCCCCCTCCAATTCACTTTAGTAAGTATGTCTAACCTTTAAATATCAGAGTTTCTTGAGATGGTTTATTCCTCCCAGTCCTGCAGGAGCTGCTTATGCTGAACCTCTAACTGCCTCGTCACTGCACCAGACCACTGAGCCCTGCATGTGGTTGATGAAGCATTTCAATCTGCTTCAGGATTAACCTGTTCTTCTTATGGCACAACACCTACTGTATGTTATCTGGAAAAGGTGATTAACTAATTTTCAATTTGTTTGTGGACAGACTCCCATTTATAAAACAAACAGACAAATCGCTTCAAACAGAGAGAACACTCAAAGCTAAGTGGTATATTTCTTCAACCCATACCCAATGACCTTTCAAGATGAAAGGATAATAGTCAACACAGAAAACGAAGAAAAAAGCCCTGTGTGCTGTTTGCAAGGTTTAGAGGTCACTTGGCTACAGAGAGAGAAGGGTACAATGGAGGCTGCAGAGGCAAACATGGCTGTTCGTTTAGATTTTTTTCTTCTGAGCCTCACCATTCATCACTGGCCTTCTTCATTTAACAAGAGCCTCTGTTCCCCTGACTAAGGATATGTTCTGTTTATTGTGTGGCTGAGGCTCCACTTATGTATCAGCTGTCTATCTGTGCTTCTCTTTAGAGAACAAGTAATTGGTCAAAACCAAAAGCAAAATGACATGTTTATCCCATTCAGCTGTCTGGTGATCATATGACAGGGCTGAGAGAATATGATGGCAGGCAGACTCACAAGACAAAGTAAGATATTATTCCCAGTGAAATCCTGTGGCTACAGGCACCTCTGTTTACAAGTACAATCAGGGTCTTTGTTCTGCCTTGCATCCTGGGAGTCATTTTGCTTCTCCCATTGAGAAAACTCAAAGCAATTTCCCACACTTGTAGCAAGGCATCCCTGGGCCATATAGATTGTTCTGCCCTCTGAGCAGACAACAATGTTTAGACAGAAATAGAAAATTAAAAACAAATACCCCTTTCAATTTACTGAGCTTCAAAAGCTATACTTTTAAAAATGGACACAGAAAAATGCATTTGCACCAACAGAACCTGAGTCTTGACTACACAAAATGTGCTTTCATATAAACTTTTTTTGATATGTCTACTTTTCAAAACTGTCCATACTGCTTCTCTTCAAAGAAAACTGTTTGTCAGCAAAAGTGCTAGAGATACCAGTAACGTCCTATACATTTTATCTCCTTGCCCTTTCACTCTTGCCTGTAAACACATTCACTTTCACACAACCATCAAATTAACTACTTTTCTCCCACATGTAGACAACCCTGATAACTGCTGAGATATGTTAATACTTCTTGATGGTAGTCATTACACAGATAGATGTTACACTGACCACGCTTTTAAAGGCAGAGGTCAGCATTCCAGTCACCTTGAAAACTATCATAAATTATCGTTTACCCCTAAGGTGTTCTGTCTACTTTTTATGGTAACTACTTTCTTAAGTTTCATTGCACTACTTCTGAAAAACAGACATCAATTAAATTTCTACTCTCTGAAAGTTGTGCCCAGATTTGGGCTTAGTTTTGATAGGAATCTAAAGACTTCAAGTAGAGAAGAAATACTGAGATGCTCTGAAGACTTCATTGCCTATTTAACAGAAGATTAGAAAACCTCTGATTGTTTAGCCTAGTTAAACAAAGGCTAAGAAAGAATAGAAGCTAGTCTATAAATACAACAGCAGGGTAAACATCAGGAGAGAAAAGAACCATTCAAGTGAAATGTCAGTGTTGTCACAGGAAAAAATGGATGTGGACAGATGGAAATAAATTTAGGAGGAAATTAGAAGAGGTGTCCCAACTCCTGGAGCAGTCAGGTTTTGAAACAAGGCCTTCCAATAGGAAAAGATAGGAGAAAAAATAACAAATAATGGTTTTGAAGACAGAGGTTGTTAATGAATGAGTTTCCTGAAAGGTGAGAAAACATTGAAGAATTTCAAACACTTTCTCCAGCCTTGGTTCCTGGGATTTTGATTATGATTTAATTTAATTATTTTTATTTGTCATAACTGAAAAACCTGAATGGAATTTCAAAATCAGGTTAAAGGAACTAGAAATGGAAAAGAAATTAGTTAGGTCTAATTTCTTCTTAGTCTCCTTTGAAAATCGCAGTGTTGAAATGGATCTGTTTAGATACAAGTGAGGATTACATTAGCTTGCTCTTGAAAAATTCAGTGCTTCTATGGGGGACTGAAGCTCTCAAACAATTCAGGGAGAGACTAGCTTAGTGACTAAAAGGTGAGTAAAGTATGTTTGCATCTCTCCTTCCCAATGATCAGCTCTCAGATGCCCACAGTTACAAATGTCTACCTGCTGTAACCCACAGCCCAGGGGTCCAGCTATCTTCAGTCTGTGAACCACAACTGTATGACCTTGGCTTGGTTTTATTGTAAAAATTGTTGCTGAACTGTGGGAGAGTTCCTATGGTAAAGATGTGCACAATACAGAAAAAAAAAAGGATCGATTTTTGAAAGACTATTTTTTACCGCTCAGGCAATAAACAGAAAGACTGCAACGTGAAACAATACGAAATGCTAAGTATAAACCAGCAGAGAACTGGAAGGTATAGCATGACAAGAGTCTTGTTTGAAAACTGACGGTATTCCCCCTCCCTGCCCCCATCTGGAGTACATCTGGGCAGTAGACTCAGCTCCTGTGTGCTAATGATTAGTGTATTAATTAATACATTAGCCTGAAGTTTAGCCAACATATCTATTTCATAAGTACATTAACCAACAAATAATTGCTGCACACTTCTAAGATCTGCATGAGTTGGGGAAAGACCCAAACCCAAGGTATTTCAGCAGAGGAAGGATTACATTATGTGAACAGGAAGGAATTCAGAATATCCTTTTAGGATTTAGAGGGTCGAGACATCCATTGGCAAAAACTCGTGGTCTTTTTAAACACCTTTTCAAAATGCTATCCTCCTGAACAGTCTAGCCCAAATTCTTATCACATCTAAGGAACCAACAAGGCATATGGGTAAGATTTAAAGTTTTGTGTCCATTGTCACCTTGACTGTGTGCTGGAAGGATTCTGTGAACTGTGACTGTAGAGGAGACTTAAGGGATTTCTGCTTCCACCATAGGCCATGTCATGGCCTTCCACGATATCCATACATCTCCTATCGTATCAGATTATCTCCTTAGCCTTTATTACCATTTGTGTTGAAGAAACAGATGAGCATACCTGATATCTATATCTGATGAGCATATTTATATCTAACTCATGATAGAACTTCACTAAAACCTTTGTCTTTTTCATGTTAATGCTGTAAAGAAGTGTCTGTAATAGCTAACAAGATGGTACAACACAGACAATTTGCCTGGATACTGTAACTTATGCAGTTGCTAAGTAGCTTATAAATATGATTTGCATAGAAATGCTAATGAAATAGCGCTGGATGCTTGTTATGTCATTTAACACTCCTGCATATACATCAGTTAATCCTTTCCAGGATTCTCTTTATTGTCACAGAGGTCTATACCTGTTTTTTACTGCAAATCAGATAAATGCTGTCACATGGCAGGAAACAGTGAACAAATGTAGTGGTGTAAGGTTACAATCAGTTGGACACCATCTACCTGAATGATTAATTGAAAGGGTATGCAAAATCCACTGAAACTCAGCAGTTCTGTCAAACAGTAAAAAATCAATATGAACACCACTGTCTTGGGTCTGTTGTACTTTTGTGAGAAACACAAAGACAAATCAAGGGTATATTTTCAAACCTGCCAGGAAGTCACTGTGAGATGAAAGCCTTTTATTTTTTTCCTACTGAATTATAGTTTCTATTAATACAATGGCATCTGCAGTAAGGGTAGAATCTAATATGCAACACTCTTCACATGCCTTTCATAATTCCTGAGGTTTTCAATGTATTCTTGTTCAACCTTTAGTTAAAGATCATTGCTACTGTGCAATCAATTTTTGCTGGTCTCCTGGGAAAATGCTTAAGAAAAATTTAACTGCATTTATGACAAAAAGAGGAGCGTTTTGTCACAATGTATTTACATGTATGTGACATGCCATATTCTGTTAGTTTAGACCAGTGGCATGTCCTGATGAAGGAACACTAATTTCTATAGGCAATTGACCACATGCAAGACCAGCTTTTTTATAGTTCATGTCCAGACATGTGGGATGACTTTTCTGGGGGATGCTGTGTGGAAGTAGCTTTTGTCTTGAGTCTCTGAACCAAAACCAGTTGACACTTCAGGATACATGAAGTCCCAAATATAATTTCAGCCAACAAACAAATCAGGAGACTGAGTGTTTCAAACCCAGTAGCTCAAACTGTATTGGAAAGTACCAAACATAGCTAATTTCTAATCCTGAAGAGTAAATGTGAACAGCTTCATCAGAAAATGAAGAAAGCGCTATCTGTGATTTTTTTTTTCCACCAAATAAAAGCTCCCAGTCCAATATGTTGTGAGATTTGTAAGATCAAATGAATGCTCTCCAAAAACTCTTTGAAAACACAATGCAAGAAGCTTCCCAAATGCCATATGAACTCATTCTGAGGACAATGTATTTACCAGAAAGATGTAATGGATTTGTTCTTTAATCTTCTCTTTGAAATATTACAGTCATAGAATTAGTGGGAGTAGTTTAATGTATCTTTGATGACTGGCAGTATATGAATAAGCAAAGCTTACAATCTGAATTCCTGTTCAGCAGTTTTTAATGTTATTCAGAAGTAAATAAGGGTCAAATCCAGAATGATTCACTAGTTCATAGACATAATGAATGCATGAATAGTTCAATGAACTCTAACGAATGCAGGTTCCAATGACATCTCTGACTAAAATAATGTGCTTCATATAAAATAAATTATATTGAGAATAATATGTCAGTAAAAGTGCCAGAAGAATTGCATCCAAATTCTGAAGATAGATTTGAAATACAGATTTCTACTCTGAACACTTTCAGGAATACGGTGTACCTCCTGGTAAATGAGAAGGACAACAGCTCTTTCAAGAATTCTGTATCGATGCTCCTGACCTAGAAATAAAGAATAGGTGAGGAAAAAAGAAGTTTCTGCAGGGTCATGTTTTGACTCAAGAAGTAGAAATTATATGTAAATTGTGCTTACTGTACTCAAATCAGACAATACTTGCTCTGGTTTGTTGCCAGTGTTGACTGACTACTAATTACTTTTCCAAAAGATCTGTTGATGAAGGTGGCCACAGGGCTGAATTAAAAACTATCAAGATATATGCTATAAGTCCAGTGGCTTCTCTGTATGAAATTCTCAATCTCCTTGGCAGATTGTTGGCATTTCAGTACAAGGTGGAGTCCACATCAGTTCGCAGAATTTATCTAAAAGGATTAGATAACTTTTCTAAGCTGATATAATCACTAAAGAGAATATAGTCTTAATTGCAAATAGACAGAGATAGAAATCTCCAAGGGGTGATCTATCCTATCCTAAAATAATGATTCCTAAATGGAATAAATTGATGTCTGGAGATACCCACTTCTCTCCATCATTCACTGTCCCATCTAAGGTAATGTTTCTGGGTGAACTCTTCAACACCTCATATGTTTAATTAAATACTTAAGGCCTCTAGATGAAGACAGCTGATCATTGCATTATAGTGATGTCATAACTATATATCATTGTAGATCTGATAAACACTGGTTTGCTTTCATTTTTAGGACAATGTTTAAGATGACTCAGAGATGAGATTGAAATACTGTGTCACTAGTAAATAATGAAGTAGTTAACTACTTTAATAAGTTTTATGGCTATTCAAGAATATTGGTATGGTTTTTTATCCAATATAAGAAGATAGACAACCTAACTGGCTTACCCTTGCTTACAAAAAAGCAAGGGGAAAAATGAAGAAAAAAATTTTTAAATCTTGGTATTCCTTTCATGGCTAATGAGTGGACTTGCTCCAGTATGTCCATTTCTCTGATACTGGGAAGTCTAGAATTAGACAAAGCACTCTAGGTATGTCTCATGAGGGCTGAGCAGAGGGGATATACCACCTTCCTCAACCTGCTTTACTCTGCCAATATCAATTTTTCATATATGTGAATATATATATTGCAGGAAAGGATTGTTTCTGACAAATATGGTATGTT
The DNA here is from genome assembly GCA_013399075.1 of Chloroceryle aenea. Classification (NCBI taxonomy): domain Eukaryota; kingdom Metazoa; phylum Chordata; class Aves; order Coraciiformes; family Cerylidae; genus Chloroceryle; species Chloroceryle aenea. The sequence continues at coordinate 114,373 of VWZY01001258.1, read as the reverse complement.
TAATAGTGTAAGAAAAAGTATATTCTACATCTTTCCACTGTACTATTTGGAAATTTAAAAAAGAATTCATAATTAGCCTGAAAATTATTTTTCATTTAGAAACTTTCTTTATAGTATAAAAAAAGAGGAAGGTTGAAATAAAATTTTTTATTTACATTACCAGAATATTTTGAATATTTTAATTGTTCCTCTTTATTCAATATTTGAAACCTATATGGAATTCTGTAAATTACAAGATAGAGATGACATCTATAAACTATTATTAGTAAATTATTTCTGCCAACTTTGATTACATAATGAAAATGAGCTGGCTACTCAGAAACCATATGTTGTTTACTTATAGGTCCTCAGGGCAAAAGACAATGCTAATACCAGTAGAAACCATATCAAGATGACCTCCTCTATCCTCACAAAGTCACGAAAGCTCAGGATTTTTTCAGCTAAATAAAAACATTATTAAAAATTTCTGGAATTGTGGTCGAAGAAAAGGAGAAGAATTTTCCATTCGATATATCCACTGACAGTTGAACTGATGTACTGTTTTAGACAGATTGTTCATTAGTTCTGAAGTCAACCCATGGAAAAGGTTGTCATCAACATGATTTATTGAAACAACTTGCATTTTGTTTCTAGAAAAACATTTTGATTCAAGAAAATCAACATCTACTCACAAAAATTTCACAATGATTTCCCACTTTGCTCATTCCATTTGTAATTTATCAAAACTGATTTTACTATGACATACTTCAGGCTTGTCACATCTTTCATGACAAACCTGTCATTTCTTTTATACCCTTAGAGTTCAATGGCTGAACAAATACTTATATTTTAGAAGATACTTTTTTCGACTTTCCTTTGATTCTTTGGAATTTGTGTAATAAATATTCATTTATAAACATTTCTGATATTAACTGAATTCAGTGAGAGTCTTTTTCTTGCTAGAATAAAATATTCAGTAATCATTGATGAAAGAACAGTGACTTCATAAATGGGAAGGAGTTGAGGATTTCTACAGGCATTCCTGTACTAAAAACAAAAGTATTTCTGAAGGTCTGTGTAGTCCAGGAAGCATGACTCATTTATTTTTCTTGTTACTACACTTCCAACTGCCAACTCATTTCTCAAATAAGAAAACTTAATAGATATCAGCGTTGGGGGTTTAAAATGCATTGTAAGATTTATGAATCTCACATACAGGGTGAAGGATGGTTGCAAAAGCCAAAATGACAGACACCCCTTGCCCCCATTCAGGGAAGAAGCAAAATCCGACAGGAAATGTTAGCTTCCTTTTAACCCTAATATGACAGAAAAGTTAGAGATCTTAAAAGGATATACATATGACCTGGTGTTCAAAGTTTGCCTACGTTGTTCATGTCTGGGTTTTTTGTAGTCTGAGTAATATTGTAAATACATGAATTTCTTTCATTGCTTAATTACGGAGTCTACATACTACAGACAATGTTTTGTTCAGTGCACCGTTTTCCATGTAGGTCTTAGAATAAGAAAATAAAATATGAAGTAGTGGAGTTACTTATTTTTGTACACAGAATGATCATTAGATTTGGGGAAGGAATAAAGGTTATGATTTATTTCAGTAAGATCAAATGAGTATGCAATTCATTTAAACAGCACTCAAGGAGATGTGAAAATGTTCACTCCCTTAAGAAAAGGAGAATTTTCTTCATATGACTGGTTCTCCAAATGACTGAGACTGCTACTGAAGTGTGTGTTATTATAAAGTAGAATGCAAACAATGAAAAAGGAAACAAAAGATAGAGCCATCAGTTCTGACCTCACTGAAGCAAAGCTGCTAAGTGGAAAATGCACTCCATTTCATGTTTTAAAAGAAGGCCAACATACTGTATAGGCTACATTTTTTTTTTTCCTTTTAAACTAAAATCTACACATAGCATGTGAATGCATTCCCTATGTTGGAACAGGTAATGCTTTATTTACCAATATTACTTTTATATTATGACTATTTGAGGAAGGAGAGGATGGCAGAGACCTGCTGTCCAAGAGACGTCCCACCACCTTTGGACACCAACCCCCAGCAAGTGATCAGGGCAGGCTGGGGTGCAACTGTGAAGCTCTTTATCCTACATACTATCAGTTATCTTACATACTACTAGTTAAAGAACCATATTTATTTGAAGAGAAGTTGAACTGAACTACATTAAAGAATGCCTTACATGAGGATTTGAACATAGATTCTCCTCTTGTGAACTTAGTTGCTAACTAAGGGTTTTACACAGTAAAAAAACCCAGCTGTTATCTTTTATCAAGTAGATAACATATTTAAAATAAAATATCTAAATTAACAACAGCAATTGTTATATACTATAGGAAAAGACAAGAGTGAAATGAAAAAATAAAACCAGAACACTTTTCATATAAGGCTCAATACATACAAAAAATTTTTTGATAGATATCTAATTAACAGAAGACTCTGTATAGAATGTAGGGGTGAGAAACTGCCAGTAACTTACTTTTAAGAGCTGATTTTAATTCTATCTGTAGCCAGTAAATAATCTTAATTCAAAATTGTTGATTTGTCTCCAAGGCCAAAAGATACCTTTGTTGAAAGGTAATGTGCTGGTAAAAACCCTACTCTCTGTCCTCTTTTTTCTACCTGAGTTCTGTCTTTGGCCATGATCATCATATTGGACCCACCATGTCAGTCTACTGTCACTGGGGCAGCCAGCCTTTCCATAGGAAAATTTCAGAGTGTAATACAGAGGAAAAAGTAACTGTCATCAGCTGGACAAGAGACAGAGGAGCAAGAGAAAGGGTGGTTCCAGTGACAAGATATTCCTTTGGTGAGATATAATGCCTACAGCAACTCAGTTCCCAGGGCTTAATTAGGTTGGAACATTTTTTAGTCATGTATATAGATTTCTGAAAGGAACAGAGACCCATGCATGTTCTAAAGGAATGGGTAAAGACTGGAGTACTTAAATTGTTGGAGTAAGACTGATGAAGGCAGGGAAGATTGCTTTCACATTTGTTAACTGGTACCTCATGATCATTCCCAAGTAGTAGATATGTGAGCCTAACATTTTTACTGTTAAATTTATGGAGAAGCAGCAAGGTAAGTGGAACAGGGACTTCTGAAGTCAACACAGCAGACCTGTATCAATGAAAATCCCAAAGCAGACTGCCTGGTCAGAAAGAACTGGTCTCTGTTGCAGTCTGTGAGGGCAGGGTGAAGCTCTGCATTGTCACCAAACTGCTGAGGAGACTCAGTTTCTGAACTGAGTGACTGAGTGACTCCCAGGTAAAGGTCATGTAAAGCAGAAAGACTGTCAGCAGTCCATTTGGTTATTCTCTCCCAACTACCTTCAAGTTTATGCAAAGAAATTCTAAGACATCAAGTTCTCTGTCTGGAAATTCTCTTGAAGTACTTTATATATATAGTTGCAAAAAATCCAAACCAAACCAACCAACCAACCAACCAAAAAAAAAAAGCCCACCACCACCAACCAACAACAACAAAAACTAACCGACCAAACAAAAAAACCCTAAAACCTAAAGCCAGTGTCTCAGTCTGTAATTATACTTAATATTCAATAAAAATAATTTCTGAAATGCCTTCTTTATCAGAATTCAATACATTAAATGTGCCACTGTACAAATCACCTCTGAACTGCTGCAGAGCTCTTTGACCAGTACCAGATGTCAGAGGGATGACTGATTCATTCCTCGTTTTTGAAAGGTTTAACTTTTGAAGTGGTAATTCCCTGAGAGGACTATATGTTTTTCTATTTTCAGAATTTAAAAATAGAGTTGTTAATGTGAGTTTCTTCTCTGAAAGAAGAGGGAAAAAAAATGGAAAATACTATTAGAAGCTTAGGGGTTTACTTGCAGGCTATGATACCTGCTTAATTATTTACAGTATGACATTTTATATCATGTTAGTTATACACAGTGCACAGAAACTTAACATCCTGTGGGAATGGAATTACAGTAACTTTTCTTTAAGAGTGTTTCTATTATACTATTATTTACACTTTACATAAGCATATTTTTGAAAACTATGCTGTCCTTATTCTTATCCACACAGTGTCATGTCTAACATGAATTTTTCTTTTTTTTGTTCTCTTTATTTTATATGGAATATTCATCATTATTTTAGAGTGGAATTTTTTGTGAATTAATTTAAGCAAAGAGGCCCTAATCTGACACAGAAGAAAATAATTTAACTATAAGATTGATAACAAAATAGCATTCTGTTTTATATTAAAGGCTAACATAGTGTCATTACAGCTGAAGGGAATATAGATTTCCCATTCTATCAGTGTTCTCAGAATAAGAAAAAAATTCTCACACAGTCTATAAAACCCAAAGCCTTGCCCTCATCAGCAACAAAATTGTCCATTGCTCAAAAGCACAATGATCTGTGACAGTTAGATTCAGTATGGATCCTGCTATGATAATTTCTTAGTTACACATACAAAAAGTTCCATATTCAGAATGGTTTACCTCCCTACAGACAAATCAGGAGCAAGTGGTCAGTACTACAATTCAGATTTCAAGGAAGAATAAGAGACTTGAATTTGAATTTCTATATCCTAGACAAGCACATAGACCCCTAGGCTTTTAACAATTCTGTGGAGAATGCGTCTTTCAATACAGTGAGAAATTTAATTCATGCTGAAGTTAGTCTACCACCTAAAAGTTTTCAGTTTAAGTAGAATTTTGGACAATAACTTAAAATACATTGGAGACTCTCCAGCTTTAGCTGTTGTATAAATGTGTATATGACAGTTTCTAAGTGTACTTGTATCAAAAATGTCGGAAAATATTTGAAATACGTAAAGCAATAGATTTCTGAATCTGACTTTCCACAAACCGGAAACATCCACAGTTTTCCTCCGAGACATTTCAAATTAGGTTTCCAAACAGCTGACGAAGGGTAGCTAGCATAAACTTATCCAAACAATTTATTGAACCAGAAATCTGGAGTTTCTATTTTTGCGATTTAGGATTAACAAGGGAAAAAGAAAAAAAGTTTACATCAAAAACATATACACATTCAGATAAATTAAAGTATTTGCAAACAATCTGGATACAGTAAAAGACTCCAGGTTTTCTACCAGGCTTAATTAATAAGATTATTATAACAAAGAGCCAATTTACCCTCTCAAGCATAGCATAATGCTCCCAAGTCACTTAATCAGAGCCATAAAAAGGCTATGGAGAAGATCAGACAATTTTAATGATCTTCTTCATTACCTCTGAAAAGCTAATCTAAGTAAGACAGATATCTGTACAGATCGAATGATAACACCCGTTTCCGAATTTACTCACTTCTAATGGCTGAGACCTGGAAATGGTTCTTTGCATTGCACTAAAAAAAAGGGAACTTCAAAGCATAGATTCATTTTTAATGTCAGTTCTAGTCCAAACTCAATCCCACTTTAGAGAGTGTGAGTACAAAAAGGTTGCATGGCTTCCTCAATAAATTAAGTCCATATCTGCATTCAGAATTGTGGTCACATTTTATCCTAGTCACAAGTCTATGCTCTTTTTTATTTTTTCTTAAATTTTAAAGAGAAGATAACTGAGACTAATAAAGTGATTTAATACATTTTATTTTCCTTCTGGTGTACTATTTAGGAAATTGAGCTAAATTGTAGATTAAAGTAACTAAGGATTAAATACCTCCACTTTGAGTGACTAATTTAAAATATCTCTTAAAGCTCTCATTTTCAAATTTGGGAAATCAATGCGGTTTTTTTTATCAAATGCAAGTGCCTTCAAGAAAATTTGTTGATAAACCAAATATTGAGAGTTTGAATAATTCCTAACCATAGCTTTTTATTTTCCTTTTTTTTTTTTGAGAAGATTTATTTTCTAGATTTTGATAGATTCTAACTACATAGGGATATCTAAAAATCATGGAGTTGAAAGGGTGACTTGAGAACAAGATCTGGAGAGGCAGAGATTTACAGACATAAGTGAGGATCTAATTTATCAGTACCTATGTTAAACAAATTCATTAATTTTTGGAGTGTGGTGAGCCACTGGTGATAAATGACTGTATACCTAAAAAGAGATCAGTTCACTCACTGAAGTGCTGTTGATTGAAAGAAGATAGAAAAAAAACATGAGAAAGAAAGAGGACAGTTCAGATAACAGCATAAACAGCATATTAAAGATGTGTTTATGACAGAACTACAAAGTAAATCACTTGTACTTCCTCTTTGGAAAATAAGGTATCTGTGCATGCTTTCAGGCCAGTAGTGGGTACCAGCATTGTGATACCAGGAGGCTTAATCTACTTGCCTGAGAGAGCTCCTTCTATTCAGAGAAACCACCACCTCCCCAGTAACTCTAGTAAAGCAGGTTTGACTTTGTTACTGACAGAACAGGGTGGTTTATTGACCTCATTGGGCTCTAATGATCAAGTCTGAAGCTGCCCACAGTTACGCTTACAGATTTGATCACAGTATTCATATACCTCATTATGCCTTCTCCTGTTTTTTGATCCAGCTCTTTGCAGTCATTTCTTCACCTCAGTGTTTTCCTAAAGAAACAATATTTTTTTCCTATTGATCCCACATTTTTTTCATCTATATCCAAGTTGGGTATTTCTGATACCATTACCTAGGTAATCTCAGCCTTATGTAGTACAACAGACACATGGATGCTCTCAGACTTATAAGACTTCCTCAAAGCATTTCTTCAGGTACCTTTGAAGTTCTGCCTTTTCTCATTTCTTATCTGCTTTGTTTCATGTGTTAAGTCCATATCCTGCTGTAACACCATCTACATACTCAAAGTGTCCTTCTTCCCTTTATTCCTATGTGTGATGATGGAAAGTAAAGAGAAGATCATAGTGCAGTTCTGAGTCTAGCCTGATCTTCTCTGCTAGCTGTTTATACCAAGTCTGACTTCACAGAGATAGAGTGAACACAGAATCTTACCCTGTCAATTTTACATTTCCTTTTCAGAGTACAGATCTACTGTTGAATTAGGCTTTTGACTGTCATTGCTATCAAGCTGCAGTCAGGCAGGAGTACCTAAAAGAGAATAAAACTTCAGATAAAACATCTAATCCAATTGTTTCTCAGGACGCTATGACAGAGTAGTTTTTATTTACCCCATGGGGTTGATTTTCATATTCTTACTATTCTTTCCTAAGATCCAATATAAAACTATATTCCCTCGGTTTAAAACCATTTCCCCTTGTCCTGTGACTAGACACTCTTGTGCAGAGTCCCTCTCCAGCCTTCCTATAGGATCCCTTCAGGTATTGGAAGGAAGTTATAAGGCTTTCCCAGAATCTTCTCTTCTACAGGATGAACAGTCATGTCTCCCTCAGCATATCCTTGTAGCAGAGGTGCTCCAGCACCTGGATCATCTTTGCAGCCCTCCTCTGGACTCATTCCAATAGATCTATATCCCTCTTATAGTGGGGACACCAGAACTGGATGCAGTGTTTGAGGTGGGGTCTCACAAGAGCAGAGTAAATGGGGAGAATCTCCCATCTTGATCTGCTGGCCACACTCCTCTTAATGCATCCCAGGATACGATTCGCAATAGTCTTAATTTGTAACAGCACCTAGGTATTATGGTGATTGGCATTCTGTGTGTCCAAAACCAGATTAAATAGTCTGTTCAACATGTCAAGTCAGTTGGCAATGCAAAGCAGATCTATATTTGCTTTGGCTTCTGCAACCAATATTTAAAACAGAAACTGGGAAGCTGATGCAGAGAAATAACATTTTAACTTTCAATTTAATTTCACTGCTTTGTCCCTATTTAAGCCTTCATTTCAGCAGTAATGAATGCACATAGTTGGTTTTTTAGTATCTCCTTTCTTTAGCACATAATTAAATGTGCTTCTGTTGGAGCAGAACAAATATAAATAAAAAAATTAGAAAACAAACAGTTCTTTTACATCTTACATCTCTAAATCCATAACACTTTATTAGAAGGTTCATTTATTTTAATAAAAGGTATTCTGTAGAATTTATACTCTCTAATGTTAGAAATCACAGCAATCTTGAAAAAAAAAAAGTCAATATTATAATACTGTACATGACAGCTACAGACTAAATCACAGAATTTTTGGCAAGCTTCATATAACTAATTAAGATGGACAAATATCTTACAGATTCATTCTCAAAGCAGTTCAAACTGACAACTACTATCCTTCAATGTTTCATACCCAACTTTAACTTACACAAAGGTTGTTGAATCACACAAATGGACAAATCTAAAGAACAACCTGTGTTGGTAAAACTTCTAGTTTTCAAGATGGTACATTTTTACTATTATGTGTTCTCTGACTTGATAAGATCCCCATCCTGTTTCTATTAAATTCCGAAGAAAAATTCCCTCTTGATCTCTGTTGATTTTTGTTTCAACATGTAATATTGATAAATGTGGGACAGATTTTTTCTGTGAAACACCTGCAAACACAATAGCTTCAGATCCTTCCAGTCACATTATAATAGGAGCCATGATGTTATTTCTTTGACTTTTTTCCCATATTTGTACTGAAACCAGTAAACCAGCTTCAGGGATGCATCTGACTGCAGTGTGAAACAAGATCATATAAATATTAAAAAATACAAATTTTGATCAAGAATATATATACTTACAGACACTCTGAAGCCTCAGATAAATGTTTTTCAAACTTTCTTTAAGTATTCTGTGACCAAACATTTTTTTTTTTAATTCAGTCAACTCTTCTTGAGAATACTGGCAGAAAAGCAGTAACATTCAAGACAACTTCTTTTAATTCATAAGCAAAAGTCAAAAAATCCTGATCCTCCTTTCACACATTAAAATAAACGGTATGTAAATCAGAGAAAAAAACAAGACTGTTCTATGCAGATGCAACAAAATAATAATTTACCAAACTAACAAGTGTTCAAAAATAAGTTTGTTGGAGCAGAAGTAGCTGAAAATTCATTTACAGACAAGAGTCATTCTATGTTTTTTTTCTATGTAAATAACAAGTAGTTGTACTCCATTCAAAAAAATATCAGCTTGTGTTTTGAACATCGCTCATTTTATGTCATACTACTTCCAGTATTAAAACAATTTCTTCTTATCCTCTAGATAGGACATTTTAGAATCTCTGGGTGTGAACTGATAGCTTTAAAGAAAAAAAAAAAAAAAAGACATTTTTCTATCCTACTTCTCTCTGTTGAGGCTGAGATATAGAAGTTATTTCATGTCAAATTTTGTCCTTTAGTATTGTGTGGGTTGTAAGACACAAACCTAAACAGATTTTTCTCACATGGTCTTAGTAATGCCACCATTAACCTCTATATTCACTCCATCATAAGTCTTAATCGGTATTTTCTGTGTCTAATAGCTGTAGTGGTCACATAGAATTGTCTGTGTGACAGAATGCTTCCAGATGACTTTGAAGTCCATTGAAGAAGCAAGGTGCTCTTCAGGTGGAAGTATAATTTTTACTGTTATAAGATTTTCCTTTTTTTTTTTTCCCCTTATAGTGAAAAAAATAGTTTAAAAGCTGCTCTGATTTTATCTTCTGCTGTACGTTATAATTTAATGCAAACTTCTACATTCTCTTGTAAAGTTCAATTTTCCTGTGGCTTCTACAGAAAAGATGCTGTACATAGCTGAATTCAACTATTCACAGAGAATGATCTTGGAGTCCTGGTGGATAGCAAGTGGACAGCAATGTGCCCCTGTAGCCTGAAAGGCCAATGGCATCCTGGGGTGTATTAAGAAAACTGTGTCCATTTGGTGTAGAGAGGTTCTCCTCCCCCTCTACTCTGCCCTAGTTGGACCACACCTGGAATACTCTGTTCAGTTTTGGCTCCACAATCTGAGAGACAGGGATCTACTGGAAGGAGTCCAACAGAGCTATGAGGATGATTAAGGGCCTTGAGCATCTCTCCTATAAAGAAAGACTGAGGGAACTGGAGCTGTTTCGTCTTGAGAGAAGACAGACAGGGGACTTTATTAATGTCTGTAAATATCTGAAAGGTGGGAGTGAAATGGCAGGGGCCAATCTGTTTTCTGTAGTACCCAGCAAAAGGACAAGGAACAGTGGGTATAAACTTGAGCATAGAAGCTTCCACCTTAGCATGAGGAGGAACTTCTTTACTGTGAGTGTGACAGAGCACTGGAACAGGCTGCCCAGAGAGGCTGTGGAGTCATCTTCTCCAGAGACTTGCAAAACCTCTCTGAATGCATTCCTGTGCGAAAGGCCCTAGGTGATCTTGCTTTGGAAGGGGGGTTGGACTGGATGATCTCTAGAGGTCCCTTCCAGCACTTAACATTCTATGATTCTGTGATCAAAAGGCTTTAAAAACCCACAGCAGAATGGGAACTTCACATTTCTAGGTCTAGTCCAAAATGTCAGAATTTAAGTTAACATAAATAAACATTAAATTAAAAGCAATCAGTGAAAAACAACATGTTACAACTGCTGTGTTACATGGAGGTAATAGTCAGAGAAAACAGGGAATAACAGACTGCACTGGATGGAAAGAGGTCCTTGATAAGTAAAGAAAAATGCAAAAGCTTAACAAAGTTAGTGAAAAGTGTAGGGGTGCTGAATTGAATTGAATAATCAGCTGAAATGGAAGGGTCCAAGTCCATGGCTGGTTTACAATTGGTTTAATCTGACCACATTATTATTATCATCGTTTTATGCTTTACACAAAAAAAGGAATTAATCATTTTTGCATTACACTTTACTGATGATGTAGCTAAAGTGATGCTGTATTAAGAAGAAAGTTATGACAAACTGTGAGTTCATATCATTGCATAACTAGGATGAAATAGTATTCACTGAAAATTAGGATTTTTCCACAGAAGCTGTAGGAGTACAATGCACAATTTTCACTAAATGTTAATGGGATTTGGCTAATTAATTGCATTAATTTTGAAAATTCCTGTTGAAGTGACTGAATTTCAAACAAAAATACATAATTTCTCTTTAATCTCCACTCTTGTGCTAGTAAACTGGAGAGTAGCCAGTACTGTAGACATCTTTAAATAATGTATTAGGGGTGAGCCTGAAAATTATAGACCAGTGAACATGACTTTAGTATTAGGTAAATTAGCTGAAAACATATTTAAAGAGTCTTATAAAACACAGAAATGAGCATAATACAAGAAAAATCATCAGAGCTTTTGTGAAAGGAAATTGTACTGCTTAAGCTTCATTTAGCTCAAAAGAATTGAAACAATAGTGGATAAAGAACTGTTAAATGTAATTTAGTTAGACTTCATAAAGACCCTCTGGAACAAGTCTGGCCCATAGTTTCTAGCAGGAGGAGCAGACAGTCTTGGGGAAAAAGAGTAATGTTTAGTAGGTGTGCTGACATGAAAGCACAACTTTGGAAGACATAGTGGCTATTATATAGCAAAATGTAAAACTCAGACCATTCCTGATTATTATTTCAGAGTTCTGGTTGTTATAGGCAAAAAAAATGTCAAGGATTTTTCTAGGAATTCAGTAGTGTAAATACCCAAACTACATTGCCCGGGAATGTTCCTGGGCATACTTTGTATTTGACTAGTATTGAAGTAGTCATTATGTATGACTGAGGTTCAGGTACATTATTAGAAAACAAATATTTGATTCATGCCCCACCCCAAATCCAACAGAATTAACTACTTTATTTACTGCTTCCCTGTATCATTTATGATGATTCAATCAAAGATCAGGTGGTTACAAAATTACTACCTAGTCATAACAAAATGCCAAACTTTAATTCTCCTAGAACTGGTGTAAAACAATACAAAATACCTACATCCAAGATAAGGAAAGATTACACTTACAATAAAAATTTCATCTACCACTATGCCAACCAGAATAAAATTACAAGGCTACCAGCCACCTCTTATGGGATAATAACTGATCATTTGTCACATGTTTTTAGAAACAAATTTTTCCATTATGAATGATATAACCCAAATTATGCATATTATTGTGCAAAACCTTCTAGCCGTGCTGACTTAGAAATGGCACAGTCCTGAAGACTCGATTTATCCAGGCATAATCATGAGGCCAGGCTGGTTCTTGTAAAGTACAATGTGTGCATTTGGAAATCCATTAAGTTTGTGAGTTTTGTAATGATGCACAGTTCTGAACCAGAAATGCGAGTCAAGACAGACCATAACTGTTTTCCTGTAGAGAGAGAGCATAATCTATATGCATCTGGAGTACTACATATGTATCTGAGGGTCTACAGACAGTTTAAACTCCAGGAGGGCCCATTACACAGGACTGAATCTCAGCTTGTGGAAGAGCCACAGAGACACACAGCTTAATTCAGTTGAGTAAAGATTACTTTCCAGAGGCTTTAGTGTGACTAAAACATTTAGCAAGGGAAGCAGATATGACACTGAATTGAGCAGAGACCTGCACTTTTCTGAAATGAGTAGAATACTCTTAAATTTTGTCTGGCTTTAGATGGAATAAACAACAAAGTTCTGTATACACATGTGAACTGAGACCTAGAAATGAGTACATAATCAGTAGCAGGACTATGACCACAAGCACTTTAAACACACTTTCTCAGCAGATATAAGTATGTTTGCACAAATGATAGAAAAGGCTTTTGTGAATTGGGCCTTCTATTTTCAAAGCTAAGCACTTTTTTTTCTGTTTACAAATCCCATTCATTTATTGCCAAGAGAAAAAGTCACACACCCTCTTACATAATTTAGCATCTTCGTTTACCTGAGTGAATTATTTAAAAAACAAATTTAATTTCATAATTTATTTTGCCTTGAAATAGATTTTTGAGCACAGTATATCATACAAATCTAAGTTCCTTTTGCCATTGAAAAAACATATCATATTAAGTGCCAAAATCTTTAAAAGCACATCTTTCTTCCAACGGAAGAACTTTTAATTAGCTCAGACATAATGATATATCACCTTACAAATGTAAAATATCCCATCTGTCATCCTCTTTCTTTCCTTCCCGTAATGTTGAAACATGTGAGGCCAAGAACCCCCACATTGCTGGCTGACAGATTACTTAAATTGCAGTAGAGGAGCTTCTGTGAAGGTGCTATTCTACCCTTGTTCTTCAAATCCCACATTTGTTTTACCTATATGGTATTATTTTTGCTATTCTCTACAAATTCCTGACTTCCAGTGCATCTGAAGAGTAAATCCCGTAACTCGGCCAGAAAAAAAAGAAACAAACCACTTTTTAAAAAAATTGTGACTTTCTGTTCTTCTTTTCTGCAAAATATTTCCACTTGCTTTCATGAGAAAGACTTCAGGTCCCTACTCCTTTTGTTCTAAGAAATATAATATCTATTTGCCACATGCTAACATGAGGAGATACTAGCCTATGAAATGAAATACTATTAACATGCCTATTAATTTATCACTTATCATTAAGCACATTCATTCGCATACTTTTCCACTAGACTCTTAATGTGTATAGCAGACTTCCGTGACATATATACTCACAATGTTCATTTAAATGCTTTTATTAGAAAGTTCTTCTCTGACTACTGCAGACCATTTGCTTCAGTTGAATATTGAAATTTATGGTTTTTAAGATGGGTGTAAAAGGAGTTTGCTGTTTCAGTGAAGAATTCAGGGTTGCATAATTATTTTTGGTTTTGGAAGTCAGATAACAGATGAAGTTACTGCAAGTTATAGCAATAGTGAGAACAGTAAGATTCAGCTAACCTAGGACATCTCTTCCCTCATTAGATTCCCCTCATATTTGGTAAGGAGATATAGCCATTGTTGGTGTGTATGATTAATTGAATGATCTGGTTTAGATATACATGTTGGTGAGACATATTACTGTAATGACCCCTTAAATATATGGGCTATATCTCCATGAAAGACATGAGAAGTATAAATGTATGATCAGAGATAATGCAGGGAAGTTATATAGATAGCATATCAGTAGATATCAGGTGTATCCTTACAACACTTTAAATATTGTTTTATATGTGGCATATCAGACTGAGTTTATAATTTTTTATGAAATTTGTTCTTTGTGCTTGTTAAAAACACTATGATCTTTTTCTCAGGAGGAGGAACAATATTACTAATGTCTTGTCTATGTAAAGGAATTTACCAGTACATTTTTCCTCCTGGAGTGTTGAAAGTTCTATGAAGAAAGATGCTTCTTTTATTAGAGAAGTGTAGGAAAAAGAAAGTAAAATGTAAATAATCTTTCCACTAAATTTCTAAACGACTTGATCTGTCTGTCCAAAAAAAATGTCATTCATAGAGATAATATAGCATACATTTCATGCTACTGTTCTGTTGGCATTAATTCACTACTGGGAAGTTGGAATAATTTGGAAGCTAGTCTGGAATTTGTTTCTCAAAATGGAAAAGAAAGTACATATTCTAGGAAAACACCAAAAAGCTATCTCAATACATATTTAACTGCTAGAAGATGATATAACCTCCTTCTTCTCAAAATGAACAAGTAAATTATTTTAGTCCATAATGTCAAATAATTGGAAGCAAAATACGCTCAGAACCTTCTGTTTGCATTTTGTCTGACATTTTGGCAATTAAATTCATCCCTAAAGCATCATCAGAATGGATATATACAAGATTAATGATTACTGAAAGGATGATACTTAGGCACTTGAAAAATATAAAAGATTTATCTGTGGTAAGACTTTTGGGAAGATTTTATAAGAAGAGCCTCATATTAAAAAGGTTACTTTGTGGCTAGCACACAAACAAAATGATTTTTAAACAGTGTGAGAAGCATCTACAACTGTTTTGCAAAGGTGACAACATAAAGTTTACTAGTATATAATCAACATTATCTATATTAATAAAAATACAAAAGAACAAGGAAAAGGATATTTTTACTCTTCAGTATCTATAATTTTATCAGTAGCTGCTAGTGTGCTATTGCTCAAAAGAACATATTCAAAGTAGATACTTAGAAGGGAAATACATTGTATGAGGAGGGCTGAGGTCATACCCTTTATCTCGTGTATGAATAGAACTTTAAAGAGCATCGAGAAAAGGTTCTTCAGCATCACCATAAAAAGGTGTCTGTTTAGTTTTCCAATACATCTAACTAGAGGGCAAAACCTACATTACATGGAAAATGCATGTGGCATTTTTTAGAAAGCAATCTAACAACTTGGAGAATACCTCTCCATGAACTATAAACTTACTTTACTTCAGTTTGGAGTTGAAAATTCGTGAACATAATCTGTTCAAGTTTATGTCTGCCATATGGCTTTCCTGTAATAAATTGCTATAGTGCATAAGTAAATAAGAATATACAAAACAAATCATACAAATTAAATCATGCAATTCCTAACAGAATATTTAAGATCTATGCTGCTGTTGGCAGATCAGTGGTCAAGCATATTTAATTTTCAAACTAGTGAAGGAGGTTTATATGGATCATTCTGATCGTTAATCAATTTACAATGTTTAGTATGCAGCCATCCTAGCATTAGAATGAGGTACTCTGAGACTAATCCTTTTCCACTTTTATTTAGTATTTCTCTTTTATACAAATTGAATACTTTTTAAAAACTACTTGAGATGGAATATATTTTTTTCGCCAAGAGTCTAAAGGTTTACGTTATCTAAATCTTCTAAGAGGAGAAAGAGGAAAAGTGTGGTATCTACCTTATGTTAGCTTCTTTTGTCAACCCTTTCTTTGGTGGCCCATAGCAAAGATTTAAAATTAGTTATCTTTCCCAACCTCTTCTTATTCTTTTACTGTGAAAGAGAATTGGCAAAGAGACTGAGACCAGGGCTGGGACCAGGGCTGGCATGGAGTGAGAATGAGGAAATATGGGCAAATTTTAAAAGCATCGCCCAGCTTTACAAGCACAAGCATGACCCAGAGTTAACCACAGCAATCTCTAGGTTTTTTGGTGAATTATGAATAATCAGAAAGATGTTGTGCTAGAGTCATTTAATATAATATTTTGGAGATGATGCCTAGCAAGATTATCATCCACAGTGGGTGGAGGAGGGGGAACACAGTGGAGGGAATGCCACTTTTTTGTTTTTTCCCCAAGAATATATTTGAATATTGCATAAATGTGTGGCTCCGGTGCCAATATAAAGGAATAAGCTAGAAAGGAGAAAACAAGTTCCCATTGTACAGTTAAGAAGCTTTGCTGATAACTCTGTTAGAAATAGTTGGATACTTGCTTCTGGCAGACTTTTAAAAATATTCCTGTTAAAATCATAGAATCATAGCATGGTAGATGTTGGAATTAATAAGATATTTTTGGAAATTAGATTAGAATAAGAATCATGTTGTATTTTTGAGTAAAACCTTGTGCCCATACTTCGTAGAACAAACATGATATTTGGAGATGATGTCAGATGAGAATTGGGGAAGTCCCCTTGTTTCTATGAATATTGGTTTGAATTTCTGCTTAATTAGTGTATTTATTATGTTATTTTTCAAGCCATTTATTACATTCAAAAAATCAGTATCAAAGTGCTAAAGTATTTCAGGAAGTGTCCAGTTTTACTAGCCTCCACAAGTTTAATTTAACTGGGTGTACTTGAATTACAAAATTTTCTTTAACACTATGACAATGTAATTTGTTCCCATGAAACTTGACAAAGAGTTATCTCGAAGCCCAATGGTAAGTGTTTTTTTCCTGTGCTTATTAATTAGAATTTTTTTTCTTACTCAATAGAAAAAAACCCTCTCATATTTAGATATACATTTCAAAATGTCTATTTATTATGAATAATAATTAAAATCCAAAGATTTAACATTAGACCATAAGGAAGAATTGATATTCTGAAACAAAAACAATCATCTAAGAAGCTACAGAATCAATTATTTAATAATGGTTAGTCTAGCATACATCAATACAGGTAAGTTTTTACTCAATACTGAACACATATAATGATTTATGTTAGGCTAAGCAAAGCTGATGTAATTTGAAGCAAAATTCAAAGTCAAAATGAAATGTTTTAATATGATCAAAAGCAAGGAGCCAAGCAAAGGAGTCCAGACAGGAGCATGTTTAATTGGAAAAAAAAATCCTCTCCACTGCAATACCTTTACGTCTGCTGTGGTACACCATCCAAACGTACCTCAAATAGAGAATTATTAATTTTCTGAATGACTTTTCAATAGTAACTCAAATTGAATTACCATTGTATGCTTATGCTTATCTATTTTTGTTTTCAGTTAGTTCAAATGCTTATTCATTACTCAGGGCACTTTAGAAGCATTGCAATATCTTGCACTGCCAGTTTTGTGTTTGTATTTTACTTTTACTACTGCATAGTAATCATTTATGTAAAGCTGAAGTCTTTTAAAACAACATTATTTTTTTATCAATGAAATGCACATTATAAACATCAGTATAACAATAAGGAAAAGGGAAAGTACAAAACCTAGGATACAGTTGAAATATAGGCCACTGTTTCTGACATAATATCTAGAAAGTGCTTGAAAACAGAGAAATACTAACTCAGAGACACAACCTAGAATAGATCCCATTTGAAGAATAACAATAGATCAGTACCTAATCTTTCCCTGTCTAAATTTTCATATAGTACATCCATTACATCTGAGATAATAAAAAAATATTTAAAAAATATTAATTTTTATTAATGCACTGTATTCGTGTACTGTAAAGACAACAGAAATGCTATATTGCTAGTGAGTAGCTTTATCATTTGGATCAGTTAAACTTAGAAATATGGCATACTTCTTTAACAGTGGAAGCAATTAACCTATGGAGCAGCCAATTAAGAGAGGAACTCAATTTTTCCATTTTGCCTCTTGATAAGAAGACCTGAATATGGCAGATGTCCTTATATACTGTATTTTCTATTGAAGAAAGCTTTCTTCATCTCGCCTCCTGTAGCCCTCATATCTTTCATCTGTCAATAACTTTAACTATCCTGGTACTACAGCTTGCTGACACCTCTAATGTAAACAGTAAAGAATCACTGAAATAATGCAGTTTAGAAAAAAAAAAAAAAAA